>CM035413.1:174858400-174870900 GCA_020310875.1 Ceratopteris richardii
GATTGATTTATCCCAAGGGGGGATCACTACCACCTGATTTACATGCTTTTTTGACTCTGACTAGGCTGGTTGCTATGCCACTCGTGTGTCCACTAGTGGCTTTTGCTTCATGCTTGGTAGCTTGATGGAGAGTGTTAATCTCCAAAAGAACAAGTTATCCTTGATGTTAGAGCACCTCTATATCAAGAACAACTCAAAACCTTAACCAATATTGGAAGACAAATTAAATCATCAAGCTTTTATCTAACTATGAAGGAAGTCACTACACAAAAAATTCTGTTGCACTTAACACATTAATTGGTTGACCAAATGTGTAAAGTTTCTTGAAACTCTTTATAAGATGTTGCCTAAATATTCTGCACCTTCTCCAAGTTAAAACTTCTCAAAAGGTTTAGCAAAGCTTGAGATTTACTCCAAACAATTCACCTATGTCTAAAATTGTACATTTCTACAGTCGACTTCGACACATGCAACTTCTAATGCATAGTTCTCTTAAGCTAGAACCCACTTATTCAAATGCTTTAAGCCATAGGTATCTTACCTTCCAACTTAAAGAATGAGTGCTTGCTTGCTCAAAACTTTAGATTGTGGAAGGAGAACTGACCAAAACATTATCATTGAATTTGCACCTGATGTAGTCTTCTCTTCTTCACATTTACACATGTAAATGTTCCTACTCTCAATCCTCTCAGCGTGATCACAATTAGAATCTAAAAATTTGTACAAAGGTCACTCAACTGTAGACTTGTACAAAAGCATTTCACAAGATGATAAACACAGAAGGAGCTCTAAGCAAAATATCAAGCACATCTTTTCTTCTATTCAGGAAAACTTTACCTTTGTTTGATGAGAGATATTCTCTTCACTTCTAAATTGTCTAATGACTCTTACAACTTTTCATTCATTATCTCTCTTACATGACCCAACTTTCTACTTGTATATATAGGCATATATGTACAAGCTCATGACCATAACAAAAGTATAAGTGAGCTAACTGCAAGTTTAGTGTACATGTATATACAAGTCTTCATTCTCTGATCATGCCGTAACTTCAAGCTTCATGAATTGGTCTTTGCTTCATCCTTTGACTTCAAACCTTTGTCCAAAACATCAATTGATGGTTTTCATGCACCAACATAGCTCATGTATATTTTGGTTGAGCAAGACGCGGTTAGTATGGCCACTTGTGAGGCTAAGTATAGGGAAGCTTTCACAGCGACTGTTGAGTGTGTGTGGCTCAGATGCCGTATGGCTGATTTGGGTGTTGGTCAATATTTTTCCACCACCATCTTCACTAACAATCAGAGCGCACTGGTAGTTGCAAGAAACCTTGTGTTCCATGCTTGCACTAAGCGCATTGAGGTGCATTATCATCATGTCTGGGAGAGGTTCTCTACTCGAGAGATCAACTTGGCATATGTGCCCACACAGGAGAACATTGTAGACCTTTTCCCGAAGGCTCTCCTTAAGGAGAAGTTTGAAGCTTTCCGCAAAGCTTTGGGCTTACTTCCTTTTGTGGATTGATTCCACATAGCTTGGCACTTCCTTATACATGCGTGCGAGCTCCTTGTTCATCGCATCATTCCTAGGGTTTTGAGTGCCACATAGAAAATTAGGGTTTTGAGTTATATATGTAAGCATTTATACATACAATATTTATATACATCCATCCATCCATGCATGAGGATATTGAAAACTTCACCTATCCAACCATACACCTAGCCAATCAACCATTCATTGAACCATTGCATCAAGCTATCCAATCATCCATCAAACCATCAAAGAATCCAGCAATTCAACCATACATCAAGCCATCTAACAATCTAGTGAACAATCCATCAAACCATCCAAACATTCAACTATCAAAATTGTATGTGCATAAATTGCTCTGAGTTGTAGATGCAGATCTAAATTGTTGCTTTTGGTATGCAGAGCCCTAAAAATGGAATTATTAAGAGTGGAAAATGATTTTTTTGGCTTAAATTGTCTATTGTACTCTATGGTCTATGTCATAAGGAAGATGTACAATTTTTTCTCTCGTATAGGGCATTCTTTGTTGGTCATAAATCATGATCGATTGAGATTTTTTATCCTATTTACTACCATGCTATCTTTGGAAAACATCAATACCAATATAAAATGTGATTTGAAACATATTTGTATTTTTTCTTAAACCTTTATGTTATAGTTAATTCACATGTAAAAATGATTTTCTCAAATGTTCTTTGTAGAAGGCGTGGAATTACTTTCAAAGATGTCCAGAAAGGACACTTAAGTGTCATGTTTTGGTACCAAACTAGTGTTAAGTAGTGCACGATGTGACCATGTATAGGTTAATCGTTAATTCTATCTTTCATGCTACTACCAAAAGTCTAGATATTCCACATGTAGTTTGAGTGTTATCTCAATTTTTGCAAGCACCAAGAGTTTCTCTTTTTTTTTTCAAATCAAAAGGGTACTTAGGTAACTCAAAGGATCATGAGGGGATCTATTATCCATTTCATGATGGATCACATATAAAATTTTATTGTGATAATGATTGGGCAAGATCTAAGGATGAAAAGAGGAGAACTAGTGGATATTTCATCGTGCTACAAAAGATGATCATCTCATTGATGTTAAGGAATCAACCAACTGTGGATCTCGTCTAAACTATATTTGAGTATAGAGGCTTAATAAAGTTGCATGTGAGCTTATGTTTCTCAAGAAAATTTTATTGATCTTGATTGGAAAGTTAATCAAGCACCTACTTCTTGCAAAAACATATTTAGCATATACGTGGCTCCAATTTCAGTGTTCCATGCAAGTTCCAAGCATAAATAAGTGGATTACCAATTTATTAGAGAGATGATCATGCAAAGGATGTAAAGGTGGAGCATGTGAGTAGAAAGGAACAACATGCAGATATTTTTACCAAATCATTGGATGGAGTAAAACTACAACACCTCAAGTCATGCATTGGAATGAAGGACGTAGACATTTAGACTTGATGGTGAGTGTTGAAATTCAAGTGTGAAACATAAAAACGGGCTCATAGACAAGTTTTGAATTGGTAAAATCAAAATGGAGGACCCAAAGTTGTGGAATCAAGTTAATAGCTCCACCAAAATCAATCAAATTCAAATCCTTTCAATTGTCCATTCAAAAGTGAACCTTCACTCATTGATGGGTGATTAGCTAGCTTTTAGGAAATATAAAACTTCTACAAAAGCATCATTTCCCTTTTTTTCTTGTTTTTTTATGAGCTACATGAGTTTCCCCTTAGTTTGGTGGGGCATTAAACCCCATTAAGCATCCTCATTGCTTTTGTATCTTATGTTTGAATGATTTTTCTCCTCTCTATATAGAGGCCCTATATTTAGCTTTCGACAATTCTATTTGTACTAGATTGTAGAGCATTGTTTGTTGTCTCATTCTACTAATTTGTGTTGATTTAAAGCATCATTTGTTCTCACATATAGTGGCCTAAACTCTATCAGATATAGAAGTTTTTCTACAAAGACAATTGTGTGAAATTGTAAAGTTTGTGTACCTATACCTTTGCACATAGATAGGGAGTCTTATAGATAGATAAATATTCACTCTTGAAGTGGATCGTTATGAAAACTAGGACATCCATTCTCTTTGAATCAGAGCTTATTGGATAGAGATTAAATTCTAGCTTAACTTGTAAAGTTCCATTTTGATTCTTTATAAAGGTGCACAAAAATGGCACGAACAATGAGCATATGTCATTGTGTGTTGGCGTAGTGGAGGGAAGCCATCTTCCATAGTTGCATTGGGGTGTAAGCCATCTTCGGATGACCATATGTCAGGGTTGGGAGGTGGATTGGAGATCGCAATGGAGGCACATTCTATATAAACTTTATGATGCAAAAGCATGTTATTCAATCCTGAGGAAATGCTAATGAGGTGTGCTCCTTAGCTATGTTCATGAGGATAAGAAATGTGCCAGGTTAAGGTACTTTTACCCAAGGTTCAAAATGATTAATTTTGCATTTTTAATTTTCTTTCTCCACTTGGAGAATTTGAATAAAAAACTCTCTCCCAATTTTATTCAGAGTTTGAGACTCAAAGTGACCTAGCCGACAATTTAAATAGCTAGTATTCTAGTTGTATATACTTGAAATCATTTTTAACTAGGTAAAAAGTTGTTATTTTCCTTATGTCTTTGATACAATTCTTTTACAAATTCTAATATTGTCAAAAAAAATTTCACAAAACAAACTTTAAATTATAAACAAGAAAAAATTACAAGAATATTAGGGATAATTACAAAAAAATTGGATTACCTTATTATTCCCTTCATGGGGGACCCACTTGTTTTTTAGCTTGTTATTTTATAAAATCAACATCCTATGATGACGAAAAGGGAGAGATCTTAAAACCATGGATCCTTCTACCTAAAAGTTCTAGGTACTTCTCAATAGACCACTCTTTGGGCTGGTTTCCAAACTTTATCACACATTTCCCTTTATAGATCTTTGAGGGTACTTCAACCCTAGTGGCATTCCATAAAGTCAGCTTTGTGACGTGCATCAAATTCCTCAAACATGATGAATTTTTTTTTTGTTGGGCGATAGGTGATTCCACATATGGAAATCTTTACTCAATATTTTAGCTCTTTGGAGGCTCTCACTAATACCTTTGTAATGAGTGTTTATTAATGCAACTTGAAGCTTTGTAGAGAGAGAGAGAGAGAGAACCAAGCTCTGCAATATGATTGATTCTGAGGAAGGAGTAAAGAATTGACATGGCACCAAGCAATGATCAAAAGTGTATTTTTGTTACATAAATTATCAGTCTCTTTATGTGCAAAGACTGTGTGGCCTTATAATAAACCTTTTGGTGATATTCCACAACTCAAATGTCATAGATTTGATTTTGAATCCTCGTGGGATTATTTGTTGAAGATGATAAGAACCTCTTCCTAAATTATAGGAAAAGTGGAAGTTCAAGTTATATCAGCTTTTCGTTGAGTGATTGAGAATGAATCTCAACTACTTTCAAACTTGTGAAGTTTGGGCTTTAATTTTCTCTTTTACAGAGGTAAACCCTTGAGTCTTGCAAAATAAATGATCATACAATTTATACAAAGAAAAATGTGCACATAAAGTGTTGCTCCCAAAGTATATATATAGAACCATACATATGATGGTTGAAGAGAGAAAGAAGTTTATCTCAATCATAGTGAAAGCTTGGTGATCCAACAGCTCCCCCCCAAGCTAAACTATGCTTTAGTCTGCATTCTCTGATAGGTTGAATATGTGCCATAGATTTGAATCTGAATAAATTTATCCCATCAAGTGCCTTTTTCATCATGTCTCCTATTTGCTTCTCACTAGGAGCAAATGATAAGTCAATTTCCTTTTCCATATGCTTCTCTCTAAAAAAGTGGTAATGGACTTATATGTGCTTTTTCCTTTCATGAAAAATTGGATTTTCAGCTAGATGTATGGAACTTACATTATCTCCAAGAATGTGAGGCTTGGAACTTACAAGTCTCAAATATGAATACAAATCTTTGAGCCAAATTGCTTCTTGGGTTGCAATAATTAGATCTCTAACTATCTATCTATCTATCTATCTATTATCTATCTATCTATCTATCTATCTATCTATCTATCTATCTATCTATCTATCTATCTATCTATCTCTCTCTCTCTCTCTCTCTCTCTCTCTCTCTCTCTCTCTCTCTCTCTCTCTCTCTCTCTCTCTCTCTCTCTCTCTCTCTCTCTCTCTCTATATATATATATATATATATATATATATATATATATATATATATATATATATATATATATATATATATATATATATATATATATATATATATCTATCTATCTATCTATCTATCTATCTATCTATCTATCTATCTATCTATCTATCTATCTATCTATCTATCTATCTATCTATCTATCTATCTATCTATCTATCTATCTATCTATCTATCTATCTATCTATCTATCTATCTATCTATCTATCTATCTATCTATCTATCTATCTATCTATCTATCTATCTATCTATCTATCTATCTATCTATCTATCTATCTATCTATCTATCTATCTATCTATCTATCTATCTATCTATCATTCTATCTATCTATCTATCTATCTATCTATCTATCTATCTTCCTATCTATCTATCTATCTATCTATCTATCTATCTATCTATCTTGATGGGGGAAGTATCTCAACCCCTAAGCTACGATGAAGCGCGAATGACCTCCACAGGTATCCTTCTTTGACCTCTGCACACCAAAAATGCTCTTACTCAGAGCTTATGCAGAGAACTCCAGTGAGCTTTTGTAGACCTGTAGTAGACACCAAGGGCTTTCCAACAAAACAAATTTCACTTGAAATGGATGCTTACACAAAGAGAAACAATGTCTACAACATGAGCTAGTTGAATGCTCACAACTGCTAGTCAAGCAGAGACCTCACTTCACTCCAGCAAGTTTTTCTCAGAGATTATACAGAGAATGAATCTCAAACTTAAGTCAACTTTAGAGGACTCTAATAGCTACCCAATGAAACCAAAATCATAGCAAATGGATACATAGAGAAGGAGAACCAGCCCTTGCAACAGAGAGCAAAATATTTCCAACAGAGCCTACACAAAGAGAGAGATATCAATCACACAAGTTCACTAAAATGAATGTTGCTCCCAGCTTACTCAGAGAATGCTCCAGAGAATTGGTAAGCATAAAATAGACTCTTATAGCTATCCAATGAGACAAGAATTACATCAAATGGATACCATATGAGGGAGAACCAATGCTAACAACTCAGGGGTAGAGAGTTGCAACACTGCCTGCGCACACACATAGATATGCCTACTAAAAGAAAACAAACAAGCAAGCAAGGGGGTTGTTTAAGCAAGGGGCTTGCTTATCACAACTCCAGCACTTAGTGCTCACTTTACATGAGCTAAAACTCCAAGAAGATGGCCCAAAAGAAGTCGGGATACATGCTCCTTTTATAGTGAGAGGTGTGCCCCTAAAATCTAGGAACTACCTTTCCAAATCAGCCTCCTAACTTGGAGGAATTAGTTGAGATGACTTGGGGAGTGGTTGAGTGACTTTTCTTGATGGAATCTCGTGGCTTTTGGCTTCCTTTGATTGCTCCACATGTCCATAAAAGATTCCCCACGAATTTTTAGCTTGAAGCTTGACTTTTAACACTCCCCCTCAAGCTTCAATTCTTCATCCTCATCCAAGCTCCTTCATGTTGATGCATTGCTTGAATTTTGAAATCTTCATCCCATCCAAAGCCTTTGTAAACATGTCCGCAACTTGGTCCTTAGTACCAATATGATGTACTGAAACTTCCTTGGATATCACCTTTTCCCTTATGAAGTGATAGTGCACTTCAATATGCTTGGTTCTAGCATGATAGACAGGGTTCGATGCTAGATGAATGCTACTCATGTTGTCACAAAAAATTGGATATGTGTCAACCTGCAAATTAAGCTCCATAAATAACTTCTTAATCCACATTAGCTCACATGTGACTTGAGCCAAAGCTCTATACTCAGCCTCGGTGGAAGATAATGCCACCGTGGGTTGCTTCTTTGAAATCCATGAGATGATCTTGCTACCTAGCATGACTAGGTAACCACTTGTACTCCTTCTATCTTCCTTCGAACCGGCCCAATCGGCATCGGAATAAGCTTTGACCTGCATATCATCATCAAATGAGTAGAACAATCCTTCATTTATAGTGGCTTTGAGATATCGCAACATTCTTCTTGCAGCTTGCAAGTGTGTAGTCCTCGGACTATGCATAAATTGTGATAACACTCCAACTCCATATGCTATGTCAGGCCTGGTTATTGTGGCATAATTGAAAGAGCCTACAATAGATCGATACAAAGTTACATCCTCTAATGGCTCTCCATCAATGGAGCTTAGCTTTACATTAACTTCCATGGGATTTGAAATAGGCTTGCAATGTAGCATCCCAAACCTCTCAAGTAGGTCTAGAATATACTTCCTTTGTATGAGCATAATACCTTCTTCTTTGTATACAACTTCAATGCCAAGAAAATACCTAAGATCTCCAAGATCAGAGATCCTAAACTCCTTTCCAAGCTTTGCCTTGATCTCCTCAATGCCCTTTGTATCATTACCTGTAATGATAAGATCATCTACATACACACACATGTAGACCACAAGTTCTCCTCTTTGTTTGATGAAGAGAGATGGATCCGCCTTGCATTGATTGTAACCACATTTGATCAAATAGTCCACCAATCTTTGGTTCCAAGCCCTTGGAGCTTGCTTTAGGCCATAAAGTGCCTTCTTCAACCTACAAACATGATGTGGAAACTCTTTATGAACAAAACCTAGTGGTTGCTCCATGTATACCTCTTCTTCCAAGTCTCCATTGAGAAAGGCATTCTTGATATCCAATTGGAAGAGCTTCCATCCTTTGCTAGCAGCCATTGCAATGAGTGTCCTAATGGTGCTCATATTTGCCACGGGGCTGAATGTCTCTTCAAAGTCCACTCCATAGGTTTGTGCAAAACCCTTGGCCACCAATCTTGCTTTGAACCTAGAAATAGATCCATCTGAATTCCTCTTTACTTTATACACCCACTTATTACCTATTACCTTCATGTTCTCCTTCTTGGGCACTAGAGTCCATGTTTGATTTTCCTCAAGTGCGTCGATCTCTTCTTGCATTGCCTCTTTCCATTCGGTGTACCTGCTTGCATCTTCATAGCAATCGGGCTCATGATCTTCTACTACTTTGTTCATATATGCATAATGTGTTGCCATGTATGAATCATAAGTAAACCTTTGAGTTGGATACTTAACTCTAGAAGACTTCCTTTCTTCACCTTTTGGAGGAATAAACCTCCTTTGCCTTGGGAACTTGATCTCTTTCTTTGACGTGGCTTCTTTCTCCATCATGTGTCCTTCATCATCTTCAACTTCATTACCTTCTTCATCCAACTCCACCAATGTTGCTTTGCCTTTGTTGATTGATTGTGCTTCATAGCTTGATGAAGATCTCCCCCTCCATGGTGAGTTCATGCTTGAACTATCTTCATTGATGGAACACCTTGGGCCGCTTAGCTCTAGGTCGATTTGTTCTTCATCATGTCCATGCTTTTCTTCTTCATAGTCCTGCATACAATCATACTTCTTATACCAAGGGAGTAGCTCATCAAATGCTACATCCCTTGATATCCTCAAGTCCTTTGTATTTGGGTTGAAGCACCTGTAACCTTTATGATCATTTGAATATCCTAGAAACACACACTTTTCTGCCTTTGGTTGTAGCTTGTGCCTCAATTCACTTGGCACATGTACATAACAAGTACATCCAAATATCTTCAAGTGGGAAAGATCAGGTTTCTTACCATAATAGGCTTGATATGGTGTCAAGCCATGGATCCCTGAGGTAGGAGCCCTATTCATTAGATACACGGCGGTATTTGCTGCATCACTCCAAAACATGTTAGGTACATTCATCTCATTAAGCATTGCTCTAGCGATCTCGGCAATGTATCTATTCTTTCTCTCTGCTACTCCATTTTGTTGGGGTGTGTACCTGCATGTTACTTGCCTCTTGATGCCTTGATCCATTAAAAAATCAGAAAACTCATTTGAGAAATATTCTCCCCCTCCATCGGACCTTAGCTTCTTGATATATGTACCTGTTTCCTTCTCTACCATTGCCTTGAATGCTTTGAAACATGTAAACACATCTGATTTGTTTTTGATGAAATAAATCCAAACCATCCTTGTGCAATCATCTATAAAAGTGACAAAGTACTTGTTACCTCCAATGGATTGCTCTTTCGTTGGCCCCCACACATCTGTATGTATCAACTCCAATGGATGTTGGCTTATGTAGCCACTCTTCTTGAATGGAAGTCTCGCTTGCTTCCCTAGTTGACAAGATTCACATAAATGCTTCATACCTTGTCCTTGGAAGTTGGGAAGACCTTCAACCAGCCTCTTGAATTGCATTTCCTTCATTCTTTGTATGTTGATGTGACCTATCCTCTTGTGCCACAAGTCCAACTCCGAAATCCTCTTGTTTCCATATGTGAAGTAGACATGTTGAGTAGAATGAGAATTTACCTCCAAAGTGAAGAGTCTCCCTTGCTTCTTTCCTCTTGCTATGACCTTGTAACCTTGCTTAGGGTTCTCCACAAAGCATCCACCTTTGTTGAACCTTACTTGATAGCCTCTTTCAACCATTTGCCCAACGGACACCAAGTTCTTTGTGATGGTAGGTACATGCAAGACATCCTTGAGACATCTTCCTTCCTCCTTGTCATCCAAAGCTACATCTCCAACATGGGAGATCTCATGGGCTGTATCATCACCTGTTTCTACATGTCCTTTACCTTTGGGAACATGTAGATTAGTAAACCAAGAAGCATTGCAACTCATATGGTTGCTACATCCACTATCAATATACCAAGTGTTATCTACTTTGCTTGAATTCCCATTCATGTGCATCATCAAGAGATTGTCATTTTCTGAACTTGTAGAAGCATAATTACCTTGGCCTTTGTATGAAGAACCTTGATTATAGTTCCTTTGGTTTCCTCCTTGGTAGCAATCTCTAGCATAGTGGCCAAACTTGCCACATATGTAACATCCTTCGCCATCTTGATTCCTGTTTTGTTGATGTCGTCCTCCTCTTCCTCTTGATCTTCCTCTCCCTCTTTGTGATGAGGTGCCTTGGTCATGTCCTTGATTTCTTGAGTGGCCTTGCCTTCCTCCAAACCTTCCTTTGCCCCTTCCTTGTCCTTGTCTTCCTTTGCCCCTTTGATTACCTGCATAGAAAACTTGTGCATCTTTGCTTTTAGTTGAACTTCCACCTATGTTCATTTCTTCGGTGACCATGAGAGCAACCAATTGCTCAAAATCGGGAAGATTATCCCTTACATAAACTGAAGTGGTAAAGGGTTTCCACTTCTCATCATCTCTCAAACCATTGAGAGTATAAGCCACAAGATCGTCATCGTCTACGTGGCTTCCAATGGATCCCAATGCATCTGATAACTCCTTGACCTTAAGTATGTAGTCATTTATGCTACTCCCTGAGCTCTTCCTAAGGTTGTTGAGCTCATTCTTGAGTTGGATCTTCCTTGCTTTGGTGCTTGTTGAATAAAGCCTTTCAAGTGTCTCCCATACCTTCATGCTTGAATCCAGGTCTTGGATATGGCCGATCATGCTATTGCTAATGTGTTGGGAAAGAATAAAGATAACCCTCTTGTCTCTTTCATTCCATTCCCTAAAGGCCCTTCTCTGGTCATTGGTTGGATTCTCATCCAACCTAGGTCTTGGTTCACTTCCACTAATCAACCCCCAAAGGCCCTTGCCCATAAGATAGTTGGAGACCCTAAATCTCCATGGTTGATAGTTACCTTTGTCTAGCTTTTCAATTTGAGTGTTGAAGTCTCCCATATCTAGTCTTTGATACTTGACCTAGCCCTTGGCTAATGCTCCAATGTGTGTAAAATGAAAATGAGGCTCTGAGGTTACCTCAATCCAAAGCTTTCCTTAGATGGACACCTTGTGCTCTTGCAAATTTGAGTAGAATAGCTCCCCCTTGATGTGAGCTACCTCCAAGAAGCTTTTGTTGATGCAACTCTTCAACCACCAACTCCAAGAGGTCTTCTTGCTTGTATGTGATACCTCCAAGATGCCCAAATGCTCTGATACCACTGATGGGGGAAGTATCTCAACCCCTAAGCTACGATGAAGCGCGAATGACCTCCACAGGTATCCTTCTTTGACCTCTGCACACCAAAAATGCTCTTACTCAGAGCTTATGCAGAGAACTCCAGTGAGCTTTTGTAGACCTGTAGTAGACACCAAGGGCTTTCCAACAAAACAAATTTCACTTGAAATGGATGCTTACACAAAGAGAAACAATGTCTACAACATGAGCTAGTTGAATGCTCACAACTGCTAGTCAAGCAGAGACCTCACTTCACTCCAGCAAGTTTTTCTCAGAGATTATACAGAGAATGAATCTCAAACTTAAGTCAACTTTAGAGGACTCTAATAGCTACCCAATGAAACCAAAATCATAGCAAATGGATACATAGAGAAGGAGAACCAGCCCTTGCAACAGAGAGCAAAATATTTCCAACAGAGCCTACACAAAGAGAGAGATATCAATCACACAAGTTCACTAAAATGAATGTTGCTCCCAGCTTACTCAGAGAATGCTCCAGAGAATTGGTAAGCATAAAATAGACTCTTATAGCTATCCAATGAGACAAGAATTACATCAAATGGATACCATATGAGGGAGAACCAATGCTAACAACTCAGGGGTAGAGAGTTGCAACACTGCCTGCGCACACACATAGATATGCCTACTAAAAGAAAACAAACAAGCAAGCAAGGGGGTTGTTTAAGCAAGGGGCTTGCTTATCACAACTCCAGCACTTAGTGCTCACTTTACATGAGCTAAAACTCCAAGAAGATGGCCCAAAAGAAGTCGGGATACATGCTCCTTT
>CM035413.1:174873400-174875900 GCA_020310875.1 Ceratopteris richardii
TATAATCATTACAGGTAATGATGCAAATGGAATCAAGAGGATCAAAGATCAAATGAAAGAAGAATTCAAGATCAATGATCTTGGACTTCTCACATACTTCGTAGGATTGGATGTGGTATATACAGAGAACGGTATGTTCCTAACTCAGAGAAAGTAGATTTGAGATATGCTTACCAAATTCAAGATGGAAGATACAAAGGTTGCAAGTACACCCATGGAGGTAAATCTGAAACTAAGTTTGCATGAAGGTGAGTTAATGGAAGATGTGAATAGTTACCAAAGCCTTGTTGGAAGCTTGAATTCTGCTACTCTAACTAGATTAGATATATGCTATGGAGTTAGTGTGCTAAGTCAATTCATGCACACTCCAAGGAAGCCTCACATGGAAGTAGCCAAGAGAATTCTGAAATACTTGAAGGGTACAATCAGTCAAGGATTATACTATCCATATACCTCTAATATAGATGTCAAGCTCTTCTGTGATGCAGATTGGGTAGGTTCAAAAGATGATAGGAGTATCACCTTAGGTTATCTTACTTTTGCAGGTACCAAATTGATCTCATGGTCTTCTAAGAAGCAACCTACAGTTTCTCTTTCATCAATAGAGGCTGAATATAGAGGACTTGCAAATGATACACAAGAAGCTATGTGCATTAGAACCCTACATTCAGATTTAGGGTTGAATACTTCAAGTCAACATATATTTGGAGACAACATTAGTTCATTACATCTTGCTACTAACCATATTTAACATGCCAAGACCAAACATATAGAAGTTCACTATCATTATGTCAGGGAAAAGATCATAAGTAAAGAGATGCAACTCTCATATCTGTCCACACATCAACAATGTGCAGATATGATGACAAATGCTTTGGATGGAAGCAAATCGAATAGGTTCAAATCAATTATTGGACTAGAGGAAATCATAAAGGATTAAAGACTCAAGCATCTGAGGATTGGGGGGGAGCTATTGGTAGAGTTAGCAAAATGAATCAAGGTTACAACATCAGTTCATATACCTCACATGAGGGACCACATATGAATACCTTCTTGTCAATTTAGTTATATTCACTTTGGATAAATGTAAAATCCAAGAGAATAAGGAATCTTGTGAAGTTAGGGAGCTGAACCAATGAATCATGTGGCAAGACGAATCAATTCAAATCATTAGTACTTGCATATCATATTTCATCACATTTCTTATAGGGGATCTTGAGATATGAATTATAGAAGGTGACTATGTCTACACACCTTCTAGATCCTGAAATGTCAGGATGACCCCCCTGACTTGTTAGATTCATTCTCAGTGTATGGTATAGATAAATTGATGAAAAAATTTTCTTTAGTTAGCTACACACTCCAATTAGATGTATGCAAAAGCTCTCTTTTCAATTCATACCAGGTTGTGATCTCTCAACAAAATATTGAGCAATTCTATTCCCAAAATAGAAGGTTTCCTCATATTTTTAGTACATGCAAGTTATTTGTTTTGATGCAAACTTTTGGGAATGATGGTCCAAATCACCAAGTGGTTCGAAACGCATTATTGTGAAGCTAAAGGAGTCTATTAAGCATCCCTAGAGGTAACTTAGCAAGCATAGAGTAAGTTTTGTGCAGCACTAGCTCACCACATACCTATCCATTTTCTCACAAAAACAACTAGAAAGCTATGTATATGATTCCACATTTATTAGAGAGCATTCAATATACTTTGCAAAAGACTCAATTTTAGAAGACCCATCAACCTATGAGGAGGCAAAGGGAAACCCTAATTAGAAAAATGCCATAAAAGAACAAATATATGCATTGAAGGAGATGGATACTTAGCATTTGGTTCCAATGTCACCCAATCAAAAGGTAATTGGTTGTAGATGGATATATAAACTAAAAATAAATTCAGATGGATCAATTTGTAGGTTCAAGGAAAGATTAGTTGCCAACGGATGGTCACAAACTCATGGTATAGACTATGAGGAAACATTCTCACCAGTTGCAAAGATAACTACAATCAGAACATTGATGTGTAGCTACTGCAAGAAATTGGAGAATCCTCCAAATTGATGTAAAAAAATGCATTTCTAAATGGCTGGATAAGTGAAGAGCTATACATGTCACAACCTCTAGAATTTGAAAACCCTAATCATGCAGCTTATGTTTGCAGTCTTAAGAAAGCATTCTATGGATTGAAACAAGCTCTTAGGGCTTGGGATTATAGGTTGGTTACATACTTTCAAGACCAAGGGTTTAGACCTAGCAACTCAGATCCTTCTCTATTCATCAAAAGAAATCATAATGAGGTTATGTATCTATGTGTATATGTAGATGACATAATTTTTACATGTGATAATCTGAAGGGCATTCAAAGGATCAACAGACACATGCAAGAGGAGCTCAAAATCAGTGATTAAGGTGAGCACACATTCTTCCTAGGTATGCAGGTCATATACATAGATGAAGAAATGTATTTGACTCAGAGGAGATACATTCATGATCTTCT
>CM035413.1:174880900-174920900 GCA_020310875.1 Ceratopteris richardii
AGTACCAGTGGTGTTCTGAATACGAGTAGAATGATGATAAGTGCGCGACAAGTTATAGTCAGTAGGTCTTGCAATTTAAATGTGGTACTCGGTAAAGTCGTAAATTGTGCAGAAGGATTTCGTGGTGTGGTCGTGTTAAGTTACCAGCAGTGCGCTTTGTGTATTGATTCTCAGTCCGGATTACTGCTCAACTGTTATAGCAGGTAGATCTTGGAGTACGGGATTCTAAGACGTTGATAGCCTTGGTTGATCAGAACCAACTACTGAGCTAAGACGCGCTGACCGAGTAACGAGTGAGTGAGAAGTTGGGAAAATAGTATAGGGCCTCTGTCTAACAGACCCCTACCACTCCCAAGGACCCACGTGGCCAGAGTCAGTCTATTCTTGCGGTAAGATTGAGAAAGAGAGACTCGGAAATATCTGGTACGCAGGTGTGGAACCAGATTCTGGAGTCTCCGAAGGGTTGTTGCGTTGAATTAGTAATTAACGACCGCGGTAGGCAATTAACAGTTACGATAATCCTAAACGACGAAATAACCTTTAACATTTAGTAACCTTTAACATTTGGCGCCATCTGTGGGAAAGTGGCATCCGCTTGCCAGCTCTCTGGCCCAGGTGCCTGCGAGAAAATGGCAACTGATTACCAGTCTCTACGGTAAAGTAGCATTTAATTACGAGTCACTTGTGAGACAGTGGCACTAGAGTGCTAACGGTTTGTAAGAAGCAAACATCCAGCAACATTTTCTTCACTAACAGTAGCAACAGATCCAGATTGTTGCGAACTGCTCGAATAGTATCACTGGGCAATGATACATGCCGGTCACTCGATCGGGCGAAACATATCCTAAGAATCGTCAGACTGGAGCACGGAAATCCCAAAAGATAGCCTCGGAAGAAGTAGGCATAATTAAATCTGACCAAGTGGTCAAGGAAAGTAGAAACGTTACAAGTAACTCCGGTCATATTCCGGTAGAACGGTCAACGCCTTTGATACATTCTGATGCTACTTCGACCCAGCATATCGAAGATATAGCAAGACCAGACTCTATCAAACCGCCGTTGGAACCTAGTCTAACAATATCAGATAAAGATTTAGAGTTATCCACGGTCAGAAATACGTTAGAAAAATTCGGTAAAAGTAGTAACACAGGGCATTCTGGCCCAATTTCGGTTCATTCCGGTGAGATTCCGGTAATAGAATCACCGATCGCTGGCAAGGGTTTAGCCTTTTTTGCGGAATCATCAACTCGACCTTCGTGTTTGGAAGAAAGATTTCGAATATTAGACATCCAGAAGGAAGGAAAGCTGTTTGAAACAGAGATCCGAAGCATCTTAAGTCGACGTAGTACACCGGAAAACGCACCATCCGGCGATACAAGTCCCGATAGTTCACCCGATCAATCCCGAGATATAGAAGGAAACCCTGAACCCTTCGCAATGAGCGGGCAACACCAACAACAACACCATCATCAACAACAGCTAGGACCGCCAAGGCCACCTCCAACAGGAGTAACCTACGCGAAATTCGGTGGATTCCCAGGAGACGACCCCGACGCCCACGTACGGACGTTCGAGATAAGTTATGCAGTTCTTAACCACCCACCAGATCAGGCGTATAAGGCCATTGTTTTTCAATCGACATTGATCAATGAAGCGGCGAGATGGCTCACGGAATATGATATCAATCATTTCGGTACTTACGATGCAGTACGAGACGCCTTTTTACAGCGATTCAGACTGAAGAAGAATCCCGCTGAAATCTTTGAGTATCTACAGAACAACAGACAGAAGGTAAATCAGACCGTCCAGGAGTACGCTACCCTCTTTAGAACACATTTACGGCAGATACCACAGGCTCACGCTAATCTACCTGATGATGTCATCTCTCAATGGTTTATCAATGGATTAACCCCACAACTGAAGCAGATCATGATCATAAGATGTGTCGGAGCTATGACCTTGGATGCCGTTATTGCAATGGCTCTACAGCTAGAATCCAAGGTTGGTGGATTTTCGGAAGACTTGGAATGGCTAAAAACAAACAAAAGTACGGCTGAAGATATCACCAGGCAAGTATATTGCACCACATGCAAAAATTCGGGGCATACAAGTACCCACTGTGCACTGAACCAAGTGTTTTGCGCTATCTGCAACACGACCGGACACACCACCGGAAACTGTATCTACAACGCTAGGATACAAGGGACAGCAACCGTCAATGCAGTCATCCAAGAACATGGCCAACCAGTAAATCGCTATGTGCCTCCGCAACAGAGAAACAATCAACAACAAGGATATCGGAACTATCGAGGACAGAGAAACAACACTTATAATGCCAACCGATGGCAGAATGGACCACCACCGGAAAGACCTGAGTTACCACCTCCACGATGCCATTTTTGTGGCGAATTCGGCCACATTAGAAGGTTTTGTAAGGACGCAATAGAGTATGATCAAAGAAGGAAGGAACGCCAGAATCCAATGGCCAACATGGTGACAATTACACCGCTTGAGACACAGACTGCTACAATCCAGACCCGTTCTGGTAAACAACTTCCGTCGGCAGCAGAAATCTTTGAACCAGGGATACAAGAACAACGAAGAATGTATAACAAAGCCAGTCACTGGACCACAACAGAACCACCAGTGTTCCCCGAACCTATTCCGGTGACTCAGGCTTCTTCATCAAAGGACGACACAACGCCAAAGGATGCATCAGCAGGGCCATCATCATCAGCAGAAACAACAGCAGACATTTCTGCGTCAGTAGAGACTGCAAGTCCAAAAGAACAAGACAATCAAGCTCAACAGGCCTGGGAAATTTTGTCCAAGGCATCCATCACGCTACCTCTAGGCCAACTTCTGGCCTTAGTGCCTGGGATCCGACAACAGTTTCAGCAACAATTCAGTCCAGTACCTTCTTGCATTCCTACGACAGCCGCCGTTCAACCGGAACCTGATGCTGCGATTGACCACGCAGTACCCTTGATCACAATATGGTATAAGAACCAAAAAATCACGCAAGTATTGATTGATGGAGGCTCAGGCGTAAACATTGCAACCGCAGCATTATGCAAAAAGCTAGGCTGGACCGAAATTGAACCAGTGCAATTCTTTGTTCGAATGGCGGATCAATCGAGAGTCCATCCTGTAGGGCTTGTGCGGAATGTACCAATCACTCTACAAGGTGCAACCTTCAAGATGACTTTTGTCATACTAGATCTACCCGAATCCACTTTGGATTACAATCTTCTTTTCGGCCGACCTTGGCTGAAGCATGCGAAGGTAATACAGGACTGGTCTGCACAAGAGCTTACGTTCAAGGATGCCCATCGTAAATATGTGGTGAAACTAGATGCTATGCAATCTTGCGAACCTCACGCCCGACCGTACTTTGCTGAACCAGTTCACATGTTAGATGGACTGTCAGATGATGAAGAAGAGCAATTTCTGAAGAGTAACGCCGATTTAATGACTCTAGGAACTGTTGACCTACAATCCGTCATAGATAACTGGAACACGTCAATATGTACAGTAGTAGCTATCACCGGAAATTCGGTCCAGGAAAATACTTCCTCAACCCACGACGACGAATTACAACCACTGTTCAAGCCAACAGATGATACAGAAAAATCTCAACAATTTTATATTCCAGAAGACCAGCTCATCACGTACAATCTAGGAGATAGAAACCACCCACGACCTGTGAAGATAAGGCAGAACTTACCGGAAACATTTAAGGCGGATTTGATTAAACTTCTTCAAGAATTTGCAGACGTCTTTGCATGGGATTACAAAGACATGAAAGGATTAGATCCGCGCATCTATCAACACAAGGTCATGTTGAAACCAGAAGTGAAACCGCAAAGACAACCCAGCTATAGAATGAACCCCCATTATGCATCACAAGTAAAAGCTGAACTTGATAGACTATTAAAAGTCGGATTCATTGTACCAGTAGAACACGCTGAATGGATCTCACCCATCGTGATCGTGCCAAAGAAAAACAAGCAGTTACGGATCTGTGTGGATTACCGGAAACTAAATGCAGCAACAGTACCAGATCCTTTCCCGATCCCCTTTTTGGATACCATGCTCGACAGAGTCGCAGGTCATGAAATGTACTCATTTTTAGATGGATACAGCGGGTACAACCAGGTTAGAATGGCTGAAGAAGATATACCAAAAACTGCCTTCATTACCAATTGGGGTGTTTTTGCCTGTACAGTAATGTGGTTCGGATTAAGAAATGCGCCAAGCACATTTCAAAGATGTATGCAGGAGATATTTTCTCCTTATCTCACTTCATTCATGCAAGTCTACCTCGACGACTTCTCAATCTTTGGGAAGATGATAGCCCATTTGTTTCACTTACGATGCTGCTTTCAGAAGTGTAGAGAATATAGACTCTGCCTTAATCCTAGCAAATCCGTGTTTGCCGTTTCGTGTGGTAAACTACTTGGGCATATCGTATCTGCTCAAGGCATTCAAGTGGACCCCGATAAGATTTCAGCGATTTTAGAAGCCCCGATACCCACAACTCCGAAGGAAGTAATGCGTTTTATGGGTCAAATACGATGGCATGGCAGACACTTACGGTGGATTGCTCACCTAGCAGTACCTCTGAACAAGCTAATCACAAAAACTCCCCGACAGTTTGAATGGACTGAAGAATGTCAAACTACATTTGATCGACTCAAGTATCTCCTGACGCACGCTCCAATTTTACAACCACCGGACTGGGACAATCCGTTCCATGTTTTTGTTGACGCTTCAGATATTGCAATAGGCAGTATTCTGATGCAGCAAACAGACAAGTGGTTTCGACCTGTTTATTACGCCAGTAGAAGACTTGCGCCTGCAGAAAAGAACTACTCCACCACGGAAAGAGAATGTCTAGGACTAATCTACTCAATCAAAAAGTTCAGACATTATCTACTAGGTCGTAAATTTACCTTCCATGTGGATCATGCTGCCCTTGTTTATCTAGTAAGACAGCAACACTTAGGAGGACGATTGGCACGATGGGTGCTACTTTTACAAGAATTCGATTATGATGTCATTCACCGACCCGGAAATGCACACGCCTTAGCAGATTTCTTATCACGACTAGATTCCGGTGAAGCTCCGATAGGAATAGATGACACGACTCCTGCGATTTATAATGCTGAACCACTACCGGATGAGTCACCCAACTTAGAAACACCACTTACATACTATGATCAGATTCTAACTTTCCTCACCGAAGGACGCCTTCCAGCCGAGACTGCCAAGGCAGTTCGAAGAAAAATCGCAGTTGTTAGCCGCCGATTTCGGTTAGTTGCTGGAGAACTGTATTATACAGATCATACCGGAATCCTACTTCGCTGTATTCCACCACATGAAGTTAACTCAGTTATCACTTTGGCTCACTCAATTCCTTCCGGTGGCCATTTTGCAGCAGACTTAACTCACCGGAAAATTCTACAAGGAGGACTCTGGTGGCCAACTATGTACAGAGATATCTCACAGTTTGTTAAACAATGCGATGCTTGCCAAAGAACTGGTCAGCCCTTACAACGGCATCTTTTTCCCCTGCAACCCATCTTACCATTAGAACCTTTTCAGAAATGGGGTTTAGATTTTATCGGGCCAATTACACCTCCAGCAGTATCCAGTAACAATCGATACATACTGACTTGCACAGATTACGCAACTCGATGGGCAGAAGCTTGGGCTTTGCGATCTGCTACAGCAGTTACGGTAGCAAAATGCCTGCTCACGGATGTCTTTCCCCGATTTGGTTTACCCCTGGAAATTGTCTCAGATCAAGGTACTCATTTTGTAAACAATTTAATGAAGGCTCTCACACAGTCCTTCCAAGTCACACATAAATTTAGCTCTCCTTATTATCCACGTGCCAATGGACTAGCTGAAAGTACAAACAAAGCACTGTTAAATATCCTCCGGAAATTGATCATGGAAACACCGGAAAGATGGGATCAACTACTACCTGCAGTGTTATGGGCATACCGAACTACATATAAAGTGACCACAGGCCTGACACCTTTCAAGTTAGCTTATGGCTTAGAAGCTATCGCTCCCATGGAAATAGTCATCCCAAGTTTGCGGGTAGCAATCACTCAGAAGATGCTTCCAGAATCTTCACTGACAGAACGAATGGACGCACTCAGAGCACTCGATGAGCACCGATGGCTCAGTTTTTTAACTATGCGTGAAGTTCAACTAAGACAGGCTAAGACGCACGATCGATATTTGAAGACGCCAATCTTTTCGGTAGGACAGCTTGTACTCTTCTATAATGCAAAATCGGACAGAGCCGCAGGAAAATTCAAACTACGATGGTTCGGCCCTTTCAAGATCTCAGCACAAGTAGGTCCGGCAACTTTTCGGTTGACTACGTTGACCGAAAGTCCACTTCCAAAAGTAATTAATGGATCGAAGCTGCGGCCGTATTATCCCACTACCGGTACGCCTTAATTATTCGGCGACGAGCCACGTTTTTGTACAAATTTATACGTTTTGCTTTTAGCCGTCTTTTGTACAGATCTTTATGATACCAGCCGCCTCTCCCTACCGATCACTCAGTACGCACGCCAGCATGCAAACCATATCGTTCCCGCACCACACAATGATCCTCACCTCCACACCGTGTTCTACATATTTAAACCCCTGAGTTGCGCCAAAAACCGCTATTGTGTTTTCGTGATTGTGTATTCTGTGTTTTCTGTGCACTGTGAACGCCATGGAAGCTCTAGCCAACTACGCTTCCTTCCGCGAAGGCATCCCTACAGACGTAGGCGAATACCTGAGATGCAGAGGGTTGGCCAACTTCGCTGAGTTGCCTTGGCACTCAGTGGAAACCCATCCCTTCTCCACACAAATCATTCAAGCCATTGCCCAAAGCTCCGCCACCGGACGACAGTGGGCCTTCCTTTCCCTCCCACACAGAACTGTCATCACCTTCCAAGCCTTCGCCGACGCCTACCGCCTCACCCCGCAAGGTCGCGAAAATGGCCCTTCCATCACTGTAGCCCGTATGGCCGAACTCTTTCCCCGTTCCTCATCAAACGAGTACGCCATCCTATGTCGCCCCGAACCCGAGCGATCCGCCCTCCAGTTCCTTGTCGCCATCCTTAACCTGCAGAAACGAACTTATGGCATCTCTCGCCCCTTCTACTCCGCCCTAGATTTAGCTGCCCGCGAACCGGTAAATTTTGCCTCCTATTTCTTCCATAGAATCCATAAAGAATGTGTAGCTATCGTAAAACAGCTCCAAAAGGGTTCTACCCCCCGCTCTCGCCTTCCACACATCATCTCCTTCCTCTTCCCAACCATCCTCGCCGCGCAACCCCCACCCGCAGGCCCCACACTTCGACACGAAGAGTCCGCCCAACCAATCGAGGACAGCGAAGAAGAAGACGAAGAAATTAATCAGCTCTTCCGAACCAAGCGAATTCGGGTCAGCTCCTCGGAGAGTGAAGTCCAAGGATCCACCGGAAAAGATCAGGAGACGAAGCCAGATGACCAAGAAGAAACGTACCACGACACCACCACACACATCGAAACATCGACGGAGCAACCAGACCAGCCGGATCAAGCAGAGACGGAACTAGTATCCACAGAAAAAGAGTCGGAGCAGCACCAGGATGAACAGGAATCGGCCACCAAAGCTCTGGAACAACTCATCGACGCCATCAACCAGACAGAAACACTCGCCAAGGTAAACCCCTCAAACACCGTCCTCCCTACATCACCTCCTGCCAAACCCCTACCCCCACCTGAACCACCCCTCCCCCCCACCGATGAACCCACAGCATCTTCCTCTTCCTCCCCCAACTACTCTCCACCAAACTCCCAGCAACTCCTCACCGACACATCCTCTCAACCTCGTCGTCCTCCACCACCACCACCACCACCGAACGCACTCTCGGAACTTGCCGCCATGGGGCAGTACCTCATACAGTTATCACACCAGCTACCCGCCCAATTTTCGGCAGCCACGGACCACCTGAAACGCGAATACCAGCATAAGGTAGACACCCTGGAAGCCGACATCGCCCCCCTCCAGGAAGAAATTGATGCCGTAAAAACCGAAAATCATCAACTGCGGACACAGCTAGCAGAACTCGAAGCACGAGTTTCGATAGAACAGACGCTAGTACAACAAAGGGATGAAGCCCTGGACCAAATAGCTGCTAAAGACAAACTCATACACGATGCACATGAAGAAATTCGGACACTGAAGGCCGCCCTTCAAGAACAAGCAAATATCAACGTCTCTCTCGAAGAACTGATCGCAGACACGAAGCGTCAATTACAAGAAACCACCCAGACGATGCAGGAGCAACAGAAAGAAGCTGCCGAAGTTCAAGAACAATTACGCCGAGCCGAAGAATGCGCCGACGCGGTCAACAGCATTCTCAAAAAACAATTAATAAAGGAAGGCCAATATCAAAAGGATATCGCAAGGACGCGCAGAGAACGAGATTCACTGCAGAAAAGTCTGGCATTCCAAAACCAACAGTTTGAACGCAACGACAACCAGATACGCAATCAGAAGGAGTACATCAGAGAACTGCAGAACAAACTAGTAGAAATGACGACAGCCCGAGATGCGGCACTAGCCAACGACTTCTATCTCCAGGAGGCGTTTCTTCAAACCCAAGCTGAAATTTTGTTAAATCAAGCCATAGCCCTTAGTGCAGTAAGAACCGACGCCCAATTATTAGAACCTACCACCATAGTACAAATGTTAGAAACCCTCAAAAAGAAAATTACCCGAACATTTAGGCTTGCCAGAAGTATGTATTTAGAAGGTATAGTATCCGAACCGTAGATACTTGCGGGTACGAGTCCCGAGGACCCGATAATACTAAGTCCGAAAGTTAGTATTAGAAGTCACGATTTTTTGTGCATAATACTTTCACACATGTAAAAGACGTTCCAAGTCCAGCACCAGTCTCCAGAATGATGATTCTTGATTCGAGAATCTCGGTAAGCAACCTAAAATGTCATATCAGAATGGAATACCATCATTCTAGCGACTGGCAGCTTAAGGTCTCGCACTTATAAATACGAATACCCGGGAACGCACACTTACACCAAACGGTGTCCCAACTACAACCGACACTACATCACAGTGGCTTCGATCGAGCTGGCAAGACACTAGGCGTACGCGGTGTGCCTTAGTGTGGAACAAGACTGAAAGACAACGCTCTTCATGGTGGCCGGAAAGGGTGATGAAGCAAGGTAGCGTCAAGGATGATGCCGATGCAGACGAAAGCAAGACGGGGAGTGACGAAGTGCGAATACGACTGCGAGGAAGAATTGATCATTTCCAACGACTCGGGAGAAGTGATCATGGCTAGCGATTCGGAAGACGACAGGCGAAACGAACAGGATAATGACGAGGATTTGATGGAGAATATCAAAGAACTTCGACAACATCACCAGAGGATGGGACTCCTACAGTTTGCTAAGTCACCCTGGGGACAGTGGACTTCTTCCGCCACTAGAACAAGTGCGATCAGAAAGGATTGGGGAGTTAATTCCTGGCACGGACCGACAGACAATATAAATGGATATCTCAGCCAGGTGGTGATAGGATACTGTATGGTTACATGACTTCTGCAGAAGACACGGATTCAACAGCACAGAGGGTACTTTGATTCCATACATGAAGCGCTTAAAGCACAAGATCAAGAAAGAGGGCCCAGGTAACAACGAAATCAAGAGTAGATTCTTATTATATGTACAAATCGACATGTTTTTCAGAAGGGCTTAGATGTTCAGAAAACTATTTAAAGGACGAGCTGCGAGTATCTAAAGTTTTGAGTCCTTGAGGCAACTAGACCAGCTATACGAGTTTGAAGAAATTATGGAGAAAGAGACGACCTACCACGTACAGCGACATATTCGGGATTGGAAGATAGTTGCAGACTCACCCGCAGGATATGGACATTATGAACGATTAACCAGAGTCTTTCTGATGCATAGCCCCAGGCAAAAGGATATCACCTACAGTATTGCACTTGCGGGTTCGAGTCCACCGTGCGTGCCAGTGTTAGACGGCCGCCGAACAAAGGACAATTGTACTTAGACAGAGGTTTTAATGTAGAAAGAATTGTACTTAGACAGAGGTTTTTAATGTAGAAAGAACCCTTCTGAAAGTACGCGGTAAAGAAAGATTCGCGTAAAAGCCTTGTAACAAAACTCTATTTAAAGCGATCAGAGAGAGCAGCAAAGAGAGCAGCAGTCCCCTCCCGTTTTTGGGAAGTTGCGAATATATTGTGAGAGTTCCCGTTTTGGGGTTACTTTTATTCCTTCTACTGTGTGCAAACGAGTAAGAGTGTCTTGGTTCTGTCCTGTCTGTACACTTTCTCTGTGTAATCATTCGACTGTGTATGAGTGATACACTGTGTGTTACGAGTCGGTACTGCGATTGTGAGGTTCTGTTCGGTAACGAGTTAAAGAGTCCCCTGTGTTTTGGGAATTGCACGTATAAGTGTTGTATGTGTAGAACAAGAGTAACTCTGCTCTGTTTCGTCTGCTCCCTTCCCTCTCCTGTGTATGTGCTTGTGTGCGTATGTGCGTTATACGCAGTGTTACGAATTGATATGGTGTTGCAGAGATTTCACCCGGTAATGATTAAAGTATTTCCTAAGCATTAGTCGACAGGAATGCGTTTGTTTGATCGTTCTTCTGTGGAGCACGGACACATAGAGAACTAACATGGTTCGGTTGTGAGTTATGAGTCTCTGTGAATGACTGAGCAGGTAGTATATCTATGTTCAGATTAGTACCAGTGGTGTTCTGAATACGAGTAGAATGATGATAAGTGCGCGACAAGTTATAGTCAGTAGGTCTTGCAATTTAAATGTGGTACTCGGTAAAGTCGTAAATTGTGCAGAAGGATTTCGTGGTGTGGTCGTGTTAAGTTACCAGCAGTGCGCTTTGTGTATTGATTCTCAGTCCGGATTACTGCTCAACTGTTATAGCAGGTAGATCTTGGAGTACGGGATTCTAAGACGTTGATAGCCTTGGTTGATCAGAACCAACTACTGAGCTAAGACGCGCTGACCGAGTAACGAGTGAGTGAGAAGTTGGGAAAATAGTATAGGGCCTCTGTCTAACAGACCCCTACCACTCCCAAGGACCCACGTGGCCAGAGTCAGTCTATTCTTGCGGTAAGATTGAGAAAGAGAGACTCGGAAATATCTGGTACGCAGGTGTGGAACCAGATTCTGGAGTCTCCGAAGGGTTGTTGCGTTGAATTAGTAATTAACGACCGCGGTAGGCAATTAACAGTTACGATAATCCTAAACGACGAAATAACCTTTAACATTTAGTAACCTTTAACATATATATATATATATATATATATATATATATATATATATATATATAACTATTTATCTATCTATCTATCTATCTATCTATCTATCTATTTGTGTGTGTGTGTTTTGTGTGTGTGTGTGTGTATATATATATATATATATATATATATATATATATATATATATATATATATATATATCTTTTTATCTTGCTATTTATGTTTTGTCTATCTATATTTATATCTGTTTAGCTCTCTATCTGTCTGTATTTTTGTATGTTTTTTTGTATCTCTCCTCTGTGTGTGTGTGTGTGTGTGTATATATATATATATATATATATATATATATATATATATATATATATATATATATATATATATATATATATATATATATATATATATAGCATGTGCAGTACATGATTCTCATGCTATGTTAGATGGAAAGCTTTGGCATGCGTGCTTTGGTCATCTGAATTTTGCTAGTTTGCTATGCTTGCAAAAATCTAAATGGTGTCCGCTTTGCCCAAACTTGAGGCACCTGGAAAACATGTTTGTGAAGGCTGTATTTTGGAAAAAATGCAGTGTTCTTCCTTTCCAAAAGATGGATCAGTTTGGGCTACTCGGAAATTGCAGCTTGTACATAGTGATGTCTGTGGTCCTATGCAGACACCTTCTTTTGGAAATTATCTTTACTTCGTGACTTTCATTGATGATTTTCCAGGCATGCTTGGGTATATCCATTGGAGGCAAAGTTTGAAGTGTTCATGTTCTTCAAATAGTTTTTGGTTTTGGCTGAAAATCTGTCAGCATGTAAAATGGGCACCCTCCGTTTTGATCGAGGGGGGGAATATATGTCTTCTGATTTTAATGCATTTTTGGCTGAATGTGGGATAAAACAATAGTATATAGTGTCATATACACCTCATTAGAATGGAGTTGTTGAATGAAAGAACATGTCACTCATGGAGATGGTGAGGTGTATGGTCAAGAGTCATGCTTTACCACATAGTTTCCGGGTTGAGGTTGTCATGTGTGCAGCATATATACTTAACAGGTGTCCCACTAAAGCGCTGCAGTCTATCACTCCATATGAGGCTTGGCATAATCACAAGCCATCTGTTGCTCATCTATGTGTTTTTGGTTGTTTGGCATATGCATTAGTGTCTGAACAACATCGTAGAAAATTGGATGATAAAGCAGTAAAATGTATTTTTGTTGGCTATAGTTTTGAAAGTAAAGGCTATCATTTCTATCATCCACAGACTAAATGAATTGTGGTTAGCCGTGATGTTGTTTTTGTGGAAGATGCTATTCAGCCATTGCTTTCATGTACTAAGGAGACATTTGTTAGCTCCAAAGACATGTATGATACTTTGCTGCCTCTTTTTACAGGTGGACAGTCTAGTGCTGGTCCCAATGAGGCAAGTTCTCAGCCTTTGCAAGTTTCATGTGATCATGCAGATCATCTCATTTCTGATGTAGATTTACATGATGCACTTGTTGATGAGACAACTGACATTGAGGAGGCAAAAACTATGCCAAAATGGCTCAAGCAGACTTTGCGTGAGAGCAATTAGATGCACCTCTATCATATCGTACTCGATTAGGCTCTCATAGTGCCTCTTTTGCATCAGATTGCTATGCTATGGCTCCATCTAGTCTCTGTGATGAGAATGAGCCTATTCCATTTGACGAAGCACAAAATTCAGAAAATTGGATGGCTGATATGCAATCTGAAGATGATGCTATAATGAAGAACGATACTTGGTCTTTATGTGACTTGCCTGTTGGCAAGAAGGCCATTGGCACTAAGTGGGTTTACAAGCTCAAGTGTAAGCTTGATGGAACAGTTGACAGGTATAAGGCTAGGCTTGTTGCAAATGGTTATGCATAGGAAAGAGGCATTGATTTTGATGAGACCTTTGCACCTACATGTCGTATGACTACCTTTCGGGGCATCTGTGCACTTGCTGCCCATCATGGTTGGAATGTACATCAGTTGGACATTAAAACTGCATTTGTGAATGGTGACTTGCATGAAGAATTGTATGTTTTTCAGCCCCATGGCTTTGTGCAGAAAGGGCATGAAAACGAGGTGTGCATGTTAAAGAAGGCATTATATGGTTTAAAGCAAGCACCACATGCTTGGTATGAGAAGATACATGCCTATCTGATTGCACATGGTTTTGAG
This sequence comes from Ceratopteris richardii, assembly GCA_020310875.1. NCBI lineage: Eukaryota > Viridiplantae > Streptophyta > Polypodiopsida > Polypodiales > Pteridaceae > Ceratopteris > Ceratopteris richardii. The sequence continues at coordinate 174,894,433 of CM035413.1, forward strand.
AACAGTCCGATTGAAAGCACCTTATATGTTAAGCGTGCTAATGATGTGCTTCTGATCATTGTTCTCTATGTTGACGACATGCTGTTCACTGGTCCTATTGAGAAGCATATTGCTGATTTTAAGGCTGGTTTTCATGCCTCATTTGAGATGTTTGATTTTGGTCATTATTGTAGCAGTTTGGCCTTCAAGACTATAAGCCTATTGCCACTCCTATGGAGACAGGCTTACGATTGAGACTTCATGATGTTGGAGATGCATTTGATGCTGTCCTCTATCAGCAGGCTATTGGATGCCTGATTTACTTATGCATTACTCGGCCATATATTCAGTTTGATATCTCACACATGAGTAGGTTTATGCATTGCCTAGGAGTCAAGCATTGGCAGGCGGTTAAGCGCATCTTTCACTACTTGAGTGGTACCCGGCTACTTGGTTTGTTTTATCCCAAGGGGGGATCACTACTACCAGATTTGCATGTTTTTTCTGACTCTGATTGGGCCAATTGCTATGACACTCGTGTGTCCACTAGTGGTTTTTGCTTCATGCTTGGTAGCTCATGTATATCTTGGTTGTGCAAGAAGCAACCTACTCTGGCCACTTCTAGTTGTGAGGCTGAGTATAGGGCAACTTTCATAGTGACTGTTGAGTGTGTGTGGCTTAGATGCCTTATGGTTGATTTGGGTGTTGGAGTCTTCTACCACCACCATCTTCACTGATAGTCAGAGTGCATTGGAAGTTGCAAGGAACCCTGTGTGCTCGCACTAAGCACATTGAGGTGCATTATCATTATGTCAGGGAGAGGTTCTCTACTAGGGAGATCAGCTTGGCATATGTGCCCACACAGGGGAACACTGTAGACCTTTTCACAAAGGCTATGCCTAGGGAGAAGTTTGAAGCTTTCCGCAAAGCTTTGGGCTTACTTCCTTTTGTGGAGTGATTTCCACATAGCTTTGCACTTCCTTATACATGAGTGCTAGCTACTTGTTCACCGCATCACTCCTAGGGGGAATTTGTTGATATATTTAGGTAGTGATGTGTGTGAACACTCTAGGACCATCGGGGCACTTTTTTCCCTCTTTAGGAGGTTTTTTTCCCTGGCTTGTATATACGCCTATTGCCCTAATGGGCCACTTATCTTTGTACATTCTAACATCAATACATATGAAGCAATTCACAGTCGACAGCTTCTCAAAATCAACATTGACAACGTGCTTTGAGCAATTAGAAATTTTTGGAAGCTCACAAATGCACCTTCATGGGGGAATCCAAGAAAGAAGTACATACAAAGGGACTAAAACTTGCAAAGGCTAGCATTGAAAAAAATGAATAACAAGACAACCGACCCTGCTACATTTGGAAGACAAACCACTCTTGTTGATACATGATGGACATTACTCTCAACATACTACATGGAACAACCACTCCAACAAGGATCTATCAAGGACAACGTACTTGAGAGGGGGCAAGTGTTGGCACTCAAGATTAATCACAAGGTGTGGGAATGCATCAAGGAAGTGGACACACAAGAAGAGGGAGCATGTAGGGAGCTTCAAGAAGTGTACATCAAATTTTTAGAAGAAATCCCTATAAAAACTATGATTTTGATCACTAAAAACCATTGTATATATAATTTCACATTTTTGCAACTCCATTTTGTTCAAGCCAAGGAGTCATCAAGCTTGAGGAGTATTATAATTATATATGTACCAATTTTCATAATTTTTAGATTTTGTTTGAGCCCGCAAATAAGCCCTGGAACCTAATTCTTAACTAGGTTGGACATTAGGTCTGGACAGGGCCAAAAGCTAGTGAAAATTTATAAAAAGAGTTAGAGACTCATTTTTGAGGTTGGCTTGCTAGAGATTGAAGCTTTTGTAATAGAAAGAATTCCATTGTTCCACTCTTTGTTCTTATCTTGTGTGCACATCTGTGTGTGTGCATGTTTGTGTGCTTCTCACTCACTCACTTGTGCACCACTTGCTCATGGTCATCATACCTCCCTCACATCTTCTTGGATTGACAATTATGAGGTGGATCTCCTCACATTGGTACTTGCTATAATGCTAGAGTGACACCCTAGATAAAGCGATGACTTGATTTGATAGCAATTGTTGGAGGTCTACAAAAGCACATGAGCAACACAAGGAGGAAGAAGAAGCTTGGATAACAACACAATACTAAATGTATTACCAAGTGAACATATGAAGATAAGTGATCCATTAGGGTTATATGCATATATACAAGCAGAGGGGAGAAAACCTCCTAAAGAGGAAAACAAGTGCCCTAGCAGTCCTAAGTGTGTTCACACGTGTCACTATTGAAATATATCAACAAAATTTATTTTCCATGTGGACCATTCAATGTTGCTATATTTTAGAAAAACTCAAGATGTGGTTGCCAGACTTGTACAATGGATCTTTCTCTTACAAGATTTGAATATGATGTTCGCCAACCATGTTTATGGCATGTTGTAATACGTTTTGTATCTTGAATTGATTCTAATGAACCACCTGATGGAGTGGACGAATCATTTCTAGATGTAGAGCTATCTCCTATCATTGAGGATTTAGAATCGGATTATGGACAACCCAATTAGTATGACAAAATGGTTTTCTCTTTAGCGATTGATGCTTCCCCATTGCATTTTATGTTCTACAACCCACAATAATCTTGCCTTATGGAGTATGTAGTTTGTTGTGATTTTGGATCAAGGTTACTATAATGACACCACGGGAGTCTAGTTCCATTGTGTAGCCCCATACAAACTTGTTGCTGTAACTCTAGAAGGCCATCCTAGTGTTGTTGGATGGCATTGTGGTGTTAAATTGACTATGAAGAAAATTCTCCAAAATGGACTTTGGTGTTCAACTTTGCATAGGGATGTTCGTGATTTTTCGTCAAAATATGATCCTTGTTAACAGACAGTTGTATCTAACGACATCCATGGATTCCTGGTACAACCCATTTTGCCTTCGGAACCATTTCAAAAATGGGAAATAGATTTCATCGGTCCAATCCATCCTGCCCCCATCTACTTCAGGCTGAATTTTCATTTTGACTTGTACGGACTATGCAACCAAATGGACACTAAAGCATGCTAGGCTCGGGAGTGTACCCATGGTTCTTTTGATTGATTTATTTATGCACCACGGACTTCCTTTGGAGCTAGAATTTAATCACAATACCCATTTTCTTAACCAAGTGATTAAGCACATTATGGATTATTACTACATCAAGTATAGATTTAGTTCTCCATACTTTCCTTGAGCCAATGGTTTGACAAAAAGTATGAACAAAGCATTCCTCATGATGTTACACAAGATTTTACTTGAGCATTCAACAAAGTGGGATTAGCATTTATCTATTGTATTATGGGTGTATTGGACAACCTATAAATTTGTAGTGGGTGTTACCCCATTTAAATTGGCTTATAGGTGGGTAGCTATTGCTCCCTTGGAATTTTTGTTCCTAGCTTGTGAGTAGCAATCCAGGATAAACTCTTACTAGAGGACTCTTTGCACTACTGCATGGATAAATTGTGGCAACTGGATAAATTGTGGCAACTGGAGGATGATTGATACAAGAGCTTTGTGCTTCTTGAGGAAGTTTAGGTCAAACAATGTCGATGGCATGACCGAAATTCAAAACCCCCGTATTCCAAATCGAGGATCTACTTCTCTTTTTCGATTCAAAGATGAAGCCCCTGTTTGAAACTTTAAATTACGATGGACCGGACCATTTCAACCTCACTACTCTCAATAGAGAAGTTCTATGGACTGTAATAAATAGAACGAAGCTCCAACCATACTGGAGCTAGGCAAGTACTTGGAATATATATATATATATATATATATATATATATATATATATATATATATATATATATATATATATATATGTGTGTGTGTGTGTGTGTGTGTGTGTGTGTGTGTGAGAGAGAGAGAGAGAGAGAGAAAAATGAAAAAAAGTCACAAAAAGGCATCGGAAAAGCTCTTCGTCTAGATTGGGCACAAATCTTGCATTTAGCAATAAAGTGATGGACTAATATTTTGCATGCACAGTTAACATGGAGAATGGATGGTGGCACTCAATTTACCTCGCAAGTCAAAGTAATCATGGAAGTTCCCATGTAGTTTGAGCCATGCAACATCCACATACATGTTTGATTGAAACACATGGGAAAAGATTGATCCCAAGGCTTAGTGTAGATCCCCGATAGGATTGAATATACACTTTGAGCCTAGATACTATCACACAACAGTTACAACTTAGTCAAGAAGGACTTACAGTAACAACAATAATCATATCCCTACAAGAGATGGAGAAGGTATATTGGCAATTTGTGGTCATGTGAATTTAGATATATGTAATTATTGGTGCCATGAACGAGAGCACTAAAGCCAAGGGCATATACATTTTCAGCTATTCAATGAAAAAAAATCAGGGATCCATGGAGCAATGCAAATGGAAAAATGCATTTGCCCTACTTGACATGCATGCAAATGATTTGCCCATGGTATGTGAAGGATTTTAAACCTATAGCCTTCTATTTACTAGATGCTTCACGAATGCTATTGTTATGTACCATTCTCTTTGATCGAGCGAAAACTACTACCAAGCAAGAAATTAAAGCAAGGAGTTGCAAAACCAAAATGCTCGAGGATAGTTTAAGAAGAAGAATAGATATTGTGATAGAGCAAGTTCGAGCTATGGAATATTCTATTGTCACTCTATAGAACAAGCTCGAGGAATCTCTCTCTCTCTCTCTCTCTCTCTCTCTCTCTCTCTCTCTCTCTCTCTCTCTCTCTCTCTCTCTCTCTCTCACCGACCCGCCTCCCCAAACCCATACGCTCCCACCCGCATGCCTCTAACAAAAGTTAACCTTGGCATCTCAATTTCCGTCACCTCAATTTCCGGATGAATTATTTGCCAACATTAGTCCCACACCACCAACCCACCTGCGTTCAACATCTCTCTCTTCCCACCTACACCCACCCACCCAACCCAACACCTCCGCCAACCCCACCCGTCTCCAATTGCCAACCTCATCCCAAACTACTACCACCATCCATCCATGCCCTCCACCCACCTAACACAAATGACTCACAAATGCTTACAAAGACCCACCCGCACCCACCTTCCATAAACCACATCATTATAATAACGCCCTCCTTCCTCTTCTCGAGAAATTTATAGCCGATTAGAGTTTTGCATAGCTCCATAGTTCAAAACTTTGTTATGGCTTCCTCAACACCTCCAAACTAGTCATCACTAGTTACATAGGAACATTTGGAGCTTACACATTTAGCTTTGAATCTTACCCAATCGATTTTAAATCCTTAGGTATCCACTACAAAGGCTCGTGCAAAGGTTCCATCCTCTAACCCACCTCCCCATAACAATGCCTCTTCCTATGCCCCACCTCTTGGCCAAGTGACAAACCCTATGCATTTGCTTGGAGATTATTCTGAAGAATTCCCATGCCCATCTCTTTCAAACTCTTCTGTATAGACCCAATGCAACATCTATTGGTAGACCTACCATGTCCACATGCCCAATACCTTCTACTAGTTCCTTTGTTCCATCTACTATAGTAATTCCATTTCCGCAGCCATGCATGCTTCTACAAACTACATTCGTAATCATAAGCATGCATCTTTACCCCTCACCCTTCACCTTCATATCTCCCTTCCATCTGTCGACCTTGTAAACCTTTTTTTAGAGGATAGCCTTCACCAAGCTAGTCTTTGGCGTTTGGCTAACATACTTTGGTCTGATCCCGAGAGCAATGATGTATATGAATCCCTTAAATTATTTCCAAATTTTTGGTCTGGTCTTCTCTCCATCCCCCTTATAGCCGCAAGTATAGTTTTAATGTAGTTGCTTATAGACCACATCCATTTCTGTATATCAGGATTGACACGTGATCAGACTATCGCTTATTGCCAGTAGACGTTTGGTAGTGATGCGATTTTCTCGACTTGAATGATAGCTATCCTTAATTCTTTTATTTTCTTTTGTGTAATTCATCATCCACCCTACCTTGGTATGATATCTGCATAGCTGACCTGTTGTATTGTTTTATCCACAACCGCCCTTATCCCTATGCATCATTAATCTTTGGCTCTTTACACTTGAGATCCAAGCACTTACGTAGCCCATCCTCCAACTCTATTGAAAGCTTGAGTGCAAGGTGTGCACAAGAGCAATCTATTGGAGAAGGTGGAGAGGTTAACTGCTCAAGGAATTTTGGTATCTGGTATACTTGTGTGTGTGTGTGTGTGTTCTATGGCTGTTTTTCAACTGTATAGTGGTTGATTTTACTCTTTGACACACTTATTGGCACGTCCACATAAATTCTCACATAATCCTTTTGGTTGTTCACTATTGTTCATCAATCCATTTTTTGGGGGAGACTCTCTCAATTTTTCCAAGAATCTAACACTTGGTCATCTTTTTTTAGCCTTAGTGGTATTTGGACTATTCTAGGTCCATTTTCATTCTAGTCAATACTCTATCATCATGGCATAGAAAACCGTAGGCACATTTGGTGGATTTTGGTCTAGTGCCAATGTTTCGAGGAGGAGCTATAACTTGTAGGGCAAAGACCATTTTGGGATCCAAAAAATTGATGGTACAAATTTTTATGTATGGAAGAATCATATTAAAGATCTGTAGATTCAAAGGAGACAATGGAAGCCAGTATATGGAATCTCAAGGAAACATTTTGATATGGATGATGATGACTGGGATGAGCTGGATGAAATGGATAGTTCTACCATTTGATTCAATATGGAAAATAATGTTTACTTTATAGTATTGGACTATGAAAGTGTAGAAGAGCTTTGGAAGAAGTTATGCAATACATGTGAAAAAGAAACGGCATCAAATAAAGTGTATCTGATGAGAAAACTATATGAACTTTGCATGAAGGATAGATAGTGTTGTTGCTCATTTGAATGAGTTTGATACTATATTCTCTCAGTTACAGGCTCAGAAAACGGAGATGGATAATGAAATGAAAGCAGTCTTGTTGTTATGCACCTTTCCATCATCATGGATACGATTTGCACAGCTATTAGCAACAGTGCACCTGGTGATAAACTAATCTATGATGACGTATTTGGAGCACTCTTGAGTGAGGAGATTTGTAGAAAATCTATGGTTGACACTTAATGGAGATGCATATAATGTTCGTGATTCTTACCAAGGAAAGAATCAACAATGTGGCAGGAGGAAGAACAAGGAAAAAAATGGTCAATGGAATAAGAGTAGAAGTAAATCAAGGAAAAGGGATATGGAATTCCATTATTTTCATAAGAAAGGACACATGAAGATAGATTGTTATGCATTAAAGAATGCTAAAGTTAAATGACAAAATACCGATGGGCATGTTAAACTACGTGAACCGTCTCCTTCGACTATAAACATTGAAGAAATCAATGCTATTTTTTATGATGTTGATGTGTTGACACTTGACAATATTGTGCCCATTGAGAATCTTATGGTTGATTCTCTTTCCCACACGTGGATGCTAGATTTTGGTGCTTGTTTCCATGTGATACCACATAGAGAATGTTTATTCACTTATGCAACAAAGTATCTTGGTACCATGAGACTTGGTGACCCTTACCAGTGTGATGTTGTGGGGATTGATGTGGTTGTACAATTCATTGAGGGTTCAAAATTTACTATGCATAATGCATGCCATGTACCTCAGTTATCACACAGCTTGATGTCAGTTGGTCAACTTGATGAACTTGGTGAAAAGGTGGTTTTCTATGCTCAATCCTTTCACATATCAAAGGGAAATATGGTTATTGCAAAAGAAAGAAAAGTTGGCTCACTTTGTCCTTTATTTGTATCACAAAAACAACACTTGTTAGCTGTTACTAAACAGATTGGCTTGTATCTTTCATGGCCGTTTGGGCCACATATATTGTAGTGGAATGGAAAATCTTTCTCATTCTAGCTACTTACTTGTGTTATTTCTCTAATTTTTCATGTTGTGATCATTGCCAATATGAAAAGCAAACTAGGAATGTGCATAAGATGCACATTGACTCTTCAATTCAACCTTTAGATCTCCTTCATACAGATGTGTGTGGTCCTATGCCCACAAGTTCATTAGGTGGTTCTCTTTACTTTGTCACTTTAATAGATGATGCTACTAGAAGAGTATGGGTATATCCTATCAAATCAAAGGATGAGGTATTCCCTACCTTCAGAAAATGACTTTCTTTAGTTGAGACTAAAAAAGGAACTAAGCTCAGGGCTTTACATTCAAATAATGGGGGTGAGTATACCTCACATGAATTTTGCCTTTTTTGTCAATCAAGACAAATTCATAGAGATTTTATAGATCCTTATACCCCAATACAAAATCATGTAGCTAAAATGATGAATAGAACTATTCAAGATAGAGCAATCTCTATGTTGCATCATGCAAACCTTTCACAAGGCTTTTGGGCAAAAGTAGTATTGATTGCAGTTCATGTGATTAACTCTTCACCTGATACTACCAAAGATGTGAAAGTGGTACAACAATTATGGACGAGGAAGCCACCATATTATGATCATCTTTGAGTTTTTGGGTGTGAAGAGTGTGTTCATATACCCAAGAACCTTAGACAAAAGTTGGACCATAAGTCAAAGAAATGCATTTTTCTTGGATATGGTCGAGAAGGTCAATTTCGATATCAATTATGGGATCCTGAAACATGGTCAGTGATCAGAAGAAGTGATGTCATTTTCAATGACTGAGATGCATAAACAACCAATTTAGGAGGTTGAAGTGAGAAGAGTGGAGTTTGAGGATACTAATCCTCTACTTCATATGCATAAAAATGTTACACATAGGGATATTTAGGAGAATGTCCAATCAAATTACTCTACAAATGTTCCTATTCAACAACCATTGAGATGTTCTATAGGCATCTCACATCCACATGATAGATATGTTCCAGATTTGGATTTTGCTATGCTAAAAAATGTTGGTGAACCTTCTTGATACAAAGAGTCTATACAAATAGAGGATCATGCCAAGAGGGAGTGTGTCATGAGGAATGAATTGGATTCTATTCACAAGGATGGTACTTGGGATTTGGTACCTTTTCCAAAGGGCATGAAAGTTTTACCATGTAAATGGGTATATATGTTGAAATTCACATTCGACAGTGCTTCTTCAAAGTATAAAGCACAACTTGTTGCAAAGGGTTTTAAGCAACAACAAGGAGTTGATTTCGAGGAAATATTCTCTCCAATAATCAAGATGACTACACTATGCATGTTGCTTTGATTCATTGCAACAATGGAGCACTTAGAGCTAGTCCAAATGGATGTGAAAATTGTTTTCTTGCATGGAGATCTTATAGATGAGATCTATATGGAACAACTAGAGGTTATGTAGTTCTTGGCAAACAAAGTCTAGTTTGTAAGATCAAGAAGAGCGTATATGGATTTAATTAGTCCCCTAGATAGTGGTACCAAAATTTTGATGCTTTTACAAAGTCTCAAGGCTATTCTCAAAGCAATGAGGATAATTGTCTCTACACAAGGAGATGCATAGATGGCAACTTGATATGCTTGATACTTATATGTCAGTGATATGTTGATCACTGAGAAGTCCTCTTATGACTTTTCATTTCTCAAAAAGAAGTTGAGTGAGACATTTGATATGAAGGATTTGGGGATGTCAAACATAGTCTTGGCATGCACATTCCTCGTGATAGGCATAAAAGATGCATATACTTGTCTCAAAGTGAGTACATATCCAAAGTATTTCATAAGTTCAATATGCAGGGTGGCAAGGCATTGAGTACACCTTTATCCACATATATGAAATTGAGAAAGGATGATTGCCCCAAATTAGATGAGAAAAGGAATTAATGAACAAATTTCCTTATCAGTCTGTTGTTAGTAGTCTCATATATGTTATTGTGGCTATAAGACCAGACATTGCATTTGTAGTGGGAGTTGTGAGCAAATATATATCTAATCCTGGCAAGAATCATTGGGAAGTGGTCAAGATGATTTTTATATATCTAAGTGAACCTAAGGAGAAGTGTATATGCTTGGGTACCATCCATTACACAGATTCTAATTATGATGGTTGTGTAGTTAATCAAAAGTCTACATCCGTGTACATTTTTCATTTTACTGGAGGTTCTATCTCTTGGGGATCTTGTCTTCAAAAATGTAAAATAGTTCTTATTATAAAAGTAGAGTATGTTGCAACAAGTGAGGCATGTAATGAAGCATTGTGGCTTTGTCGTCTTTCTTGTGATATGGGTCTATCTTAACATGTACCTCATTTGCTTAGTGATAGTTAGAGTGCCATTGCTTTGGCTAAGAATTTAGTCTATCATGCAAAGAACAAGCTTATTGAGGTGAGGTATCACTTCATTAGAAAATGCTTAGCCATTAAGCACATTATTCTTCATAAGGTCCACACTCGAGATAATGTTGCAGATGCTCTGACTAAAGCTCTATCAAAGGATAGATTTCGACATGGTTGTCACCCATGATTCTACACATATACTTGTATTCTGTGTAACATGCCCATAAGGTGGGAGGTATAGTTTGTATACTTAGAGTAAGGTATTCTTTATCATTCTTTACTTTTTCTCCCATAGTCACTTTGGGAGATTGTTATTGTTAGTGTCCATGTGAAAGGCCAAATGGTCATTGGACCTTTTTTTATATGTTCTTCAATAAGAAATATAGTGGCCTAGTCACTCATAGAGTGCAAGTTCGATCCCACTTGTAAACACCTAAGAAATTTGTGTTCGTGCTCTCTATGTACTATGTGTTTTCTCTGCATTTTGGTCTTGTGTGGAGTATTGTGTGTAGCATCTAAAGCTCAAATTCTACTCTGAGGGTATTATTGTAGAGCTCACACAAAGAAGAGTCCACCATGGTGCATCACCATCACATCATTTAAATAACTTTGTGTCAAATAAAATATATTGACACATTATTGCAATGTTTTGGCCTTGAAGATTGCAAACCTATTACCACTCCCATGAAAACAGGTTTATTTTTTGAGTCTTCATAATACTAAAGATGAATTTGGTTTTATTCTCTATCAAAGTGCTCTTGGATGCTTGATTTATTTATGCATAACTCAACTTGATACTTAATTTGTTTGTCTCTCGTATGAGCAGGTTTATACATTGCTCAAGTATCAAACATTGGTAGGTGGTTAAGCACAAATGGACAAAGGAAACCATTATGAACCCTAATTTCCATGTGACTTTCTATATTTCTTGATTGTTTTAGAATTTAGAGAAATTAATTCTTCCATTTCTTTTGAAATTGCCAAAACGCTAAGATCGATTGTTTTTTTTTGCTAGATTCTGACATTCGAAGGCCCTATTTTTGAGTGCTCACATCATCGATGACATCAACAATTTGTAAGCACCTTTGATAACTACCCTTGGATACCTATATAAGGAGGTCTTGGACACATACATCCTTAAGCTTGCCAATGCAAGTCTTGGGAGCTCAAGGAGTCGTGATCTCCAAGTAAACTACTTTCCAAATTCCAGTTCGAATTCTAGTCTTATCCTTTGTCTAGTTTTGCCTAGTCTAGTATCCTGGACATCATGCCGTGTCCTATTGTACTCTTGTAGTATGAGATCCTTTTTGGTTATTCCTTATATCTAGTTCATCTCTCTGAAGGGAGTTCTTGTAATCCAGATATATTGTTTTATACCTACAATCGAGAGTTGTGGGATCTCTTGTATATCATCTAGTCAAGTTATCCATACCTATCAATCCTAGATTGTGGGACTTCTTGTATCACTTGCATATTCATGTATTATTTTCTCTCCATGGGTGATCTTGTAATTGAAAATATTATTCTGAAATCATATGTAGTATAGTAAGAAGGCACAATCTAGTGGCCCCCTGATATTTTGGCAAGACTGGATTCTATCCAAGAACAGACATCATGGAGAACACAAATGAATAGATTGTGGCATCGTTTTAGAGTCTCCAGCAATGAATTGAGGACCGAACTCATCGACATACACAAGTCAAGATGGGACATCCTGTGCATATAGGTGCACTCCTCCAAGGATTACAAGAATGAATTGAGAATCTTCAAGCAAATCAAGGAGACATTCAAGTGATCCACAAGCCTAGTTCATCTTTCATGAAGGAATCCAAGATTTGCATGCCTTAAAATCTTGATGGTGATTGCATGAAGTTTTACGGGTTCTTGTAACATGTCAAATTTTACATCTGTATGTAGCATGATAGATACCTTGATGATGCATCCAAGGTTAGTTTTATTGAAAACCTTCTCTACGGTTAAGCATTATCATGGTTCACCCCCAATCTTGGAGAAGAACATGGCAGTACTTCATGATTGTGAGGAGTTTCTTCGAGATCTCATCGCCACGTTTGGAGATACAGACACAAGTCGAGTGGCAAAAAATAAACTCTGGAAGCTATGTCAAGGTAACCTCCTTGCCTCCATCTATGCGTAAAACTTTAGGAAATTGATATGTGATCTTAGTTGGCATGAGGATTATTTCATAAGCCAATTTAGATGGGGTTTAAGAGATGATGTGAACAACCTTTTGCTCACGCTACCAAAGGTTAAGGCATTGAATGAATACATCATCCAAGCCATTCAATGTGATAATCCCCCTTTTTGAAAGGAAACAAGAAAAAACAAGTACAAGGAAGACCATCAATGGAAACCCTTCCAACCTACTCCTAGAGAAGATTCTATGCCTAAACCTATGTAGATAGGCATAACTAGGTTCCAACCTCTAACCCCACAAGAGAAATAGAGAAGGAGAGATAACAAGTTATGCCTCTATTGTGGAAACCCTAGCCATATTGCAGTTAATTGTCCCAACAAGAGAACAAACTCAAGAGTCATAGTCACCTGTGTAGAGTAGGGAAACAAGGAATTCTAGTTGTAAAGGAGGCCATACAACCATACCACGATATAAGAAAGGGTCTCATAATATCAAAAACACCCATAAAAACATGTCTTGACCCTATCAAGTTAATCATGCACATGAAGACCCTTTCCCTTATAGCCCTAGTAGATTCAGGAGCCTCCTCATGTTTCCTCGATGAAGGATTGGTGAAGAAACACAAGATTCTGGTACTTCAGAAGAACAAACAAGTAGTAGCTGAAGTAGTAGATGGATGACCTCTAGCATCTGGGAATATTACCATGGAAACCACACCATTAAAAGTATATCTTAGTGACCATGATTCCCACATATGTTTCAATGTAATATCAAGTCCAATAAATCCTGTTATCATTGGAATGCCTTATCTAAAGAAACATAATCCATACATTATTTTGGAAAAGAATAAAATCACTCGTCAAGATATCTAGAAGAACCCGGCATATGTAAGAGCCAAAGCCTTCATACATGGACTAAGGAAGGAACAAACATATATGATCTATGCCATGATGCAAATATCCTCCCACAACATAGACCTTATGATTGTGCCATAGACCTTCAAGAGGGAGCACAACCACACTTTGGACCACTATATAAACTATCCCCATAGGAGCTTACAAAGTTATACAAGGATATTGATGAGAATTAGGGGTTTATCAAACACTCAAAGACTCCAGAAGGAGCCCCTAATCTATTTGTAAAGAAGAAGGATGAGATTCTCTGAATGTGTGTAGACTATCTTGGAATGCCTTGGATTAGCAAAGTTCTTCATGAATATGACCTTCGAGAAGCTTACAATCATGTCAGAATCAAAGAAGGGGATGAATGGAAGACAACATTTTGAACAATGTATGGGATTTTTGAATATGTAGTTATGCCATTCGGCCTTACAAATGCTCTAACCGTCTCTGTGCATATGATGATCATGTAGAGATAGTTCTAGAGAAGTTAAGAGAAAAAAGTTCATATGCTAAATTGGAGAAGTGCTCTTTCCATCAGACAAAAGTGCAGTTTCTAGGGTACATTGCCTCAGAGAAAGGAATCTTTATGGACCTTAAGAAGATCAAGACAATCCTTGATTGGCAGGCACCTTCATGTGTTTGAGATGTACAATGTTTTCTAAGGTTTACCAAATTTTTATAGGATATTCATCAGAGATTACTCCAAGATGGTAATGCCTCTTACCAAGCTTATAAGAAATGAAAAATTCTCATGGACCAAAGAAGCAAAAAAAGCCTTTCATACCTTGAAATGAGCATTCACCACTGCTCCAATTTGACAATTTGAGTTCATCTTGATTCTACCAAGCCTTTCTTCCTAGAGATTGATGCATTAGACTTTGCCTTAGGGGCCATTCTATCCCAACACGGAGATGATGGACACCTACATTCAGTTGCATATCATTCAAGGAAATTCTCCCCTCTAGAGATCAACTATGAAATCCATGATAAAGAACTTCTTGCGATAGTGGATGCATTTGATACTTGACATCATCATCTTAAAAGGAGTAGCACATAAAGCTACTACGTATATCAAGACCTAGAACAATATCTCTGTTGCACCATCAACTATCACCAAAATGATTGGTTTGAGCTTTTACCCTTTTTACAGTTTGCCTATAACAATAGTGTTCATACATCTACCAAGCATACTCCCTTCTTTGCAAATTATGGACAACATCCAAGGATGGATATGCAACTCTCAAATCATATCAAGAATCCAACTACCAAAGATGAGGCCCAATACCTCATGGATATTCACAAATAACTCAAGGAAGAGATCCATAGACCTCAATAACAATATAAGTATTGTGTAGGTCAGCATCATGTTCAAAATCCATCCTATCACATTGGGGATAAAGTGCAGTTACTTGAAGATAATTTGCAGACTTCAATGCCTTGTGCAAAGCTAGAATATCAGAGATTTTGTCTGTTCACAATCTTGGCCAAGATTAGTTCAATCACTTTCAGGCTCTAGTTACCAAGTACCATTAGAATACATCAAGTTTTTTATGCATCCATGTTGGAACCATAACAAATTTCACAATTGAGGGGGGAGAGACCTAGTCCTTCACTACCTATCAAGATTGATGATCATGAAGAATTCGAAGTCGAGCATGTCCTAGATTTAAAAATATCTTGAGAAATATTGGAGTACCTTGTTCATTGGAAAGGGTATGAGATCAACGATCATACTTGCGAACCTACATAAAACCTTGAGATAGCACCAATCCAGGTTCGAGAATTTCATAAGAAAAATCTAATGAAGCTGAGACTAGAGAACATGACCGCTCCTTGTGGAACTCGTCACTTGAGGGGGCAATGATGTCATGGACAAAGGAAACCATCTTGGACCTCAATTTCCATGAGACTTTCTATATTTCATGATTGGTTCAAAATCTCGAGAAACTAATGCTTCCATTGCGTTTGGAATGCATAAAACCCTAAGATCTGAGCTAAATTATGATATTTGGATGCCCTATTTTGGATTTTTGTTATCATCAATGATATCATCAATTCATAACTGCCTTTGATAACCACCACAAAAACATCTATATAAGGAGGGCTTGGCCACGTACATCTTTAGTCTTGCCAAAGCCAGTCTTGGGAGCTCAAGGAGTCATTATCTCCAAGTATATACGTTCCAAGTTCCAATTCGAGTTCTAGTCTTATCTAGTCTACTATCCTCAACATCTTGTCTTGTCCTATTGTAATCTTGTAGTACAAGATCCTTTCTAGTTATTCCTTGTATCTAGCTCATCTGCCTAAAGGGAGTTCTTGTAATCCATATATATTGTCTCATACTTATGATCCTTGGTTGTGGGATCTCTTGTATCTCATCTAATTGAGTTATTCATACCTATTAGTCCTAAATTGTGGGACTTCTTGTATGAATTACATATTTCTATATTATTTTCCCTAAATGGGTGATCTTATAATCAAAAGTGTTATTATGAAATCTTGTCTAGTCTAGTAAAAGGGCACAATCTAGTGCTCCCCTGATATTGGCTACTTGGATTATTTTATCCCAAGGGGGATCATTACCACTAGATTTACATTATTTTTTTCTACTCAAATTGGGCAGGTTGCTATGAAACTAGTGTGTCCACTAGTGGGTTTTGCCTTGTGCTTGGTAGTTCATCCATATCTTGGTTGAGCAAGAAGCAACCTCTTGTGGCTATCTCTTGTTGTGAGGCTGAATATAGGGCAACCTTCACAATGATTATTGAGTGTGTGTGGCTCGAAAGCGTTTTGTCTGATTTGGGTGTTGGTTTGTCTTTTGCCACCACCATCTTAATTGACATTCAAAGCACACTAGCAATTGCAAGCTGGAACCTTGTGTTCCATGCTTGCACAAAGCTCATTGAGATGTACTATCATTATGTCAAGGAGAGGTTCTCTGCTGGGGAGACTAATTTGGTTTATGTGCCCACACTGGATAATGTTGCACGCCTTCTCACAAAGACTTTGCTTAGGGAGAAATTTGAAGCTTTTTGCAAATATTTGGGCTTACTTCCCTTTGTGGATTGATCTCTTTCCACATAGCTTGGCAATCCTTAGACATGAGTGCCAACTCCTCGTTCACTACATCACTCACAGGGGGCATTTATTGATATATTTCAGTACTAATGTGTGTGAACACTCTTAGGACTTCCAAGGCACTTTTTTCTCTCTTTAGGAGTCCCCCCAAGCTTGTATATATACCTGTAATCCTGACATGTCACTTATCCTTGTGCATTCATTTGGTAACATTGTTGTGTTGTGCTCCAAGATTCTTCTTCTTCCTTGTGTTGTTCGAGTGCTTCCCTAGACATCAAACTCCAACAATTCATCGTCCTTCAAAAGGAGAGGATTGATTTTTTGTAAATTACCATAGTGTGTTCATTCCACTGTGCATATTAGTGTTAGGCAATCGCCAATGCAAAGTATTTTTGTAACTATTATCTCAAAAATTATAATTTTCAAACTTTGGAAAGTGTTTGATGTAAATATGATCTTTGATTTCCTAGGATTTTTGGATGTAACTATTGATTTAGAATATATGTATGCATGCAAGATTGCAGTAGTCTGAACTTTTGAAGACTTAGTTGATAGATATTCCATAGGGAGAAAGGTCTCTGTGTGGGAGAAAAGTTCCAAAAAGAAGAGATTTTAATATGAGGAGTTTGTTCAAAAATTCTCTGTTGTGTATTAAATCTAGTAATGAAGATAAATCTTCTTTCGATGCAATTATTGTCTATTTTTTCTCACTTTTATTATTCTATTCAATATTAATTCAATAGTTATGTTTATTGTGTGGAAGTAGATGTAGTACGATACAATGTATGTGTGGTCAAGGAATAAAAATCTATATTCCATGTGTTTCAAAATAGAATCCCCGTTCACATAACTATAGGTTTGCAAAAAAGTCTCTAAGCTAGCAAATAGTCTCTATTAGGGTTTCAATTATGTATTTTGTTTTATATATTTGAAGATCTTTTTCTGTTGTATAAGAGGTTGTTCTTGCATGTATTGCCTCTATTCATTTTGGATCGACTCTTCTTGTTTGTAAGTTTGTGTGTGGAAGAGTTGTTTAATCTCTTTCCTTCCTTGTGACAAATGCGATAGATGATGGCACACTAGATAGATAACACAATGAAGATATGTGCTTGTGCATCTCTAAATCCCATAAAAGTCTTCACTACTTACCTGGAGGTGCTAATGATGCACTTGACATAGTCAAAATAGGAATTGCAAGAAGATAAAAAAAAATGAACCATGTAATGACAAGAACCTAGAGCATCCTCAACACCACTTGAATTGACTACATTTGGAGTACTTGTAGCTACAATAAGATACATTTTCAACACTTGGAATAATGTTCCATAAGCCCTTTGACATCAATACATGGTGCATCATATGCTGATACTAGTTGTTCGAGTTTGGGGATTGGGAACAAACATAAACAACATGACAATACAGAAGAAACTTATGAACACAACACATATGATATTATTAAGTGTGTAATAAAGGAACGATAAAACTTTGCAATGGACTAGCCAGCTAAATGGTACGCGACGGGCCATCAATGCACCCTTCTGGAACCCGATGTGGTTAACATGTGACGTAGTGGTACAATGCGTATATTCAGCTGGAACGTGAATGGCCTTTACACCACCCTGAAGGATGCCGCCTATCGCCACTCTTCTGTTTCAAATTACTTTTCTAACATTCTGAACGCTGAAATCATCTGCTTCCAGGTAGGTATAATTTATACAGAGAGAGAAGAAGAAGAACAAAGTGTTTTTACTTCTATTAGGAGGCCGAACTCGGCCTATGAGACAAATCAGTGTACATGGGTGTATGTTCTGTCAATCGGAAAAGATAAAAGTGCTGAAAAAGAAACTGGTGAAGCTGATATAGATCTCTGTACTATGCATGTAGAGATACCCATGAAAGAAAGTTTTTTGAGGGGGGTGTGTGTGTGTGAGAGAGAGAGAGAGAGAGAGAGAGAGAGAGAGAGAGAGAGAGAGAGAGAGAGAGAGAGAGAGAGAGAGAGAGAGAGAGAGAGAGAGAGAGAGAGAGAGAGAGAGAGAGAGAGAGAGAGAGAGAGAGAGAGAGAGAGAGAGAGAGAGAGAGAGAGAGAGAGAGAGAGAGAGAGAGAGAGAGAGAGAGAGTGTATATCTTCTTATTTACAGTATGGGAACTTGGACAGACTCCTCTCTTCTTTAAGATTACTCATGTGTATTTTTTTGAGTTGTTCGATCAGATTTGGGGTCGAAAGTCTTAGTATTAGGTGAAAATACAGAAAAATGAACAACCAGATACATTAGAGGTCATGCTAATAACTATAGACAGCCCAAATAATCATCCAAAAAAAAATAAAAACTTGTAGATAAATTAAGGTTAGTTGTAGTATATCCAAACTCGATTTAAAATGATGCGATGTATGGAGTTTTCTTTATGGTGTAATTGAATTTTGAAATTAGCAAAACCGTTAGAGACATATGCTTTATACATTAGGATACACCTTGGAATCTTCTTAAAAATTAGTGTAATCTTTCTTTCCTCTGGAGTTTTAGAAGACGCTAATTTCTTGAATTGATTCTTCTTCTGTAGGTTGAGTAGAAATGGGAGATGGTGAACATTGTGGTGATGGCATGTAAAATTCAGCATGTATAAAAGTGGTTTCAACCTTTTCTTTATTTTTATCCTTATAAACTTGTGTAGGGGTTTGAGAAGGTTGATCACCCCTCCTATATGGCTGAGTATAAGAATCCAAATTCCTTTCAAAAAATGCATAATTATCTTCCTTTATAAATTCTAGAATTTCAGAATTTTTATCACAAATTTGATTTTCAACTATATATGCATTGCGTGAGAGTACGGTTTTATCTGGTTTTGGAACATAGAATCTATATCCTTTGCTTTTGATACCATAAGCAACAAAAACAATTTTGATAGCTTTTTTATCAAGCTTATCATGATCATTCTTTCAATGCGAACATAAGAGGGAGAACCAAAAACTTTGAAGTAATTCACATTAGGCTTCTTACCATAATAGGCATCATAAGATGTAATTACTTTCAAAGCTTTTGAAGAAGTCGAGTTAAGAATGTGATTAGTTGTGTGAATAGCATCATACCATAACTTTGGTGAAAGGTTCTTTAAAGACATCATACTCCATGCCATTTATGAGAAGTACTTGACTTTTGAAAATGACTTAAAGTCATCAAACATGTATTCTCCTCTTCTATGACTTATTAAAATATGAATTTTGGATCAATTTTCATTTTCAACTATTGCAACAAACTTTTTAAAAGTAGTAAAGAATTCTGACTTGACCTTAAATCCGAATACCTAAGAATATTAGAAAAATCATCAATAAATGTGACAAAGTATCTATGTCTATAAATAGAATTTGTTCTCATGGTTCCATTCACATTTGAATGAATGATATGCAACTTTCTTTTGGATGTAATAAATCCATGCTTTTTGAATGGAAGCTTATGCAACTTCCCGTCAAGAAAACCTTCACATGATTTTGTATCATCTTGTAAATCAAACTTTAGTAAGTTTTCGACCATGCCTTTGTCCTTTACATATTTGAGAGTTGTATGACTTACGTGACCAAATTTTGCATGCCGTAACTTCATGTTTTCTACCGGAGTGGAAGAGCTAGCAAGTTTAGCATGGCTTATTTTTAACAAAATAAACTTTCTACTTTTGTTTTCACCTTGTGATAGACAATGCTCCCCATTAGGTGTAAGGACTTGACATGAATCCTTCTTAAAAATCAATGTTGAGATAGAGAACAAATTCTTCTTGATCTTTGGTACATATAAAACATAAAAAATTGGTAAAATTTCTACTTTCTCTTGACTTTAGTGTGAATTCTCCAACACCAACTACATCCAAATTATGACCATATGCTATGATCACTCTTATACATGTAGAGCTAAGAGAGAAAAATACTTTCTTGCAACTTGTCGTATGTCCAGTAGCTCCAGAATCAAAGATCCAAGGATTTTTCTGACATTGCATTCAACACTGCTTGATCAAAAGACATGTCTTCTATACTAACACATGCAAAAGATTCTTCTTCAAAAGAAGATTTACCTTTCGATACCTCTTTAATATCGTTACCCGAAGCTCTTTTCTTTTCAATTAAAATCCTCTTTTTGCACTTTGCACAAAAATTATGTGGTTTCTTCCAATAATGGCATATTCCCTTCTTAGGTGTAAATGTAGATGTGGATTTCTCCTTAGGTGTGGATAAGTAGTTGATGTAGAGGTCGAAGGAAATGTAGTAGGAGACTTGGAAGAAGATGAATTTCTCTCTTACTTTGTGGAGTTTTCTTCTCCTTCTTAGTAGCCTCCAACTGCACCTTCTTACCTTGGATGATGATACCATAGCTTCGTGATTCTCTTCCATGCTCTTCTTTTGACCATCTTGAAGTAACAAGAATGGAACCACTTCAAATGATATTTCTCTATGTTTTGTAGAGAGAGAAAGAAAAGTAACAAAAGAATGATATGTAGATGGACGTGAATTGATGAATGTGTTTACCATCTCTTCGTCAGAAATGCTTATTCCAATATTTAGAAGTTGACCATGAATGTCCGTAGGCTTTAGAATTGAGCTTGTACTTACTCATCAACTTTCTTGCATGTGTTCGGTAACTGCCTCCGTAGATAAGCTCTCTTAGCAAGATTTCTGCTTTGATAGAGATTCTCTAACTCCAACCAAGCCTGACAAGATGTTTTGCATGATGTGATTTGAGGAATAATATGATGCTTAACACCCATAGCAATAAATGAGAGTGTTTGAGCATCTTTGGATCCTCTTTTATAGGAAATAACTTGACAATGACTTTGAATGGTGAGATGAACTCTTCCTTTTCTTCCTCTTCAACCACTTGTTGAACAAAGTTCGGAGAAGCCGGTTGCTTTGAAGAAGATGCAACATTCTCTATAGCTTGTCTTGGCCTTTGATACTTGCCATTGGCAATATTCCATAAGTCCTTGGACATTAAAAAATTCATCATCATGAAACTCCATATAGGATAGTTAGAGAGTCCATCAAATTTGTCTTGTTCCAATTCTACCTCTGTACTCACTCATCTTGGAGATAAGTTATGTGTGCACAATGCTCCGATACCGAATGTTGGAAGTGAGGTAGGCCCAATATAAATTCCACAAGATTTTTCCAACACTTGAATTAAGCACATATACACCTTGAACCAAATAAAGTTAATGAATCATGAATGATTATGAGAAATAGACAAGAGATAAGAGAATGGAAACAAGTAGCTTAATGCTACGCTTAAAAATAAATTCTACTTGACGAATGAATAATACAAATTGTAATATTCAAAGGTGAAACAGGATTATATGTAAGAAATATAGCCTATAAGTTGGAATATATTGTAAAAGCTGCAAATCCTAACAACAATTAGGGTTTCTTCTTTGAAATATGAAGCAACAAGACTTCTCTCCTTGAAATGATAGGTGTGAGTGTGCTACAATAAAGATGAAACAGGAATATATGTAAGAAATATAGCCTATATGCTGGAATATATGGTAAAATCTGCAAACCCTAACAATGATTAGGGTTTCTCCTTTGAAATACAAAGTAAAAAGACTTCTCTCCTTGAAATGAAACAAAAATAGAATAAAACCTAATTATATATAGCTACTTACAAGATTGAGCAGGCAAACACTTCTGTGTGTGTGTAGGAGAAGAGGGAAGCAACAAATCACCAAGAATAATCAGCAAAAACACCTTCAAACAGCCACAAGGAAGCTTCAGAACCTAGAATTACTTGAGGATACTCAAATGTGAGTATGAGGCTTGTTCAAACTGACCCAAGGAGTGTCTTTAAATAGCCTTAAGCTGAGAAATCGAAATCTGTGGCAAAAAATCTTAAAAAGCATTGTTTTTGCAAGTTCGTTAATGGCTTTTTGTAAGTTTGTATATGAAATTAGGGTTTTTGGAATTAGAAAGAAACAAATTTCTAAAAATGTCCTATAAAATAAGCTTAAGGGCCTATAATATGGTGTTTTCCTTAACCTATAAAATGACAATTTCAAGATGGTGTCTCATCTATGAAAAGCTAAGTTCTCAAAATTAGGGTTAGGGTTTTGATGCCCTGAATGATCTCCAAGGTTGTTAGCAACGTTTTCGCAACGTCCAAGGCAACGTGTTGCTAACGCGTTAGCAACATCGCAACGTTTGGACCTGGACTTTGCGAAAACGTTGCGAACCATTTCTTTTTTTTTTTTCAAAATTTTTTGCAAATATAGTAACATAGATGTATATTATAGTATATACATATATAATATGTATTATATAGTATGTATTATGTTAATTTATGTAATATGTATTGAATATTTAATA
This sequence comes from Ceratopteris richardii, assembly GCA_020310875.1. Lineage (NCBI taxonomy): Eukaryota > Viridiplantae > Streptophyta > Polypodiopsida > Polypodiales > Pteridaceae > Ceratopteris > Ceratopteris richardii. The sequence continues at coordinate 174,917,247 of CM035413.1, forward strand.
TTTATGATTCATTCCAAATTCTCGAATCCCTGTTCAATGAAGTGATGGAAGATGCACAATGCACATTGCACATGTATGATGTCAGAATTTACAACTAATCATTATCATGACTCATGACTCATTCTAAAATTCAAATTCACAATGCACATTCATGCAACTCATATGACAATGGACATAAATGATGAGAGTCCATACAAATACTATTATATACAACTTACAAGTAACATTGAAATTTAAAACAAACTTCAAAGAATTATAATTTATGACAAAAACATGTGAAAAAGTCAACCTCATCTCAAAATTATGACACTGGTGACTATCATGACTCATAACTCATATGTGATATCAGAATCCAATGTCCATAATACATATACATCAATGATCATACCAAACTCCAGTAACCATCATCCATGTCACATGATACCACTAAGTAGTCAAACAATAAACTGCAATGTCAATAATACAATGATCAATCAATATCAAGTAAATCATAAGTCATAATATCATAATACATATGACATGTCACATGAGCAGTCATCAATCCTCAAAATCCTCTGAGTCACTAATAACTATCACCATCAGCATCATCATCACTATCATCATCATCATCATCATCATCATGTGGTGCTCGACTAATAGATGCCTCCATCCTACTAGTAGATGGACCTGGTACACTGTGTGCTCTATGACTAGAACGAGTCCGAGATGCCCTCGTATCATGCTGTGGCACTGTCAACTCCTGATAGAGCATGTCATATAGATCAAGGTCCTCTGCCGGAATGCTAGGTATATCATGGACCCTCTCTATATCAAGCTCATCGACGTTCACCCGCCGCACCTCTGCTGAGTGGCCACCACGCTCAAATAAACGCAAGTTGCAGTGGCAATAGACAAGCCGCTCCAACTGCAATGTAGATAGTCTATTCCTCTTCTTTGTATGGAAGAGGGCCCATGTACTCCAATTCCTTTCACATGGACTGGCACTACAGTCTTGTGAAAGTATGCGGATGGATAACTTTCTCTGCAAGATAAAAAAGAAAGAGTTCATTAAGAAGAGGAATGACTCATGAGACAAACTTCAAAGTTATAACTTATTAGTTAAATACTCAAAAGGAAATTAGAATGACTTGTCACTTACTAGCTCTGGTGTACCAACACCGTATCTCTCCCACCATGTCACAGGCATCAACTGCATGCTTCTCAAGCATGCCGTGTCTCTACCAAAAAGTCCTTCATTATTCTGAAACTGGGTGAGCCGAAGCTCCAACTTCCCACGTAGCTCCACATCAGAAGATCCATACAAACGATCTACATAGTCATTCCAAGCAGTCACAAGCTCCATATCCAATGACTGTGATGCAAATCTCCATAAAGGATGTAGTAGATTGGCCATCCCATGTATAGGGCGATGGAACCAATCCCACCTCTTCCTCCATATTCCTTTTATTTCCTCTATCCTATGGATAAAAAACAAATCAAGTTAGAAAACAATAAGATTAAAGAATGTTGAAGAGTCAAGACTTGAAAGTTGAACATGAATGCTCATACAAAAAATAAAATATGGTTACCCAAGTTTCAACTTTCAACTTACCTCTCCAATGTCAAATAAGGACATCTCTGTATAGACTCTCCGACACGATCCATGAACTCATAAACAAGTCCAAGTGTGCAGCCCTCTCTATCTGCTATGCGTATGAGTGAATATAAGGGCTGTAAGGCCCGCACTAATCCCTCCACATCCCTCCAAAAGCTGTCATCCAAACATGTGCGTCGTACAAGCTCTGCCTTTGGACTAGTATGTCCATCCCAAGCTAACCAATCAGGTGATACAACTGTCTGCATCAGTGCTTGCCTCACTCTTAATAATCTTTCCATGACTATGCACATGTATGCAAATCTGGTCTTCGCGGGCTTCACCAAATCAATATCACTGTAAGACCGAAATATAGAAAGCAATTTTGGTCTCTTTGTGAACAAAGAGACCACTTTTATGCAAGTGGTAAAAATGGTGTAAATCCATGGTATCTTCCCCACATCCTCTATCAGCAAATCAATGCAATGGGCAGCACACGGTGTCCACACAATAGAAGGGAATTCTTCTTCTAGAAGCTTGCCCATAGCCACACAATTGCTTCCATTATCTGTAACCACTTGGACTACCTTTTCTACACCAATGTCCATGATAGCTTGACGGATATGATCATAAATGAATCCACCTGTTTACATATAACACAATGAATCATTAATCAATTGATAAATTATAATTTATCTTGACATGTGTCATGCACATGGCACATGCACAATGCACAATGCACATGGCACATGCACAATGCACATGTGTCATGCACACTGCACAATGCACATGCACAATGCTTGTGCAATGTGCATTGTGCATGTGCATGTGCATTGTGCATGTGCCATGTACATACATAGTACATACTACATACATACATATTACATGCCAATGCACAATGCACATGCACATGCCACATGCCACATGCACATGCACATGCACATGCCACATGCACATGCACATGCACATGCCACATGCCACATGCACATGCACATGCCACATGCACATGCACATGCACATGCCACATGCAGATTGCACATGCACATGCCACATACAGATTGCACATGCACATGCCACATGCAGATTGCACATGCACATGCCACATGCACATGCACATGCCACATGCACATGCCACATGCCACATGCACATGCCACATGCCAATGCACATGCACATGCACATGCACATGCACATGCACATGCACATGCCACATGCCACATGCCACATGCACATGCACATGCACATGCACATGCACATGCACATGCACATGCACATGCACATGCACATGCACATGCACATGGCAACATGCACAATGCACATGCACATGCACAAGGCAAATGCACATGTGAGATGCCACATGCATGCAGCATGATTGATCATTGCACAATCAAATATAAATTGAAAATTCAAAAATCAGTTCACTCACCTGTGATTGTAGTACCAGCAGCTGATGCATCTATGGCTCGAAGGAACATGGTCCCTTTGCAACAATGCACCAAAATGTTGTACACATTTCTCTTTCGTATGTCCGTCCATCCGTCACACATGATTGTGCATCCATACTTTGCCCATGTCTCTTTCATAGGCTCAAGCTCTCTCTCTAATGCTTCCTTTGTTTTTTCAGCTCCGTTGTCCTCAAGTCTTCATAGGTAGGCCCTTGCCAACGAAACCCTAATAGTGAAACCTTCTCAATGGCATTTCTCCGTGCCGATGTCCGTGCAACATTAAAAGACAAACCACATTGTATAAAAGCTTTCATGATGGCTTGTGTGGCTTCTTGCTTACGTTGTTGTTGCAAGCTAGCACGTATAGATGCAAGAGAGCCAAGTGGGTGCTCTTGTGGATCATGCTCTACTCTTGTACTCTTTCTTGGTGGCTCATGCTCTATGTCAATGTCTATGGAAGCTTGAGATGCTTGAGTTTGGGGATCACAAGAACCATGTGAACCGCTTGCTTGCGATCTAGCTTGGGATTGGGCTCCACTATTCCTTCTACCAAGGGCTTTTTGAGCTACCCGTGCCATTAGCTCTCCTTTTATAGCTTCGGGCATTGGCTCTTTGCAAGGTGCAACTCCTATGCCAC
>CM035413.1:174925900-175223400 GCA_020310875.1 Ceratopteris richardii
ATTTCAAACCCCCTTTTATCTTTTCGTATACAATATGCTATATTATATGATGACTACAGTCATATCTTTGCTGTCATTATCTACATCACTTCGATCAACTGTATAGATGGATACAATCTTTTGTTGTTTGCTCCAACTGTAATTTTACAAGAATGCCTAAATCTGGATTTTGCATGTACAGGTGTTGTTACCTATGTAAAGGAAGAACTTTTGCCTTTGGATGCAAAAGCAAATTGGATGGGTGATTTTGATGATCCGTTGCTGGAAGACTTTTGCAATGAAGGTCGCATTGTTGAGACTGATCATGGGAGCTTCATATTGATCAATGTTTATGCACCAAATGCAGGAGAGAATGAGCAAGGGCGTCCTCGTCTGAGCTTCAAATTAAGCTTCTTGAAGGCATTGAAGCAGAAACGTAATTAAAATTAGTCTCTACATCTACTGGCTATTGCACCCTCAATGAACAGTAATTCTAAGGGCTTTTCATATTATTTTCAGTTGATGAATTGGTTCAAATAGGCAGGAATATCGTTGTCGTTGGTGACTTGAATGTTGCTCACAAGGACAAGGATGTCTACAGAAAGTGGAATATAAGAGACATTTATACAGCAGGTTTGTACACTTATCTTTGGCCTGAGATTCGTTAAATGATAATGACCTAAAAATCCATGTGGCACACAAATATAGCCCAACAGAGACTTCTTAACATTCTGTGAATAAGGGCATGTATCTGTGTACTTGCACATGCATATGCATATTCTTTTTGCTTCTATTGGTTCGACAGTTTCATTGATTGCGATTCTCACATTCTTCCCATTTATTGCTTAAGGTTATTATAACGATGAAGTAACTTCACATAGAGAGATCTTCACATTAAAGCTATTGTCGTGGTCCATGGGAGAGATCCACATATTGGATGCATTGTTTGAGGAATTTCAGAGACTTTGGATAATAGATCAACATTTTTGTACATATTCACTCTCAGGATGCATGATCTGCAGCAAGTACTGTGACATTGCCGCCTTCAAATCTTTCAGCTGCATCCTTGATTCTGTTAAACCTGACAAACACATTTACAAAATAAACAGTAGGAAATTCTGGAATTATCGGCTGTTTCTTTTCAGTGTCTCCCAAGGAGCTGGGGAGCGAGGCATGTTATGTGGCATTGTTGCAGGTCAGGGAATGCGGAGCTGAATGTGCACCAAATCAGTCACAAATTCACCAAACTGGTCACAACTTAGTAACAATCATTATCTTTCATGATCTTAACACAATATGAGTTCCACTTGTATCCCCTCCTGCACAATCAATATTCAGCATACAATACGGTACTACGTAGGAATAGAACACATGTATTGATGTACCAAGAGTGTACAAAGAGTATCTTTGATGATCTTAACCGAATGCCAGTTCCACTTGTATCTACTCTTGCACCATCAATATTTAGCACACACTATGATATTAGACAGGGATACAACACACATATTGACGTGCCAAGAGTGTACGAGTATTTGATGCAATGACCAATGCCAATACTATGAATCATCCTTAAGAGTGATCCTTTCTCGATGCAAAGGGCACTTAATCTTCTCCACATCTCAAGGTCACTCTAGTGAGGGAGGACTTGAGTGTCTCTTAGGTCCTTGTGTAACCGTCTTGTTTTGGCCATGATACTTCTTGGACATAATGTGATAAGTACACGTGTGCAATTTATAACAAATTGGGCCAATCAGCCTTTAATGTAAATGTAATCTATAAAAAAAGGTCTTGGGTGGATTTCATGGTACATAAGACAAGTGGAACAATCCAAGATGGTACATGTATCATCAAAAAGAGAAGAACTCAGTGGCTCTATGGATGTGTACTAAAGGCCTTTCCAGTTCAGAGGGCTTTCTTACAAATGATACATCATCAGGAATTATTCGTGCACAATGAAATACCCGGTACAAATACAGGACACGTCGGTCTCTCTCTCTATCTATCCATCTATCTCTCTCTCTGATGAGAGCCCATGAGAGCCATTGAGAGCCCAGAGAGAGAGAGAGGCCTACCTCGCATTGCAGGTTTTCATTGGGAATCTACATTCAGGACCACGACGAGACAGAGTACAGCACGAGGGTCGGGGGGTGTTGCCATCATATTTAGACAGGAGATACGGAGCCGGATCCATATCTTAGGAAGAGGCGAGGAGGCACGATACATGTGGGTCAGCATGGAGATAGCACCAGGGCGCTTGATCTACGTTGCCATATGTTACTTCCCACCAGGTGGATCCTGATACGCAGGACACGATCTAGGGGGACCGATCCGAGACAGAGACTCACCATACACAGCAGTTTCAGATGAGATACTACACTACAACACCCTAGGTGAAGTCTTCCTTATGGGGGCCTTCAATGGCCGCACACGGTCACATCAATGCGAGGTATATGACATGGATCATCCACATCTCATGAGGGGTAGAGACCCGGATGAGACCCCCTCACTTAGTATTGGACAACGCCCACTTGGTGCTGACCATACATTTATCACATTCACACTTTCATCTCCTATCCCATTAGACCCTCCTTCACCCATTGAGCCATGCACCACGATACACTTCACACACGAGCTCACATGTGTATGCACACCACTTACACACTAGCCTACTCTCCCTCGATCCATTCTCACCTTTGGACACACGTCACAGATCACCGCCATCCTTCATGACTCAGCCATCCGTAGCTTTGCACATCGCACATATATACATCCTCCATGCAACACATCCTCCATGCAAAGGATCCATGCCCCAGAACCGTTGGTATGATGCATATTGTCGAGAACTCAGAAAACATTTACGGATTTTAGAGCATAGAGGGGATATTACACACAAACAGGCACATCGTCGCATGCATAGCCTTACTTGCCGCAAGCGGCGGGAGTGGGAGGAGAGACAGTACTCGGATATTTACCATTTGCTCATGAGTCGGGATAGTGCAGTGGCATGGCGACATCTCAGGGAGAGGAGACAGCAGACACCCATCCGAGACTCGAGCATTTGGCATAGCTACGCACAGAGCCTATACGAGATCCCAGACCAGCCCCCCATTCCCAAGCCTCAGAGCTCACGCCCCACTACCTCTTACTTCTTCACATCCACCATGGTGAGCCGTGCTATTTCACATATGCAGCGTGGCAGAGCTCATGACCAGTTCAGTTTACAAGCAGAGCACCTCATATACGGATGCATGACTCTAGCACCACTCATTGCCCACCTCTTCAACCGTGCACTCGTTGAAGGGTTCCCTAACTCATGGACTGAGCACATCATAGTGCCCATTCATAAGTCAGGTGACGTTATGGATCCAGCTACATATCGGACGATCATGATTGGCTCCACATTGGCCAAATTATATGGGACAGTGCTAGAGACAGAGTTGAGCACTCTCGCAGAGAGGAAGGGTATCAGGGCCCCAAGACAAGCAGGTTTTAGACGAGATTACTCTACCATTGACCACATCTTCACTTTGAGATGCCTGATCGACCAGGCAAGAGTGAGGAAGAAGAGATTATACTGCTGCTTTGTGGACTTCCGCAAAGCCTTCGACACAGTTCCCAAGGAACGACTCTTCAGACGCCTACTCGATATCGGAGTTCCAGATGAGATGATATGGGGGATCTACGCCTTATATGAGAGTATCTGGTAGAGTCAGATGTCAAGGTGGCAGGTGGCTTATCTGACTCACTTGCTAGCACTATCGGGGTGAAGCAAGGGTGCCCTCTTTCACCCACTCTCTTTGGTCTATACATTGATGAGATAGTGGACTTCATACGACAACAGGGAGGGGAGGGCATTGAGGTACGAGGGACTACTGTTCATATTCTTTTATCTGCTGATGATATTGTGCTAGTTTCAGAATCTGAAGAAGGTCTACAGCGCCACCTACGCGGCCTAGACGACTTCTGCATACATAGAGGGCTCTCTGTGAACCTTGGTAAAACCAAGGTTATGATTTTTCATACATGAGCATAGGTGAGGAGACATAGTTCTTCGACAATAGCAGACGGACCGATTGAGTTAGTCGGATCATATGTCTATCTAGGAGTGACATTCAGGGCAGCCTCTGGGGTTTTTCCTCTATGTCTCATGGAGCCCGGGATCGCACCACACGTGGATACGCAGCACTAGCCTTGATGGAGAGACAGTGCCACCAGGCACATTTTCAAGAGCCCCGCACAAAGGGATGGCTCTTTGACACTTTGGTTACACCAGCGCTCATGTATGGAGCAGCCATATGGGGGCCGGGGTTAGCCATATGGGGGCCGGGGTTGGAGAGGCCACATATTCTCATGATTGCTCGACTCATCTGAAGCAAACCTACAATACCACATGATATCATCAGAGAAGAGCTTGCTGCACCACCGATGCTAGTAGAGGCACTGTTCGAGACAGTATGCCTACTACACAGGATACAGAGCATGGACACAGAGTGCATCATGTAAAAAAATAACAGCACAGCGGAATAGACCTGTAGACAGAGTTGAGAGAAAAAAACGCAGACAAAGATAGACGGAGACTGAGAGAGAGAGAACTCAAATTCTCAGATTGCCGAGCGTAATGCAGTTACAATGATGGTGCTGTCCACCTGTGCGCTCCCACTGTGGAGCTTAGATGGCGATCTAGACAGACTCTAGATGAAGGGCTAACTAGTGCGCAATGCTATGTAAAGCTCAACCTGAGCCGTGCTTATATAGCTTTTACAAGGCGGTTCGGTATAGATAAACGTAGTCGGGAGATACAAAATAGTCGGTAAAATATATGATCCAACAATATCTCCAGGACCATAAGTCCTACCGTCTCGGCCCTACGGGCCGGGGGGATAGGTCCCCCGGACCCCGCAGAAGGGGGCAAGCCCCCCTCTGCACTCCCCCCATTAAGGTTCTATGGGGAAACCGCGCGACGCCACAGGGCCTTTATTTTCACCTTAAATGGAAGCCCAATGGCCTGGAAGTTTATGCCCTACCTAACCTAACGGCTAGGCTCACAAAGATCATCTACAACCATCAATGGTCATATATAGACCTCATCTAACTTGGAAGTTAGGGTTCCACAAATGTCTGGGCTCTCATAATGGCTTCTCCTCATAATGGGGGCCTTACAACTTAGAGCACCATGGATCATTTGTGGTCACATGAGGGTGGAGTAATGAGCATTTCTAACACATCACTTATCGAGCTTTCCAGGCATCACGCGACATGGCACTGGCAGGTGACACCTCCTCATGGTACGCACAGACACGAGATTGGCTTGCCCGGCATGGATTTGACATAGACAGACTACCACCTCTGCGGTACGACTTACAGGCCCCCACCTATTCGCTCTCCCACCATGAGAGGAACAGGGTCATTCGCCAGGAGATATGGCATACATACATACAGGAGATATGGCATACATACATACAGAGGACATTGATTAGTTCCAGGGATACATTGCCGCCGAAAATGCTCTACTACCGTGAGCATTTTCTACAGATCTTAGATCAGGGCTTTATTGAGACTCCGCGATACATGCGGACATATTTACCACATCACCTCAGAGTCGTCATTGGGCATCTCCGAGTTTCATCACATCAGCTCGAGATCGAGAGGGGTTGGACCAGAGGAGTACCTAGAGGAGAGGTGGTGCCCATTATGCCATACAGAGATAGAGAGTGAGGAGCACTTTGTTACCAGATGCCGAGCATACTTAGATCTACGAGCACAGTTCCATATAGAGGAGTCACTAGAGTTGTGCATGACCATTGGAGACCAGTGCAGGTTGGGACGATTCCTCACAGCAGCGTATGAGCGTCGAGAGCAGTTGCTACAGCCCACACATGAGACACGGATGAGTACACAGCGGACCATTACTGAGTTCTTTCAGCAAGATGGGCTACATCAGACGAGCCCACCTTCCAGAGGCATGGGGCTAACGCTCCAGGAGGCAGTGGCACAGAGAGCGTGACATCGACCACATAGAGCTGGGTACGGACGACCACGACTATACAAGGAGGGTATTTCACGCATCAGGATGGCCCATGACCACATGATGGAGCAAAGGCGCACCACCACCACCTGGGTAGCCTTCCTTTAGGAGGCACTCAGACCACCCCCGATGTACCACATACTCCACCCACCTCCACCAGTTACGTGTAGCTAGGATATACATATACACTCCCATCATTGGGCCCCCATGTATTAGATGGCCATTATCTGCAAATTCACAGCCACATCTCCCCATACACCACTGCATTATCCCCACTACCTCTCCGTCACCAGGTACACTATCTTGTGGTTGTTTCCATGTCAAGCCTTCACAGTTTTGTGTAGCGAGTACTTTTCCATTTTTTATTTTTGCACAGGGTTTACTACAGTTGTACATGGTTTTGTCTCATAGGCCAAATTTGGCCTTCAGAAGACGTTAATATCATTGTCTTTCTTTCTTTCTCTCTCTCTCTCTCTCTATATATATATATATATATATATATATATATATATATATATATATATATATATATATATATATATATATATATATATATATATATATATGAAATACAAGAAGCAATACAAAAAGTGATAAAAAATGGGAGTAGTGCTCAACCAACGCTCAACATGTGAAATTCTTCTCACAAAATGAGTCTTGAATGAATGTATGTGCTACTCTCTTCCCATCCTATTTATTCCTTTGCTCCTAAAATAGATAGTATCTAGAGTATTCTAGTGTGGTCATGTGGCCATATATATATATATATATATATATATATATATATATATATATATATATATATATATATATATATATATATATATATATATATATATATATATATATATATATATATATATATGAAGTTTTAATTGGACTTAAAAAAAATACACTAAAATGAAGCTAATTGGACCAAAAAAAAAAGACTAAAATGAAGTTCAATTGGACTTAAAAAAATCGACTAAAATGAAGGTCAATCGGACTAAAAGAAATTGACCAAAATGAAGCTGAATTGGACTAAAAAAAAATCAACTAAACTGAAGCTCAATTTGACTAAAAAATGAACTAAAAATATTTAATATGGCCGATTTTTGCACTCTTGGGCAACATAGCCTACCTTGCTGCTGAGTGAGGCCTTTGCAACTAGAGAGGAAGAGGTGTTGCTCATCTAGTGTTGTAAGCAAGCCTTGATGCATCCTCTTGAACATCATGAGGGATCTTATTGTTGTGAAACTAAGGTAAGTTCTAATAGTGCATAAGAGAAAGGACTATGTTACTTATTGCTTCTTTTTCATATATACAATGAAAGGGTATCATTTTGCTAACGACCCTAGAGAGGGGCTTAGTTATCTTAGAATACATTTATATGAACTTTGGGTGATAGCCGATATGTCCTAAGAAACTCTGAATTTTTTTGACATTAATTGGTTTAGGCATATGTAATATTGCTCTGATTTTATCAGGAGCCATACTTTTTGCTTAGACTATGTGACCTAGAAGTGTCCCTTCAATCATTTGGGTTGAGCTTTAGTTTGGCTTCTCTACAAGCACTAAAAACCTGCTCCAACTGACAAAGATGATCAGTGAAATTTTCCATAGGAGTAGAACATCCCGTGCCTGAAAAGGTGGAGAAGTTGTCCATAAAGATTATGAAGAATTTTGGCAACAATGATCGGAAGATTGAGTAGACCACTCGATTGAAAGAAGCAAGAGTCTTGCATTATCTAAAAGCCATTTTTGTATATACATACGTACCCCAAGGTGTTACAAATACGGATTTTGCTCGGTCCTTCGCATGGATGAATACTTGGTTATACTCGTTGAATCCATCCATGAGGCTATACAAGACATGTCCAACCACATCTTCCAAAACTTGTTCTGAAAATGGAGTTGGAAACCCATCTCGAATCGTAACCTTGTTGAGAGCCCTAAAATCGACACAAACACGAATTTGATCAGATTGCTTCTTTTGGACTATTACCATCGATGATGACCATTCTGAATGCTCCATTGGGACAATGATCCTTGTTTCCTCTAGCTTTTCTATTTCCTTTTTGACTACTGCAACATGCTTTGGATTCATATGATAAATCCTTCCTCTTACTGGTTTAGCATCGTTAATCAAAGGAATAGAATGCTCTCCAAGATGGATAGGAATTCCTTCTAAGTCATGGTAACTCCATGCAAGCACATCTTTGGAATTTTGCATGAAAGCGGTTACCTGTTGTAGCAATGACGGGTGATCCCATAACAATGTTGCTAACAGAACTAGTCATGAATGCTCTTCATTACCGAGGTTGACTTGCCTTACAGGTTGAGATACCATGGTTGATTCTTCATTGGTCCTCGAAAATGCGTTGCGGATAGGCCGGAGATTCATCTATGTTGACCTTTGATTCCTTTTCTTGCATCCATAAAGGTGAAAGCTCTCTTGTCCACTATATGTCAGATGGTATAGGGAAGTCGTTTGCTACTGTACTTTTCTCTTTTCTCTTCTCAAGTGGGATCAAATATTTTGAAGCTCCTTTCTTTCCCCTCATGAAGTCCATGACTGGTTCTCAAAGCCCAATAGTTTCCATCTGTTCACAATCCTCTTCACTAATAGATACACGATAACATGGATAGGATGAATGTGTAGCTTCCATCCATTCCAAAAGATCTTGTTCATCGTTTATTTTAATTTCATTAGATGCCTTCACTTTAGAAATGTGTTGTTCTTCAAGAATAGTGAAAGAATGAGCATTACCTCCATGAGATCCTCTTTGGTATAAATGTACTTGCTTTTGTACCTTGCCCGATAGGTTAACCAGAATGGTGTCATTCCTCCAATCATGCATGGCTTGGATCTGCCTTAGCCATGGCCTCCCTATGAGTAGAGAAAAACCTCCGTTGATCTGCGGTAGATTTAGCACCACAAAATCTAAAGAGAAGATCAGACCGTCCATCTCAAGAGGTACCTTTTCTACATCACCAAGAGGTTTAACCTGACTTTGGTCAGCCAAGCTAATTGTGAACTTTGCTTGAGCTGAAAGTTGAAGTCATAGTATTTTGAGGGTAAAATCGTGCATGAGATTTATGCATGAACCTCCACCTATGATTACTCCATTTATAGTCCTTCCATATATAGTGACTGATAGACATGGACTCCTAAAGCTAGTTAGAGAGTTTGTTGATACCTTTGTGAAGTTATCTATAATTGTAGCTTTCATCAGATCTGTTGAAGTGTGTGTTGGGGTAAAGCCCTAAATGACCCCTTTATAGTGTATACATGTGTATAGGCCTATTTATAGAGGCTAAGTCACTTATTCTTTATTTTTTGGCTCAAGTTCAATGTGAATTTGGCCAACCCTAATAAGGGTTCTATATAACATAACTTAATAACACTTTTGGCACTCTCACTTTTAGAGAAGCCACCTCCAAAGCTGGTCGACCCTCTCTCTCTCTCTCTCTCTCCCCCTCTCAGCTGCGCCTTCATTTTTGCCGAGCGCCTCCATCTTTGAGGCACATACACGCGTTCTCTACCCCTCAGCACCACATCTCAACCCTAACAATTGGTATCAAAGCTGATTTAGGGTTTCAGAGCTACTGCACATGTGCTGTACAACAAAGAAAACCCCACTTTTCGCGATAATGTCGCGAAGAAAGTTGCTCCGGGGATCGTTTTGGGCATCCCAACAACCCATAACAGAGTGTTTTCAGGTGTTTTACAGGTATACACAGGTGTTTCACAGGTCATAACAGCAATACACAGGTCTAGGACCTTATGTATTGATTTGTGGCAAAAGAAATTCTTATGTATAGCAATTTCTGGCATTTTTCTGAGAATTTCAGGAATTTCTGAAGCAAAATTTGGGGCTTTTGCTCCTATTTGGTTCTAAAGGCTGCGTTATAGCTTCATGTACGCACATTGAGGTCAAAAGAAGTCAAATTTGTTGATTTTAAGCACAAATTAGCTTGCTGGAATTTTCTGCAAAAAATTTCAGATTTTATTTTTGTGCTCTAATGGGCTCGATTTTGCTCCATTTTGCTTCTACAGGTGTTTGAAGCTATTGTGCACTATTTTCAGAGGTGGTACCTTGATTTTGGTGCATTTTGCCCAAAATTTCAGCACATTAACCTCTTATTTGTGCAACCATGGCATCATCGTCCTTGGATATGAAGAATCTCTTTGAGATTCGCCGCTTTGAGGGCATAGGATTTGATCTTTGGAAGGAGAGAATTCAAGGAATCCTCTTCCTCAAATATTGTGGCACGGCGTTGGAAGTAAGAAAGCTCGAAGACATGTCAGATGATGCGTGGCATAATCTAAATAGAAAGGCCGTCACTTACATAAAAATGGCGGTATCGGATTACATTCTTGTAGATCTCAAGGGCATTACTACAACTTTAGAGTTGTGGGCCAAGTTTAAGGCCACCTATGAGAACACCACACTTGTTAATCAGGTACACCTGATGAGGAAATTAGTTGGCATGCAGTTGGATGAGTCCAAGAGTGCTGCAGAATGTTTGTCTCATTTTACAGGTACTCTCACACAGTTGCAGGACTGAGGGATGCCTCCCTTTGATGATAAGCTGAAAGCTATATTTTTGCTTATGACACTTCTTGATTCTTGGGAGCCCTTGGTGGTCTCATTATCGAATAACCCCAATCTTACTTTTGATGGTGTGAGGGGTTCTATATTGAATGAAGAAATCAGGAGAAAAGCAAGTGGTGAAGGCGGCACTTCTGCAAACATGGTCAGAGGAAGATCAGAGAAGAAGGGCTCTTATTCACAGAGGAGTAAGAGCAAAAGCAAAGAAAGGGGAAGCTCCAGCAAAAAGGAGGGTACTGATGTGGCATGTTATCAGTGTGGTAGGAAAGGCCATAAGAAACCCGACTGCCGATTCTATAAGGAAGAGCTTGAGAGAAAGAAGAATGCTGGAGACAAAAGAAAGGACAAGAAGGAAGACAAGACGGATGGACAGGACAGCCAGAAAGAAAAGGAGAAGGCCAATGTGGCCTCTAGTGTTGTTATTGAGGAGCTTTCAGATATGGAAGATATTCTATGTGCTACTATATAAGCTCATGATGCTCGTGCACATGATGTCTCTTGCAATGTTCATGTAGAGGACATGTCGATCACTAAAAGTGATCTAATTGATGCTTTATTGACTGTAAATGATGCATTATCCCACACATGGATTGTTGATTCTGGTGCTTCATTTCATGTGACTCTTGTCAAGGAGTGTTTTGTTACTTTTCATGCGGGCAGCCATGGCCATGTATACTTAGGGAATAATCATGCATGGCCTATTGAAGGTATTGGTACTCTGCATCTTTCAAGAGATGGCACAAATGGCACAAATGAGCTGATCCTGCATAATGTGAGATCGGAATCAAGAAGAGTTTGCTCTTTGTTGGGCATATGGATATGCATGGTTACAGTGTTTTATTTGAAAGAGGTTCATGGAAGATGAGCAAAGGGTCACTACTGATTGTAAAAGGTACAAAAAGGGGAACTTTGTATTGCATGGAATCCCTATGGGATGGCCTTACCATCAATGATGACACGACCATCTCTGTATGAAGCCTTCTTTCCTTCTTTGCGAGCTTGGTGTACTCTTGGCATGCATGCACGGCGGTGTGCTACTTGCATGGGTGTGAGATCATCATCAAGGTAGATTGGGGGCCATCAAGTGCTCTCAAAATCACCCTCTTGCGTAGGAAAGTAGATCTTACATCTTCGGAAGGGAAGTGTAGAATGAGAGCTCTCTTCTTCGTGGGCCTTGTTCCGTTCTCTAGGACTTGATGAATGGGAGGGACTCCTCTTTGTAGCCGAGTAGCTTGCATAGTGTCTTCCCATCGGAGTCGGGGTAGAGCCTTCTTTTTCTACAATGCCCGTGATGCGTACATTGAGACGATGGGCATGTCTCATCTTTTCTTCTCCTAGGTGAGGCTATTCCCAAGTATATGAGAGCTCTCTTTGATAATTGACGGATCCTCTTCGGGGGAAAGGAAGTCATTCTCCCATCCGATCTCTCTTGGGTCCGGTTTGCTGGTGTGGAAGAACGATTTGGCAGAGGGAAATGACGATTAATGGGCTGAATTTGCGAGAGCTCTGGCACTTCATGTTATGGGCATAGCTTCACTGGTCGCCAGTGATGAGAAGGGAGACTCAAAATTGGTGTGCGGACTCCTCATGTGAGCCGACGCTCCTTGTGGGTATGGAGTTCCTTTTTGGGAACACGTCGGGTAGGCAGTTTAGCTTGGTGAGGAATTTGTTCCAAGTCCGCATACTCCAGTGTCGTGACCGGGGCATTGGGTATCTCACCGCCCCTCGAGATTAGTTGACCACAATCTTCGGGTTGCAAGGTCACGTATAAGTCTTCTTCGGAAGATGAAGTGGTGGATAGATTCTGCCTTCTGAGCGGGTTAACCTCCTTGGGCCCCCATCCCAGACTCAGAAATCATCTTTTCTTCCTCATTGGTGGTGTGCACGATGAAGGCTTCTTCCTTTTGTGCTTCCTCTTTGGCTTGTTTTTTGATGTTCTTCTTCACTATGTCGATCCACCCTTCTTTGGTATTTTCTAACTTGTTTTCCATGCTCATTGTCAAAGCTTTGGTGAGTTCTTCTTTGAGAGCTTCTGTCTTGTTCATATTAATCTCTCCCTCTTTGGGTGTGAGAGAGACCATTGAAGCTTTGAGGAGCTCCAATTCCTCTTTCATGTTTGCCCTCTCCTTAGTCCATTCTTCTTTCTCTTTCTTTCTCTCCCTCTCCCACTCTTCTTTTTTTTTCTTCCACGTTTCCCTCTCGTTATGATATGTTTCTACTTCTTTCTCGAGCATTGAGAGGCGGTTGATGATGGTCGTGATAGTGGAGTCCACCATCTTCTTGTTTTCTTTGATAGCTATGGTCAGTTTGTCCTCCATTTTCGTGAAATCGTCCTTCTTAGCCGTAATGGTCATGGCGTTCAAAGATGGAAAAATGCTTAGTGTGCTGAGCCCAAAGACTTGCGATGAAGATGGGAGCGCGCCCGATGCGCGATGGAGCAAGGGTGGGAGTGGCTATTAACTGTAGGCAACAATTATTGGTCCCGGGCAGGGGCACCCTGCTTCCATTTCTCTACTCAGCAATTCAAAACCAGCGACCTGTTAGGGTTTTGCCTCCCACTTAGCAATTCAAAACCTGTTAGGGTTTCGGGTAGAACCTTGTTAGGGTTTCGGGCAAAACCCTGTTAGGGTTTCGGACAGTGAACATCAGCTGTTCGGCCAAGTTAGGGCAGCAGGGAGGGAGGGGGGGAGAGAGAGAGAGAGAGAGAGAGAGAGAGAGAGAGAGAGAGAGAGAGAGAGAGAGAGAGAGAGAGAGAGAGAGAGAGAGAGAGAGAGAGAGAGAGAGAGAGAGAGAGAGAGAGAGAGAGAGAGAGAGAGAGAGAGAGAGAGAGAGAGAGAGAGAGGGAGGGAGGGAGGGAGGGAGGGAGGGAGGGAGGGAGAGAGAGGGAGAGGATTAGGGTTAGGGTTAGGGCTTGCGTTAGGGTTCGGGTTAGGGTTGGGATTTAGGGTTTTGGCTTAGGATTAAGGTTAGTTTGGGAGACTAAATTAGGCATTTTGGCAACAGAGGCGGGTTGGGTTTTAGTGTTTAGGGTTAGGGTTTTGATGTTTTAGGGTTAGAGTCGCATATTGGGGCATGAGGCATGGCATACGTTAGGGTTGGCATGTCGGTCAGGTTAGGTTTAGTTTAAATTAGGGTTTCAGGCAGTGGGCAGCAATGTGGATCTAGGGCAAAGCTGTGGGGGGTGTTCGAGAAGCCTTGCTCAGGGTTGTGGTGGGGCTGAGCCATGATGTCGGACAGAGATGGGGTTGGGCGGGGCTCTGCATAGGGAGTGACGGGGGAGGCTTGCTTTAGGGTTCGGACAAGAGACACCTGCTGTGAGGGTTCCGAGTGACGACGGGGTGCAAAAAGAGAGAGAGAGAGAGAGAAAGAAAGAAAGAAAGAAAGAAAGAAAGTCATATTAACGTCTTCTAGAGGCCAAACTTGGCCTATGAGACAAAAACCATGTACAAGTGTAGTAACCCTGTGTGGAGGATGAAATGAAATAAAAAGTATATCGAGACACAAAGATATATAAGGCTGGAAAAGGCTGGGGAGACATGGCTCTGACTCTGCAGATAGTGGCCACCTAATACATGGGGGACATGTGAGTAAAAGTGTGAGTAAAACACCCTAGCTACTGGTGAATGGGTGGAGGTGGGTGTAGTATGTGGTACATCGGGGGTGGTCTGAGTGCCTCCTCAAGGAAGACAACCCATGGGGTGGTGGTGCACCGATGCTCCATCATGTGGTCGTAGGCTGTCCTGATGCGTGAGATATCCTCTTGATATAGTCGTGGTCGATGATATCCGCCCATGTGTGGTCGGCGCCGTCCTCTCTGTGCTGCCGCCTGGTAGAGCGTGAGCCCTATAGATGGACCTCTCTGATGTGGCTCAGCCCGCTGAAAAAACTGGGTAATGGTCTGAAAAAACTGGGTAATGGTCTGCTGCGTACTCACCCGTGGCTGATGTGTGGGCTTGAGTGACCGATCTCGCCTCTCGTATGCTGCTGCGAGGAAGCGTCCCAAGCGTCGCTGGTCTCCCATAGTCATGCATAACGGGAGTGACTCCTCTATCTGGAGCTTTGCTCGTAGGTCTAAGTATGCTGGGCATCTGATAACAAAATGCTCCTCACTCTCTACCTCTGTTTGGCATACTGGGCACCACCTCTCCTCACAGGGGACTCCCTTGGACCGACCCCTCTCAATCTCCAGCTGATGTTATGAAACCCGGAGCTGCCCGATGACTACTCGAAGGTGGTGGGGTAGATATGTCTGCATGTATCTCGGAATCTCGATGAAGCCCTCGTCCGATATATGTAGAAAATGCCGACGGTAATAGAGCATTTTCGGTGGCAATGTATCCCTAAGGCTCATCCATGTCCTCTGTATGTATGTATACCATATCTCCTGACGAATGACCCTATTCCTCTCCTGATGAGAGAGCGAGTAGGTGGGTGCATGTGAGTCGTACTGTAGTGGTGGTAGCGTGTCTATGTCAAAGCCGTGGTGGGCCATCCAATCTCGTGTCTGTGCATACCATGAGGAGGTGTCGCCTGCTAATGCCATGTCCCGTGATGCCTGGAAAGCCCGATAAGCAATGCGCTCTGTATCCATGCTCCGGAGTCTGTGTAATAGGCATACTGTCTGGAATAGTGCCTCAACTAGCATCGGAGGTGCAGCGAGCTCTGCTCTAATGATATCATGTGGTACTGAAGGCTTGCTGCGGATAAGTCTAGAAATCATGAGGATCTGTGGCCTCTCTAATGCTGTCCATACTGATGTGGCTAATCCTGGTCCCCATATGGATGCCCCATACATGAGGGCTGGTGTAACCAAGTGTCGAAGAGCCACCCCTTTGTGCAAGTAAGTCCGCCCGAACCTGCCCAACGATGCATCCCGTTATATATAACGAGCTGATGTCGGCTGCCTAGCTCAAGCAGATGTCTGCCATACCCTGTGGTATCCTGACCCATATCTGCCGATACTCTGCTGATGCTCATCTCCTCTGGGTCTCTGGCTCTCATGAGATGTGGGTGATCCATGTCATATGCATCTCACTGATGTGACTGAGTGCGTCCATTGAAGTCTCCCATGAGGAAGACTTCACCTAATGTGCTGAAATGTAGTATCTCATCTGAAAGTGCTGTGTATGGTGAGTCTCTGTCTCGGATCGGTCCCCCAAGATCCTATCCTACGTATCGAGATCCGCCTGGAGGGAAGTAGAGATACCCCTCTCAATCTCCAGCTAACATGTAGAGACCCATGAAAGAAAGTTTTTTGAGGGGGTGTGTGTGTGTGTGTGAGAGAGAGAGAGAGAGAGAGAGAGAGAGAGAGAGAGAGAGAGAGAGAGAGAGAGAGAGAGAGAGAGAGAGAGAGAGAGAGAGAGAGAGAGAGAGAGAGAGAGAGAGAGAGAGAGAGAGAGAGAGAGAGAGAGAGAGAGAGAGAGAGAGAGAGAGAGAGAGAGAGAGAGAGAGAGAGAGAGAGAGAGAGAGAGAGAGAGAGAGAGAGAGAGAGAAAGTCATATTAACGTCTTCTGGAGGCCAAACTTGGCCTATGAGAGAAAAACCATGTACAAGTGTAGTAACCCTGTGTAGAAGATAAAATGAAATAAAAAGTATATTGCTACACAAAGCTATATAGGGCTGGAAAAGGCTGGGGAGATGTGGCTCTGACTCTGCAGATAGTGGCCACCTAATACATGGGGGGGTCCAAAATGTGAGTAAAGAAAGAAAGAAAGAAAGACTTTTTAACGTCTATTAGAGGCCAAAATCGGCCTATGAGACAAAACATATACATGAGTATGATCCAATCCACTGTGATCCCAAAAGGAAAATAAAGTGTGAGTACCACAAACGGGTATAAAAAGGAATGGATAGTAACTGGCATCAAGGGTGTGGGGTGCTATGGGTATGCACTCTATATGCTCAATGGGTGAGATACAAATATGATATGCATAGGAAGGGGAGGCTCGATGGTATCACAACCCACTAAATGCCTGGAGTGGGTGTAGGATATAATGCATCGGTGGGTAAGGCATCATGGCGATCCTCAAAATGCTCTGAACGTCCAAATCGATAGGGGTGCGCTGCTGACGTCTCCATATCTCCATGTCATGGCGTGCGTGAATCGCCTGAATCTCTCTCTGATGTGGACGGGCTCTCCGGACTGGGGGTCTCGGTCGTCGACGCTGTCGTCTAAGCTCCTCTGCTCTGTGTAATGTGACACCCCGCATCGAGCTGGGTCCTCGAGTGGCTGAGGGTCTGAAAAAATCTGTAATATAAGTCTGAGGGGGGGGTGCAAGGTGTATCTCCATCTGCTGCTGGAGCCTGGAGGAGTGATGCACGACGGTGCTGGAGCTCTACTAGGAAACGACCTAGAGGGCGCTGGTCCTCTGTCCCCAATAAAGCTCTGATCTTTCTGCCCCCCCTGAAGAGCTGTGGGTATCGGTCTCTGATGTCCTCATATGCCTGGCATCTACATGTGTAGTGCTCCTCGTCCTCCACCTCCTCTCTACATATCCTGCATAATCTCTCATCCCTCGGGGTATGTGTGGCTCGCCCAACCTCAATCTCGAGCTGGTGTGATGATACTCTGAGCTTCCCAATGGCCACTCTCTCAGCTGGTGCCATATATGTATCCATGTATCGTGGTCTCTGAATGAAACCATCCGTTGTCACAGTCAGGAAGTGCTCTCTGTAGTGTTGCCTCTTTGTGGGAAGAGGCTCCCGTGGTGCAATCCATGTCTCCCTGACGTGTATCTGTAGTAGGTCCTGACGGATGATCCTATTTCTCTCCGAACGAGAGAGGGTAATGTGGGGGGAAGAGAGGTCATACTGAAAAGGGGGGAGATCCGTAATACTCATGCCATGGTCTGCTAACCATCGGTAAGTCTGTGCATACCATACTCTTTCATGCCCTGTCTCTACCAAATGTCTAGAGCTCTCAAATGCAAGCCTGGTGAGTTTGCTGGTGGGGAGCTCTCTGACTCTCAGAATAAAGGTCACCAACTAGAAGAGGGCCTCCACTAGCATCGGTGGTGTGCCAAGCTCAGCTCGTATAATGTCATGTGGAACGGAGGGCTTGCTGCGCAGCAAGCGTGAGATCATGGTGACCTGGGGCCTCTCAATCTGCGTCCACATCGCCTCTGTGATCCCTGGTGCCCATACTGCTGTAGCGTACATCAATGCGGGTGTCACCAGAGTGTCAAAGAGCCACCCCTTAGTTCGGGGCTCCTGAAAATGTGCCTGAAAGCAGCGTCTCTCCAATCTTGCAAGTGCCGCATAGCCTCACGTCAATCTATCTCTCGCGGCATGTGCCATGGAGAATACCCCTGTGCTGCCCGAGAAGGTGACACCTAGGTAGACGTAGGAGTCCACTACCTCTATCTGTCCTCCAGCTGCTGTGAAAGAGGCGCGATGGTGTACTGTCCTGGAGGTATGGAAGATCATGACCTTGGTCTTGCCAAGGTTCACTGTGAGTCCTCTCTCCATGCAAAAGGTATCGAGCGCCTGTAAATGTGACTGCAACCCCTCCTGTGACTCTGAAAGCAGGACAATATCATCAGCATATAATAGGATGTGTACTTGCGTACCTCCGAGGTCTCCTCCTCGCCCTCCTGCTCGCTGTATATACTCCGTGATCTTGTCGATGTAGAGACCGAAGAGAGTGGGTGAGAGAGGGCAACCTTGTTTCACACCAATGGTGCTAACAAGGCTGTCTGATAGACCGCCGGGGCAACGTACCCTGCCTGTGACTCGTGCATACAAGGATGGCCCATAGCATGTCTGATGGTAGCTGTAACTCCTGGAGCCTCCGTAGTAGTCTCTCTCGAGGCACCATGTCGAAGGCTTTGCGGAAATCCACAAAGCAACAATATAGTCTCTGCTTCCTCGCCTTCGCGCTCTCAATCAAGCAACGAAGCACGAAGATGTGGTCGATGGTGGAGAAAGTGCGGCGGAAGCCTGCCTGGCCGGGTGCTCTGACGCTGCCTCAACGTGTGTATTGAGCTCTGCCTCTAGTACTGCCCCATAGATCTTGGCCAGAATATGGCCTATCATAATAGTCCTGTAGTTCCCTGGGTCCATCATATCGCCGGACTTATGGATAGGCGTAATGGTATGCATAGTCCATGAGTCGGGTAATCCCTCAACCAAAGCACGGTTGAAGAGATGGGCGATCAAGTGGGAAACTACATTTGCTGCGTATATAAAGTGCTCTCCTTGTAGCCCGTGTGGTCTGCTGAACGGCCATGCTGTAGCCTATGGATGGCCTGTCGTACCATGCCTGCCGTGAAGAGGGTGGATATCAGAGGACGCGGTGTGGAAGGAATCGGCAATGGTGGCTGTCCTTGGACGTCATATAATCTCTGGGCATAGGTGTGCCAAGTCGGAGGATCTGCTATGGGTGTAGGTGGGCGTGGCTCACGTAGTGCCCTCCACACGGTGGCACAATCCCTACTCATGAGAAGGTCGATCAACTCTGCCTCTTGTCTCTTCTCGAAAGCTCGCCGCTTCCGGCGTGTGAGGGCTCGCATCTGTCGTCGTGCCTCCCTCTCTGTGATGGATCCCAAGATACTCTGTGCTCTAAGATGTCTGTATAGTCGCCTACACTCCTCATCGTACCATCTATTCTGGGATGTATACCCCAGCCGTGTCGAATGTGTAGTGCTGTGGGTGGTGTATGGGAAGCTGAGAGTAGCATATGTATGGAGGATCGAGGAGAAGTGGGCGGTTAGGGTGTCCAAGGAGGCAGAGGGATCAAGGGAGTAGATGCGCTCTCGAACATGAGAGCTATAGATATGTGCTAGCTCATGTCTAAAGTGAATGGTGGTATGGGCTCGTGGATGTATGGTGACGGGGTGGGATATGTATGGTGAGCCGCGAATGGATAGGGCAAGATATGCGTGATCAGCTCCAATCGGTAAGGGTGGGATAGGGAATGAGGTGATGAGATGTGTCGCCTCCGGGGGTCCGATAACATAGTCTACCACACTGCCTCCCTGTGGTGTCGTGGGTGGAATGCAGGTGAGACCGCTCGAGGTGGGCCAGGTCCCCATCCCATTATATATAACGAGACGGTGTGCTGCTCCCATCTGGAGTAGGTGTCGGCCGTATGAGGTGGGTGTGGCAGTGTCGGCTGAGGCTTTGAGTGTAGGCATGTCCTCTATGGTACAAAGCATCTCAGGGTCGTCAAAGTCGTAGATATCACACTGGTGGCTCTGAGTGCGGGCATTGAAGTCTCCTACAAGGAAGACTTCACCCATCCCGGTATACTCCATAATCGTGTCACTGAGGCAGTCATATGGCGATGTGGTGTCTGATCCCTCCCCCCCTGATAGCTGCTCAGGGGAATGTGTGAGGCGCGAACCAATGGGTGCAATATAGCATATGGCGAAGTACGCTACTCTCTCCTCTGATAGCTGTAGGCGTATCCACATGAAACGTGCCTCTGGGTCTCTGGCTACCACCTGTACCCTGTGTTGTAGCGACTGTCTGTATAGCACGGCTACTCCTGATCCTCGTGTGGTATGCTGTCTCATCTGGCGACGGTGAGCTGACTCCCACATATAGCCCTCAATCCTCGGTAGGCTCCTCCCCGGGCTCTCGTGTGTCTCTGTCAAGAAGATAATGTCTCTTCCCTCCATCATCTCCTCGAGGCGCCCTGGATGTGTCTACAAAGATCCATTGCAGTTCCAGACTGCAATGTGCACCTCTTGCTTTGCTGTCTCATAAGCCGCGAATCCCTAGTCAATGGGCCGTCCATCAATGATGACCCGACCGTCTCTGTAGAGGGCACGATGTCCCTCTCGTCTTGCCTGGAGGACACGTGGCATGCATGCCCGTCTGTGCTCTACCTACATGCGTGTGAGGTCGTCATCCAAATAGATGGGGGTTCCCGATGTAGTGCGTAGAACCTCCCGTCGTCTGAGGAAGTCTCTCCTCCCGGCCTCATCTGAGAACTGAAGGATAAGTGCTCTGCTTCGTGTGGTGTCCCGTCCTGCTCTCCAGGCTCTGGTGAAAGGGAGAGGCTCATCCGCGCGATATCCAAGTAATGTGCACAAACGACGCCCGTCCTGCTCTGGTGATCCGTCTGTCTCTGTGAGGCCGGAGACGCGAACATTGAGCCTGCGAGCCTGTCGCATCCGCTCCTCCTCAATGGTCTTATGCACTATGTGGATCTCCTCATGGTGGTTGTTCTTCTTTGCCTCCTGTCGAAGGTTCTTTTTTACAACCTCGACCCATCTATCTTTCTTAGTCTCAAGCTCGCTTTGCACCACCTCCATACACTCCTTCTTGATAGTCATCCGAATGTCCTCTAGTTGTGGAGCGATCTCCCCCTCCTCGTGCATGCTGTCTAGTTTTGTTTTCATATCAGTAAGCTCAGTGTGCAACTTCTCCAGGTCCCGTGAGTGCTGCATGCGGGTAGCAAGAAGTTCTTCCCGAAGGGATTCGTTTTCCTTCTCCAAGGTTGCCACCTTGGCTTCGAGGGCGACAACTCTGCGGGTAACCCCGTTCAGTGCAGAATCTCCTTCTTTCTTGTGTTTTCCTATCAACTCTCGAAGGGCATGCTCTAAGGTGGCCAGCTGTTCCTCCAGCTTGGGAGCCATATGAGAGAGAGAGAGAGAGAGAGAGAGAGAGAGAGAGAGAGAGAGAGAGAGAGAGAGAGAGAGAGAGAGAGAGAGAGAGAGAGAGAGAGAGAGAGAGAGAGAGAGAGAGAGAGAGAGAGAGAGAGAGAGAGAGAGAGAGAGAGAGAGAGAGAGAGAGAGAGAGAGAGAGAGCTTGGGAGCCATATGAGAGAGAGAGAGAGAGAGAGAGAGAGAGAGAGAGAGAGAGAGAGAGAGAGAGAGAGAGAGAGAGAGAGAGAGAGAGAGAGAGAGAGAGAGAGAGAGAGAGAGAGAGAGAGAGAGAGAGAGAGAGAGAGAGAGAAAGAAAGAAAGAAAGAAAGTGTTTTTACGTCTATTAGGAGGCCGAACTCGGCCTATGAGACAAATCGATGTACATGGGTGTATCTTCTGTCAATCAGAAAAGATAAAAGTGCTGAAAAGAAACTGGTTAAGCTGATATAGATCTCCGTAGTGTGCATGTGGGGATACCCATGAAAGTGGTGGGGGGTGTATGGAGTGCGATATCTATGATAGTCTATATGCAAAAGGGTAGTACAACAACCATGAGAATGCATCTAAAACGACTAACTAGCTCCATCCTGTGCTAGTGGGTGGGATGTAATATGTGATACATAGGTGGAGGTGGAGTCAGGGCCACCCTGATGGCTGCAACGGGATCGGCCATCATCTGGGATCGTCTCTCCTCCATGGCGCGATGGTCACAATCCTAGATCTCCGCAATCTGGTGTCGGTGAAGTCTCGGGGCCCGATATCCTATATCACGGGGTCGTCTCCTAGCTCGAGATATCTGAGCCTGCTGAAGAGTCACCCCGCTCGGTATGTGGGCTGAGGGGGGGAGGGCTGCAGCACGTCGTGGAATAAAGAAGTCAGTGAGCTGACTCTGTCTCCCTCCTGTATGGAGTGCTACAGTAGGCTGGAGTAGGGAATCTCTGTGACTCTGTATCTCTAGTAAGAATCGCCCGAGCTGTCGCTGGTCTCTAGAGTCCATGATCTCTCGGAGGGTGGGCTGCCCTGCAAACAGAGTCTCGTATCTGCCTCTGATGCCATCATATGCGCTACATCTACATACAAAGTGCTCCTCATCCTCCATCTCTACTCTGCATACTCTGCATATCCGCTCCTCTCTGGGAATGTCTGCGGCTTTGCCCGTCTCAATCTCGAGTCGGTGTGATGAGACTCTCAGCTGGCCAATCGCTACCCTCAAGCTATGAGGCATGTGAGTATCCATGTAGCGTGGTCGCTGGATGAAACCGTAAGCTAGTATGTCTATGAACTGGTCTCGACAGTGCGATAGTCTCGATCCCATGTGGTGTGTGCCATGTTTGACTAATGTAGAGCTGCCAGAGATCCTGTCTGAGCACAACATTCCTCTCACGACGAGAGAGGTGGATGTGAGGTGAGTTTGGGTCATACTGAAAAGGCGGCAATCTGTCCATATCAAGTCCATGACTATCAAACCAGACTCTAACCTGAGTGTACCAAGCTCTCTCATATCCTAACTCTGATATCTGTATAGATGCCTCAAGAGCTCTGGTTTAAGTTTAAGGTTTGGTTTTGGAGTTAGAGTTAGGGTTCAATTTGGGTTTGGGTTCGGGTTCAGATTAGGGTTAGAGTTAGGGTTCGGATTAGGGTTAGGGTTAGGGTTAGGGTTAGGGCTGCACATACTTTGGATGTGGGATTTTTTAGGGTTATCTGCAGGTGGCGGGAGGAGGCTGACGAGGCGGGCTGTCAAGTAGGTAAAGCCATGACTAGGCAGGCCGGGACAGGTGTGGAAGGGTCGAAAAGTGGGGCAGTGGGCAGCTGAACTCGAAGGCGGGGAGGCAGAGCGCGGGGCCGAGCTGGAGGGCGGGAGAGAGAGAGAGAGAGAGAGAGAGAGAGAGAGAGAGAGAGAGAGAGAGAGAGAGAGAGAGAGAGAGAGAGAGAGAGAGAGAGAGAGAGAGAGAGAGAGAGAGAGAGAGAGAGAGAGAGAGAGAGAGAGAGAGAGAGAGAGAGAGAGAGGGAGGGGGAGGGGGAGGGGGAGGGGGAGGGGGAGGGGGAGGGGGAGGGGGAGGGGGAGGGGGAGGGGGAGGGGGAGGGGGAGGGGGAGGGGGAGGGGGAGGGGGAGGGGGAGGGGGAGGGGGAGGGGGAGGGGGAGGGGGAGGGGGAGGGGGAGGGGGAGGGAGAGAGAGGGGGGGAGAAAGACAGGGAGGGAGGGAGGGAGGGGGGGAGGGAGGGAGGGGGGGGAGGGAGGGGGGGGAGAGAGAGGGGGGGAGAAAGACAGGGAGGGAGGGAGGGGGGGGGGGGGAGGGAGGGAGGGAGGGAGGGGGGGGGGGGAGGGAGGGGGGGAGAGGGAGGGTGGGAGAGAGAGGGGGGGGAGAGAGAGAGAGAGAGAGAGAGAGAGAGAGAGAGAGAGAGAGAGAGAGAGAGAGAGAGAGAGAGAGAGAGAGAGAGAGAGAGAGAGAGAGAGAGAGAGAGAGAGAGAGAGAGAGAGAGAGAGAGAGAGAGAGAGAGAGAGAGAGAGAGAGAGAGAGAGAGAGAGAGAGAGAGAGAGCCATCATATGGGATCGTATCTCCTCCATGGCGCGATGGTCACGAGGTGGATCTCTGCAATCTGGTGTCCGTGAAGTCTCGAGGCCGGATATCCTATAGCACGGGGTTGTCTCCTAGCTCGAGAAGTATGAGCCTGTTGAAGAGTCACCCCTCTCGGTATGCGAGCTGGGGGAGGGAGGGGGGGGGGGAGGGCTGCTGCACGTCATGGAATAAAGAAATTAGTGAGCTGACTCTGTCTCCCTCTTGTATGGGATGCTACAGTAGGCTGGAGTAGGGAATCTCTGTGACTCTGTATCTCTAGTAAGAATTGCCCGAGTTGTCGCTGGTCTCTAGAGTCCATGATCTCTCGGAGGGTGGGCTGCCCTATAAACAGAGTCTCGTATCTGCCTCTGACGTCATCATATGTGCTACATCTGCATACAAAGTGCTCCTCATCCTCCATCTCTACTGTGCATACCCTACATATCTGTTGCTCTCTAGGAATGTCTGTGGCTGTGCCCGTCTCAATCTCTAGTCGGTGTGATGAGACTCTCAACTGGCCAATCGCTACCCTCGAGCTATGAGGCATGTAAGTATCCATGTAGCGTGGTCGTTGGATGAAACCGTCCGCTCGTATGTCTAAGAACTGCTCTCGGTAGTGCGATAGTCTCGATCCCATGTGTGGTGTGTGCCATGTCTGACTAATGTAGAGCTTCCAAAGATCCTGTCTCAGCACAACATTCTTGGAGAGGTGGATGTGAGGTGAGTCTGGGTCATACTGAAAAGGTGGCAATCTCTCAATATCAAGTCCATGACTATCAAACCAGACTCTAACTTGAGTGTACCAAGCTCTCTCATATCCTGGCTCTCATATCTGTATAGATGCCTCAAAAGCTCTATGTGTGAGTCA
The DNA here is from genome assembly GCA_020310875.1 of Ceratopteris richardii. Lineage (NCBI taxonomy): Eukaryota > Viridiplantae > Streptophyta > Polypodiopsida > Polypodiales > Pteridaceae > Ceratopteris > Ceratopteris richardii. Next base: position 174,950,519 of record CM035413.1, read on the forward strand.
GTCTGTGGGGATCTCCCTCATCCTGTGAATAAAGCATATAGTCTGGAATAGTGCATCTACTACCATGGGTGATGAAGCTTGATTTGCCCTAATCATGTCATGTGGCACCGACTGTTTCCCGCGAAATAATCGCGAGATCATACGTACCTGTGGCCTCTCGATCGCACTCCACCGGGTGAGTGTGAGGCCTGGGGCCCAAACTGTCGCAACATACATCATAGTTGGTCTGACTAGTGTGTCAAATAGCCACCCCTTTGTGCGGGGCTCCTGGAAGTGTGTCGGGTGACATCTCCACTCTAACATGGCTAAAGCTGCATATCCTCGTGTGAGACTATCGGTGGCTGTCTGTCTCATGCTGAAGGGGCCAGGCAAGCTGGTGAATGTGACTCCGAGGTAGACATAGGAAGTGACCACCTCAATCTGTCCACTGCCAACTTTGAATCCTGCTCCATTTCTTACCATGGGGGAGGTGTGGAAAGTCATGACCTTGGTCTTGCCAACGTTTACTATCAAGCCCCTCTGTGTACAAAACTCATCCAGGGCATCCTGGTGGCGTTGTAATCCCTCGAGTGACTCTGAAATCAATACAATGTCATCGGCATATAATAAATGTGGACATGTGTACTTGCGAGGTCTGCACCCTCTCCTCTAGCTCGGAGAATGTAGTCCTTAATCTCGTCGATGTAGAGACCAAATAGAGTGGGGGAGAGTGGACAACCTTGCTTAACACCGATGGTGCTAGCAATGGCCTCAGGCATACCTCCTGGACACTGTACCTTTGTCACTTTCTCATAGAGTGCATAGATGGTCCAGATCATCCTTGATTGTACCCCCAAGCTTTGGAGGCATCGGAAGAGCCTCTCTCGTGGCACTGTATCAAAAGCTTTGCGGAAGTTCACAAAGCAGCAATATAGTCTCTTCTTCCGCATCCTTGCCCCATCAATGAAGCAATGCAAAATGAAGATGTGATCAATGTTAGAGAAAGCTCGTCGAAAACCTGCATGGCCTCGTGATCGTAGCCCCTCAGTCTCTGCATATGAGCTGAGCTAAACCTCAAGTATTGCACTGTATAGTTTGGCCATGGTGTGGCCAATCATGATGGTCCTGTAATTCCTTGGGTCCAAGGTGTCGCTAGATTTGTATAGGCACAATGGTGTGCCTAGTCCACTCCTCTTGGAAGCCCTCCCCTATAGCCCGGTTGAAGACATGTGCAATCAACGGGGCTATAGTGGAGGCTGCATATATGAGATGCTCGCTCTGCAATCTCGTGTGGTTTGTTGAACGTCCATGTCGTAGTCATCCTATGGCCCTCTCAACCATGTTTGTTGTGAAGGGAGAAGAACTAGTAGGGCGAGGCTCAAGTGGCCGGGTAATGGGAGGTTGCCCAGGTACCTCATATAATCTCTTAGCATAATCATGCCATGTGTGTAGGTCCCCAATAGGTGTGGTCGTGCGTGGCTCTCGTAGGATATGCCATGTTGCAGCACTGTCCATACTCATAAAGAGATGGTATAGCTCAAGCTCCTTTGCCTCCTCAAAGGCTCGCCTCTTCCGACGTGTGAGTGTCTTCATTCGTCCCCTGGCCTCTCTCTCTCTGTGATCTCTCCCAATGCTCGCTGAGCTCATAGTAGGCGGTAAAGATCTCTGCATTCCTCATCAACGATGTTGTGGCATAGTCCCAGAAGGAGGTGTGCGACCAGAATGGATGGTGTGTGGGAAGGAGCTGATGGCTGATGTTTGAAGGACTGATGCTATCTATGAGGTGAGTAGGGATAGTGGAGTGTCAGGATGAAGCGAGAGAAGATCCTTCTTGACTTGAGCCGCATATATGTGAGCTAGCTCGTGTGTGAAGCGGATGGTGGTGTGTGGGATGTGTGCTGCGGGTGTGCATGTAGGGGTCTCCCTTGAGGGAGAGTGCGAGGTATGTGTGATCAGCCCCAATGGGTATGGGTGGGATGGTGAATGAGGTAAGTAGGTGGATGGCCTCTCTGGATCCCATGACGTAATCTACTGTGCTTCCCCCTCCATCTGTGACTGAGCCTTTGCGTACCTCTTCCAACCTCTCTGGGTGTGTCCATAGATCTCCATTGCAGTTCCAAACTGCAAGGTGTATCTCCTTGAGTATCTCATAGGCCGCGAATCCCTACGGGATGGCTTTGCCATTAATGATGAGATGACCATCTCTATATGAAGCCTTCTTTCCTTCTTTGCAAGCTTGGTGTACTCGGCATGCATGCATGGCGATGTGCCACTTGATTGGGTGTGAGATCATCATCAAGATAAATGGGGGGGCCATCAAGTGCTCTCAAAATCACCCTCTTGCGTAAGAAAGTAGATCTTACATTTTCAGAAGGGAAGTGTAGAATGAGAGCTCTCTTCTTCGTGGGGTCTCGCCCCGTTCTCCAAGACTTGATGAATGGGGGGGACTCCTCTTTGTAGCCGAGTAGCTTGCATAGTGTCTTCCCATCGGACTCTGGGGTAGAGCCTTCTTTTTCTACAATGCCCGTGATGCGTACATTGAGACGACGAGCATGTCTCATCTTTTCTTCCTCAATGGTGGTGTGCACAATGAGGGCTTCTTCCTTTTGTGCTTCTTCTGTGGCTTCTTTTTTGATGTTCTTCTTCACTATGTCGATCCACCCTGCTTTGGTAGCTTCTAACTTGTTTTCCATGCTCGCAGTGAAGGCTTTGGTGAGTCCTTCTTTGAGAGCTTCTATCTTGTTCATATTAATCTCTCCCTCTTCGGGTGTGAGAGAGACCATGGAAGCTTTGAGGAGCTCCAATTCCTCTTTCATGTTTGCTCTCTCCTTAGCCCATTCTTCTTTTTCTTTCTTGCTCTCCCTCTCCCACTCTTCTTTCTCTTTCTTCCATGTTTCCCTCTCGTTATGATATGTTTCTACTTCTTTCTCGAGCTTTGAGAGCGGAAGTTGAGATTTTTTGCGATGAAACTCTCTAAAAAACTCAAAATTTGCTTCAGCTTTGCTATGGGCTGAAGTACTTCTTCAAAAGAAGCACTTTTATCGCGGAAGAAAAAGGTTTTTTCACGATGAAAGTCTCCCAAATGCAAGAAAAAGCCTTCAGCTTAACATAGGCTGAAGTAGAAAAGCACTTGGAGCAACTTTGCTGTGATGGAATAGCTCAAAGCTTTGATACCAGTTGAAAGAGGCTGTAGAGAGCTACATCGTGGTATGCTCGGTTGCTCCAAATGCCAAGGGAGTTGGCTGTGTGTGGGGAGAGAGAAAATAGAGAGAGAAACCTGCGCAAAAATTTGGAGAAGAAGATGGACAAGCTGAAGTTGAAGAAGTCCCAATCAAGTTATGAGAGATTTGGGACCAAGTCTTATTGATAAGTGACTTTTAGGTCATTTGGGCATGTTCACACATTGCCAATGACCAAAAGTCATAAATATAATGTAAATGCCTATAACTCCCCAATTTGGGGTCCAAAAAATATAACAAAAATATGTCTGGAAAGCTCTCGAAGAGAGCTTTCAGATGGAAGGATCAAAATATACAAAAGGAGAGTGCTTGGGGCCTTTATCCCCAACATCATAAATCATTGTAGAGGTTGTGCGCAAAGAGCATAAAAATGCTCAAGATGTCAACAAGTCGTCGTCATGAATCTCTTACAACCTTTGGGGATGTCTTAGAAGAAGTTGAGGATAGAGGAGTTTGGTGTAGTGCTAGCACATTGAGAAGCTGCACCTCTTCTCAAGGTGATAAGAATTAAGAGTCCATTTGAATGGGCATTTGTCTCAAAATTTAAATGATCAGAATCCTCTCTTCCTTCCTTTTGTTTATTCATTATTTTGCAAAAGCAATGCCAGAAAGTAGCTGCCATAGAGATAGAGGAATTACATACTTGAGTGCAACATTCTTTTCAATGTTGTATGCATGGATGCATGGAAAAAGCAATAGCTCAAGTCAGCCTTTGCAATGATTGTCATGGATTTTGACTACAACAGGTAGAGGGGTGTGATGCTCATAGAAGGGAAGGGGACAATCGAAACACTTAATAGTGCCTAAAAGATTAGGGTGGTAAGTGTATGGATGCTCCATTCCATCCCATGGATGAGGTAACATTTGGTACCATCATATCATAAACATGATGGTCTCTAGTTGTTTAGGTGGATATTTCCTTAAAGACCATTGATTGTAGTAGTGCTGATAGACACATCATTAGAGGTTTCTCTTTTAGAATATTAAAGGTGCCATTGAGGAAATCAGAGTTCAAAATGTAGTAGAAGAAGTCACTGGTGATGCCTCAAATTGTAAGACAATGGAACAATTGGTAGAGGTTGAGTTTCAAAGCATTATGTGGAATCCATGCTCTGCACATTGCTTATAATTATTGATCAAAGACATTGGGAAACCTCCTTGGCTATCTCCCATGGTCAGTGATGCAAAACGAGTGATATCTTTCATATGCAGTAATCACCAAGCATTATTGATCTTTCAGAGTCATAGTCAAATAGAGTTTGTTTAGTCGAGACTTGAATTGGCTATGTCTACCATGTCTTCTATAGACTACATATGTGTATGTGTGCATTATACATGACTATTTTAGACAGTCTATGGAGGATCATGGTTTAAAATAGTCATGTATAATGCACACATACACATATGTATGCTTTGTGGACATGGAGTGATCGGCACGTGGTCCTCTATATCATACGTACTCACGGATGCGAGAGGCCATTTCATCTATGATATCTGCATTGACATCTATATATATTTCTAATGATTTGTAAGTACACGTGCACAATTTTAGCAAATTGATAACTAGTTTTAATGTCTAATGTGGAATTCATTATGTGTGCAGTACTTGTCACGACTTATTCATGGTTTTGTAGAGCTTTTGCACCCTTACTTTAGGGGTCCATGTTTGTGGTCGTAGCCGCAAATGCAATACATGAAGGATATATACATGAAGCACATTATGAGGCTTGATTATGAGGTTGCATTTTATAGCGACTTTTGAGCATACATTGGGAATATTGGTATTGCCAATATGCTTGATCCACATCCTTGTGGCCAGATGTTGCATCTTGGTCCTTTGAGTGGTGGAACCATTATGGTTATGGTCACCTTGTCATTGCACCTCACACGCTTAGGATCTATAGTATCTTTCATATTTGTGAGAATTAGTTTTTCAGGTATGCGTATTACGATGTTACACTTGCATGTACCTTGGTAGTAGGTAGTAGTTAGCATTCGGTGATGACTCATTAATATTGATATGTACATTAATGATTCTATCATTTGATTGGAAAATCGGTACATCTGCATCCTTTAGGTGTAATTGCTTGCAATTTTGTATTTAATTGGATGCCATTTGGTTCTCAAGTATGTGAAGGCTAGGTAACAGGTTTACTAATGTGCATTATCTTGGAGAGAGTGCTCAAGGTTGCCTGCACTCATGTGACAATGAATTCTACACAATTGCGATGAGTTTCGTGTCGGAGGGATTGAGTATTTCGGGTCTTGAGTTGGTAAGTGATTTTACCTTCCTATTTTCAAACCAGCAAACATAAAACATCATGCGTTCTTCGTAATTTTTCGTTTTTCATGATATAAATCATTTTAAGATCTCTTGAGTCAGTCTTGACAAATGCATTTTTTGAAGAAATTGGAGTGCTAATCCTTCCAAAAAAAAAATGATCATTTGGGTTCTCTTAGTACACTGACTAGTCGATTGCCATTGCAGTTTGCATTTTTTAGAAAGTGGTGGTCATGTTTTAGAGATAAGGTAGATCAACGTGAACGCTATTAATACAGAGAAGATATGTGACATGCCTACTATATCTACAGAGAGGGCTTGTACAATTTGCTTTACCAGAAGTCAGTCATGTCTGATTAGGACACTCAATAATCATCTCATGAGCATGGATGATCATGATGACCTCTTGATGTCTAAGAAGCCGCTTCTAGTTGTGCTCCATCAGGCAAGATGCTAACCACTCCTAAGGAGCAAATCTTTGCTGCGCAAAGTTCTTGTAGTCAGCATTATCAAACGATAATCTACTTTTGGTTAGGTTGCTTGGAATGTGATTGACGTTTTCCATTCTTAAGGAAATATGTAATGGGTACCATAATCTACTTTTGGTTAGGTTGCGTGGAATGTGTTTGCCATTTTCCATTACTAAGGAAATATGTAATGGACAGTAAATTAATAATCCTTGATGCTCCCTCACGAGGACAGTCTTTGCCATGTCTTTTATTTGTTCTCGTTCTTCACAGCTTTGTCTATATAAATCACTAAAATAAATTGAATTAGTGTGTTGCAATTGCATATTTACTAGAGAAGAAATCAAAGAGTGGGTATCATGAAATACTTTTGGTCAGGTGCCCGGATGTGATTATCATTTACCATTAATAAGGAAATATTTCCTTGGCATTTAACTGGTCAATATCTAGAAGCTCTTTGTCAAGACCTTTTCCCTTTGCCTTGTGTTTGCTTGTGTTTTATTGTTTTCCTTGATATCATTGCGATCATAATGTAAAATATACTGTGCTTTTTTGACATATTTACTGCAGAAGAAATCAATTTTATGGATGCCTTGCTAACGGAGTATGTGGATCTGTTCCGTTACTTTCACCCTAATGAAGAAGATGCTTTTTCTGTCTGGGATCAAAAGAAAGAAGCAAGAATTCACAATGAAGGATTGCGGTAAAGATCTCTGCTTACATGCCATATTATATCCACTGCAGCACTAAATAGTTTACTCTTCTTGACCACATTCCAGGATAGATTATGCTCTGTGTGATCAAGGATTTCTGTCACAGGTTGCATCTACAGATATTATAAAAATGGTCCCGAAGGTTTGGAGTGATCATGCTGCAGTGGTAACAACACTCATCGAGCAGCCCGTATTACCACCTCACCCTAAGCCTGCCATTAGCTCCAGTAACATGCGCAAGTTCATCGAGGAAACCAAGCAAAAACGGTTAACCTCACTATTTTCTCAATCCCCCTTAAAGAGTGCAAAGCATAGGGAGACCATGAATGAGAAAGATGGACAAGAGCCTTCTGATACCGCTACCAAGGAATCAGAAGGGGAGTTTATGACTTCTAAGAAACGACAACAAGTTGATGAGAGTGAAAATCCTTTTCAAGCTCCAGTTTCCAAAGCTAAAAAGCATACATCATCGAGCACAATTGCAGGGCCAGCACTTGTGAAGGATCGTCAAAGGAGTCTTTTGTCTTATCTTCAGAAAGGCTAGGGTAACGCCACCCTGAAAATATTTGTATTTTCTAGTGATAGGTGGTCTTCGGGAAGTCATCATTGAAAACTACATGCATAGATGCTTTCAGTAAAATATCGTCAAAGGAGTCTTTTGTCTTATCTTCAGAAAGGCTAGGGTAACGCCACCCTGAAAATATTTGTATTTTCTAGTGATAGGTGGTCTTCGGGAAGTCATCATTGAAAACTACATGCATAGATGCATAGATGCTTTCTCCTTACCTCTTGATATTTAAGTGGCCTCCCTGAATGTCTCTTTTCTGCTCTTACTAGCATATTACAAGTTTTTATCAGCCTTTGAATTCCATCCCTAAGAAGACGACCGGTGTGGGAAATCTATATAACTCATTAACTTTATCATGTGGAGCTTGGATGATAATAAATTTTGGTTCAGGACTCAGCATCGCCAGAGTGGTTATAGAGAATATTAATTTGAAGCTTGCGAGTTGAAAATTTTGAGGTCTTTCTTACAAAAGAAATATAGACTTTAAATCAAATGATGGTTGATGGCTTCTTGCATTTGATAAATGAATAGACAAGGTTTCTTAGGTATTTCATTCATGGATTGTGATTCTCCTCAAATCTTGTTTTTGGAAAAGAATCCCTTCCATATACTTGTTGAGCAATTGGACATGCAATAAGAAAAAATATTCTACTTAGTGCTTGATAAACTACATAGGAATAATAGAGTAGTAATAAACTCTTTTGCATAGTTATGACAAATAGGAGAACAAATTTCCATACATTGAGAGTAAAGCTCATCCATCAAACGATCCAATTTCATCAGCCGGTTCTTATAAGCAATCACATGTGCTTTAAGACTTAGCAAACATCTTAGCATAAAGCTATGGGCTTTATGAAATTCAAGATTATCTCACAAAATAAGAAAGAGAACATTAAAAAAAAAAAAGAAAAAAGATGCTATAATGAGCTTTCATATATAGACATGGAAGAAACATTCATAAGCATAAATTCATACAAAGTAGCAAAACATAATAGGTAAATGCATAGATTCATGTATTGATGCATGTATGACAACAATGTGAAATATTACAATAGACACATAAATAGATAGATAGATGGATAGATAGATATATAGATGGATAGATAGATAGATAGATAGATAGGCAGACAAACAAATAGATAGGTAGATAGATAGATAGGTAGGTAGATAGATAGATAGATAAATAGGTGGATAGACAGGTAGATGGGTAGGTAGGTAGGTAGGTAGGCATGTAGGCAAGTAGGAAGATAGATAGGTAGGTAGGTAGGAAGATAGCTAGGTAGCTAGCTACCTAGTTAGGTAGGTAGGTAGATAGGTAGGTAGGTAGATAGATAGATAGATATCTAGGTAGGTAGGTAGGTAGGTTGGTAGGTAGATAGATAGATAGATAGATAGATAGATAGACAGATAGATGTATGGATGGATAGATGGATGGATGGATAGATAGATAGAAGATAGATATATAGATAGATAAATAGATAGATAGATAGATAGATAGATAGATAAATAGATAGATAGATAGATAGATAGACAGGTAGGTAGGCATTAGGGGAAAACACGGACCTTGCATGGGCCTTGTAAGGATCCCTAATTTTTAGAAATTAAAGAGCTCAATACATGAGTTTTAGAGGGGGAAAAAAAAACCATTGGTGGTTTTCTAAGATAAAATAATATTTGATAGATTTTTTTAATTGAATTCCAAAAATGAAAATTCTTTGGCCTTTGGATGCTTTAATCTAATGGCTTAACTTAAAAGGCATATAAAACTAGAGAGGGAAGGCTTGCCAAACATGAGATTTTGTAGAGGCTAGCACATTTTTTTTTTCTCACACTGCACTCTTTTAGACCTTTAAATTTTGAGATATCCGATCGCATCCCGTGATTGGGGTTGATCTGATCTGTGCAGTCAATAGGAGTGTTTGATTAGCCATGCATCCAATGAATGTGCACATTTCAACATGAGTTCGGAGCGCATCCGGATCCACATGATCAACCTTGCATCCAAATGTGCCTATTGAAACACGCTTTATTCAAATTGAAAGTTATCCTCATCCATTAGATGATCGTCAGATCTAATGTCGGAGATTTAAGGTGCCGAAACTATCTTTTTTTCAAATAGGACCATCGGATGGAGATCATATCCAATGGCCCATACCTGTTGGTGCATTTTTTACAAGGCAGTAGTCTCAACCATTGAAGATCTTATAAATCAAATGGTTATAATCGATTTTGAGTTTCTCAAAAATATTCACACATCCAAAACCACAAGTTTTAGGTGGGGTTTTTCTCTTTGACCACTCAAAAACAAGGGAAGCATATGTCTAGCCTATGTGATAAAGGGACTAGATTCTGTCAACCACCCTCTCTTGTCCATCACTAATTAGCCCTTAATCTAAAGGCCAAGGGGGGTTCATTTTTTCCCCTAATGGCAGATACATAGATAGATAGATATACGAACATATAAACAAATAGACACAAAGACAGATAGATAGATAGATAGACAGATTGATGGATGGATGGATGGATGGATGGAGGGGGGGGGAGAGAGAAAGAAAGAAAGAGAGAGAGAGAGAGAGAGAGAGAGAGAGAGAGAGAGAGAGAGAGAGAGAGAGAGAGAGAGAGAGAGAGAGAGAGAGAGAGAGAGAGAGAGAGAGAGAGAGAGAGAGAGAGAGAGAGAGAGAGAGAGAGAGAGAGAGAGAGAGAGAGAGAGAGAGAGAGAGAGAGAGAGAGAGAGAGAGAGAGAGAGAGAGATCATATGATAGAGAGATAGATCCATAGATAGATAGATCATTAGATAGATAGATCATTAGATAGATTGGTACATAGATGGATGGTTAGATATATGGATAGATAGATATATAAATAGATCGATAGATGGATGGATAGATAGATGGATTGATCGATAGATAGATGGATCGATTGATAGATAGATGGATGGACGGATAGATAGATAGATAGATAGATAGATATATAGATAGATAGATAGATATAAGAATAGATAGATAGATCAATAGATAGATAGATGGATAGATAGATAGATAGATGGATGGATAGATAGATAGATGGATATAGACATAGACATATAGATAGATATGGATAGATGGATAAATAGATCGATAAATAGATAGAATATTAGATGGATAGATGGATAGATGAATAGATAGATGAATTTGAAGATGAATAGATAATTGGACAGATGGATAGATAGATGGGTAGTTAGGTAGGTCGGTTGGTAGGTAGGTAGGTGGGTGGGTGGGTGGGTGAGTGGATGTGTGGGTAGTTTGGTAGTAGGTAGATAGATATATAGAGGGATAGATAGAGATGTAGACAATTAGATAGAGAGGTAGATTGATAGATAGAGAGATAGATAGAGAGCTAGAGATAGATAGATAGATAGATAGATAGATAGATAGATAGATAGATAGATAGGTAAATAGATAGATAGATAGATGGATGGATAGATAGATAGATAGATAGATAGATAGATAGATAGATAGATAGATAGATAGGTAGATAAATGGATGGATGGATGGATGGATGGATGGATGGATGGATAGATGGATGGATAGATGGATGGGTAGATAGAATGATAGATAGAATGATAGAATGATAGATAGATAGATAGATGGATAGATAGATAGATAGATAGAGAGAGAGAGATAGATAGATAGATAGACATGGAGAGGAACATATAGACAGACGAATAGACATGTAGGCAGATAGATAGATAGTTGCATGGATGAATAGATGGATGGATGGATGGAGGGATGTGTGTACAGATAGATAGAGAGACATACAGAGAGAGAGAGAGACATTGAGACACATAGAGAGAGACATACAAATAGATAGAAAGATAGATTATTCAAAACACACACACACACACATATATGTATGTGTGTGTATGTATGTATGTATGTATGTATGTATGTGTGTGTGTGTATGTATGTATGTATGTATGTATGTATGTATGCATGCATGCATGCATGCATGTATGTATGTATGTATGTATGTATGTATGTATGTATGTATGTATGTATGTATGTATGTATGTATGTATGTATGTATGTATGTATGAATGTGTGCATGCATGCATGTATGCATGTATGTCTGTCTGTCTGTATGTACATATGTATATACGTACGTACGTATGTATGTATGTATGTATGTATGTATGTATGTATGTATGTATGTATGTATGATGTATGTATGTGTGTTCATGCGTACGTACGTAAGTAAGTAAGTAAGTAAGTATGTATGTATGTATGTATGTATGTATGTATGTATATGCATGCATGCATGTATGTATGTAGTACATGTGTATGTATGTACATATGTATGCATGAATGCATGTATGTATGTATGTATGTACATATGTATATACGTATGTATGTATGTACATATGTATGTGTTACTGTTAGTGTCCATGTGAAAGGCCAAATGGCCATCAGACACTTCTTTGTATATGTTCTTTCATAAAACATATAGTGGTCTCATCAGCCACAGACTGTAAGTTCGATTGCATTTGTAACACCTAAGAAGTTTGTGGTCGTGCTCCTTGTGTATTGTGTTTTTTTTGCGTATTCTGCAGCCTTTGTGCAGAGTACCGTGTGTGGCGCTTGGAGCTCGGTTTTCTACTTCGAGGATATCAATGTGGAGCTCTCGAGAAGGAGATCACATTGTGGTGCATTGTTGTCAAAGTACTTCAGTCGTATCAAAGCATTTTGATGCAAAAACTTTGTTACTTTTATGCGAGCGAAGCGAGCACCTGCCTGCCCATCCAAGGCTTACAGTTAAGGCGGCGACCAAGGCATAGACCTTGGCATACTTTGTCATTGGAGTCACCAAAGTCATCGTTGGCATCATTGGCTGCACGCGAGGGAGGACCTCAACGATCAAAGAAGATAGAGGTTCCCAGTACTTCCCCAAAGGTCACCCATCCCAGTAGTGTTCCCCCTGGGGCTCGCTTAATCGTGGCAATCTCTTGCCACTAAGCTACACTCTTGTGGTGTCTAAAGAAGGGGAAAGACTAAGGTTAACATTAACCTCAACATGTTTTGGTCCCTCAAAGCTTCATTCTTTGCTTTCAAAGCTTGTTTTTGAAGAATTTTTGGGGTGATTTTTGGAGCCATTTTGGAGTACTTTTATGCATAGGTCTCTTCACACAGGTTCAAGGACATCAAGAAGAGTGTTCTTTGTACTTCTCCGAAAATAAGTATTCACCTTTGGGGCCATGTTTTCAATCACACTCGTAAAACTATAGGTTTCTCGAAAGGTTTTCAATTGTGGTGGGAGCATCCACTGCAAATTTATGTAGGTTTTTGAACCTAAACAACAAAGTTGACAGACACTTGTAGGTGTTGTTGGCTAGTTTTTGGGCTGTGCATTCAGTCTTTCAGTGTCATTTTACTGCATATATTGAGCGCATATACACTATGTATGCTTCTGTGGATATCGTGTATGTATGTCCATGTGGACATTGATATAATGGTTATGTTTTTTGCATAAAGCCTTTTACGTTTGATAAAGAGGGTCATGGTGAGGTTTTCTTAACTAGGAGACACCAGATGTTGGGGTCTCTTTGGTGATGCAGGTGGAAGACTTACCTAGCCTCGCCATAGGAGATGTATGATAGTTGTTCATATGTGTTGGATAAGCATAGTCGGCTTCTTTCGGGTAACTGCTTATATGCAGTGGAGTCAGTGATTCACTATGCACGTAAACATGTTAGTACTTGCAGTTTTATGAGATATAGACACTAGTCATATGCTCATTTTGCAAAAGATACTCTAGCAAACGTTTTCCAGATTTTTTGGTTTTGTCAACTATACAGTGGTCGATTTACTCCTTGATACACTTATTGGTGTGAGCACATTCATTCTCACATAATCCTTCTGGTTGGTCATTATTGTTCATTAATTCATTTTTCTTGGGAGATTGCTAAATTCTCTCCCAGAATCTGACACTTGGTCATCCTTCTTTGAGCATTAGTGGTGTTAGGAGGAGTGTTTCAAGGAGGAGCTATAAATTGCAAGGCAAAGACCATTTTGAGATATGAAAATTTGATGGCACAAACTTTGCTCTATGGAAGAATCAGATTAAAGATGTGCTGATTCAAAGGAGGCAATGGAAGCTAGTAAATGGAATCTTGAAGAAGCCTGTTGACATGGATGAAAATGATTGGGAGAGTTAGATAAAATGGCCAGGTCTACCATTCGATTACACCTAGAAGATAATGTTTACTTTAGAATATTAGACTATGGAAGTGCAGGGGAGCTTTTGAAGAAGTTATGCGATACACATGAAAAAGAGATGACATCAAATATGTATCTGATGAGAAAGTTATATGACCTTCGCATGAAGGACACAGATAGTGTTGTTTCTCATCTAAATGAGTTTAATGCTATATTCTCCTAGTTACGAGCTTAGAAAATGGATATGGATAATGAAATGAAAGTAGTCTTATTGTTATGTACCTTGCCATCATCATGGGATACGTTTTGTAGATCTATTACCAATAGTGTACCTGGCGGTAAACTGGTCTATGATGACATATGTGGAGCACTCTTGAGTAAGGAGATTCGTAGAAATCTATGGTTGGAACTCAGAGTGGAGATGCATATAATGTTCGTGATCCTTACCAAGGAAAGAATCAACAATGTGGCAGGAGAAGGAACAATGGAATAAGAGTAGAAGTAAATCAAGGAAGAGGGATATCAAATGCCATTATTGCCATAGGAAAGGACACATGAAGAAAGACTATCATGCATTAAAGAATGCTAAAGGTAAAGGACAGAATGTTGATGGGCATGTTAAACAGTTACCTGCACCATCTACTTCGACTGTGAAGATTGAAGAAATTAATGCTATTTTTGATGTTGATGATGTGTTGACACTTGATAGTACTATACCAACTGAGGCTCTTATGGTTGATTCTCTTTCCTACATGTGACTGCTAGATTTTGGTGCTTCTTTCCATGTTACGCCACATAGTCAATGGTTCTCTAATTATGTAGCAAAGTTTTTTGGTACCGTGCGACTTGGTGACTCTTACTAGTGTGACATTGTGGGGATTGGAGATGTGGTTGTGCAGTTCATTGATGGTTCAAAATTTACTATGCATAATGTACACCATGTACCTCAGTATCACGCAGTTTGATGTCAGTTGGTCAACTTGATGACCTTGGTTACAAGGTGGTCTTCCATGCTCATTCCTTTTTCATATCAAAGGGAAATATGGTTATTGAAAAAGGATATAAAGTTAGCTCACTTTATCCTTTATTTGTATCACAGAAAGAACAATTGTTAGCTGTTACTGAACAGCCTATGGCTTGTATTTGCCATGGTCATTTGGGCCATATATCTCGTAGTGGAATGGAAAATCTTTCTTGTTCTGGCTACTTACCTGTGTTATCTTTCTTTGATCTTTCATTTTGTGAGCATTTTCAATATGGAAAGAAAACCAAAAATGTGCATAGAATGCACATTGAATCTTTAATTCAGCCTTTAGATCTCGTTCATACAAATGTGTGTGTTCTTATGCCCACAAGGTCATTGGGTGGTTCTCTTTACTTTGTCACTTTTATAGATGATGCTACTAGAAAAGTTTGGGTATATCCTATCAAATTGAAGGACGAGGTATTCCCTAATTTCAGAAAATGGCTTGCTTTAGTTGAGACTCAAAAAGGAACTAAGCTCAAAGCTTTACGTTTAGATAATTGGGGTGAGTATACCTCACATGAATTCAACCTTTTATGCCAGTCTACAGGAATTCCTAGAGAGTTTACAACTCCTTATATCCTAGTACAGAATGGTGTAACTGAAAGGATGAATAGAACTATTCTGGATAGGGTAGTCTCTATGCTGCATCATGCAAACCTTTCACAAGTCTTTTGGGGAGAAGCAGTATTGACTATAGTTCATGTGGTCAACCTTTCACCTAGTACTGCCAAAAGTCTCAAAGTGGCACAAGAGTTATGGACAAGGAAGCCACCATATTATTATCATCTTCAAGTTTTTGGGTGTGAAGCATATGTTCATATATCCAATAATCTTAGATAAAAGTTGGACCATAAGTCAAAGAAATGCATTTTTCTTGGATATGGTTAAGAGGGAAAATTTGGATATCGCTTATGGGATCCTGAAACACGGTCAATGATTAGAAGTAATGATGTCATTTTCAATGAGTCTAAGATGCATAACCAACCGATAAAGGAGGTTGAAGTGAGAAGAGTGGTGTTTGAGGATACTAGTCCTCGATTTAGCATGCATAAAACTGCTGCACATAGGGATGTTCAAGAGAATGTCCGATCAAATCAGTCTGCAGATGTTCCTGTTCAACAACCATTGAGACGCTCTACACATGTCTCACATCCACTTGATAAATATGTCCCTGGTTTATATTTTGTTATGCTAACAGATGTTGGTGAGCCTTCTTGCTAAAAGGTTATGCAGACAGAGGATCATGTCAAGTGGGAGCGTGCCATGTAGAGTGAGTTGGATTCTATTCACAAGAATGGTACTTGGGATTTAGTACCTTTGCAAAAGGGCAAGAAAGCTTTACCATGTAAATGGGTATATAAGCTAAAATTCACATCAGATAATGCTTCTCCAAAGTATAAAGCACGACTTGTTGCAAACAATTTTAAGCAACAACATGGTGTTAATTTCGAGGAAATCTTCTCTCCAGTGGTTAAGGTGACTACCCTGTGCATGTTGCTTGGATTCTTTGCAATGGAGGACTTAGAGCTAGTCCAAATAGATGTGAAAATTGCTTTCTTGCATGGAGATCTTACAAAGGAGATCTATAAGGAACAACCAGAGGGTTATGTAGCTCCCGGCAAGGAAAGTCTAGTTTGTAAGCTCAAAAAGAGCTTGTATGGACTTAAACAGTCCCCTAGACAATGGTACCAAAAGTTGGATGCTTTATGAAGTCTCAAGGCTATTCTCAAAACAATGAGGATCATTGTCTCTACACAAAGAAATGCTTAGATGGAAGCTTGATATGCTTGATACTTTATGTCGATGATATGTTGATTGTTGGTAAGTCTTCTTATGACTTGTCAATTCTCAAAAAGAAGTTGAGTGAGACATTTGATATGAAGGATTTGGGGGATGCCAAACATATTCTTGGCATGCGCATTACTCGTCATAGGAGTAAAAGATGCATATACTTCTCTCAAAGTGAGTACATATCCAAAGTACTTCACAGGTTCAATATGCAAGGTGGAAAGGCATGGAGTACACCTTCACCCACATATGTGAAATTGAGCAAGGATGATTGCCCAAATCTGATGAGGAAAAGGAATTCATGATCAAAATTCCCTATCAGTCTGCTGTTGGTAGTCTCATGTATGCTATGGTAGCTATGAGGCCAGACATTGCATTTGTAGTGGGAGTTGTGAACATATATGTCTAATCTTGGCAAAAAAATTGGGAAGCAGTTAAGATGATTTTGAGATATCTGAGTGGCACTAAGGACAAGTGTCTATGCTTAGGTAGAGGGAAAGCATCCATTGAGAACATTATTCTTGAGAAGGTTCATACTTGAGATAATGCTGTAGATGCTTTGACTAAAGCTCTACCACAACATAGCTTCCGACACTATTGTCACTTGATGGCGGTTACTTGATTCATGCGCTTACACAGTCACTTGTATATTGTGTAACATGCCCATCAAGTGGGAGGTATAGTTTGTATACTTACACTCAGATATTCTTTATCATTCTTTATTTTTCTCCCATAATTACTTTGGTCATATTGGCCTTTAGTGGGAGATTGCTACCGTTAGTGTCCATGTGAAAGGCCAAATGGCCATGAGATACTTCTCTATATATGTTCTTTAATAAAAGATATAGTGTTCTGGTCAGCCATAGACTATAAGTTCGACTGCATTTGTAATACCTAAGAAGTCTGTGGTTCTGCTCCCAGTGTACTGTGTTTTTCTGTGTATTTCAAAGCCTCTCTGTACATTACTATGTGTGATGCTTGGAGTGTTGCGAACATTTGTTTTATGTAGGGTACAAGTTTCAAATTATGTAAATACCTTTGGGAAGTCTTCAAATACTTCAAGAAGGCTCATATTATTCATAAAAGATAGCAAAAATACCATGTGAGTTCTAGAACATGGTGAGTCAAATTAGTGAGTCACAAGGGAGCTGCAGTGGTGTCCTAGTGGAAGGTCGATGTGGCTAGTTCTCAAAGTCCATCAATACTTTGCTTATTTGAGCACTTGAGTCATGTAATATCTCCACCCAAGTGTCTACCACGAATGTTATGTATTAGGAAAGTTTTAGATTAGTTCCCCATGCTATAAAAAGAGGGGAGAAGTCGTGATCTTGTGGGAAGTCCAAGAGAGTCATAAGTGTATCTCTATGCTGCTGTACTTTTGTATGCAGAGATTGCAGAGCCTGTATCTCCCTCATTATATATCCAAATTACATGTTTGATAGCTCATGTGAAAGCTCTTACTGTCTACTTTTGTCCTGTAAATTGTCATAATCATTGAATTTGTGAGCTGAGAGCAGTACTCTCTGCAAGTAGTGTGTGTTCTCTGGTTTCACCCCTGCTGAAGGTCTCCATTAAACCTCCAACTTGCAGAGGTCATATATCCTTGTGTATTTATCCAAATTGAGTGTTCTTTGGCTCATTGGAAAGCTCTTGGTCTCTAGTATATGTGGTTAAAAGAATTCTAGAAAATTCTAATCCAATAGAGAATAGTAAGCTCTGCAAGCATGACTAGTTTTCTGTGATGAAGTTTGTGAGAAGGTCAACTTGTTCCTAGGGGGTTCCACCTACTTCTTGCTATATTTTGGAGGTCAGTAAACTCCAACATTGGTATGAGAGCAAGGAATTGAAGCTTGGAGAAGGTTATAATACCTTGATGAAGAATTTGAAGCTATTGGAGTAGCAGATCATCATCGACACTACACAAAGGTAGAAGGAGATAGCAAGGAAGCATCTCAAGCATTATTCAAGCAAAGAAAGGTGCATAAACTTTATTACAAAGGTAAATCTCATACTTCTTCTTATCACATATATCCAAAAGGAAGGTTAAAGAGATTGCAGATCAACTAGGATCAATTCAAGCTCATGTGGAGGACGACGACTTGGTTGCACATACTCTCAACGGCCTCAAGGATGATGAGAGATGGAAACCATTCATTACTTCAGTTGATGTTAGAGGAGAATTACCAGACTTTGATCAGCTTGTTGCTCTTATGGTCACGGAGGAGATGAATCTAAATGGCTCTACTTCAAATAAAAAAGGATCTCAAGGACAAGCTCTTTATGCAGGATCATCAAGAGGTGGAAACAGAGGTAGAAGAGGTTCAAATAGAGGTGGAGGAAGAAGGAGCGATGATCAAGGGACTTCAAGTGGCTTCTTCAACACAAGAGGAAGATCAAGTGCTAGAGGTACGAGAGGCTACTACAACTACAATCAAAGACAAAGGAGTGAAGATAACAACGATTGCTATATATGTGGAAGGTATGGACACTATGCCAAAGATTGCTATCAAAATGAAAATAATCAAGGTGGTAATCGAAGAGGAGGCTATTCAAGAAGAGGTAAACAACAAGGAAATTATGCAGTTGAAGGTAAAAGTGATGATTATGATTCTCTTCTTATGATGAATGTAGAAACTAAGATGAATTGCAATAGTGATGTATGGTATGTAGATAGTGGTTGCTCTAACCATATGTCACATGATGCTTCATGGTTTTCTAATATGCATAATCCTTCATGTAAAGGTCATGTTGAAACAGGAGATGATACAACACATAAGATTATGCAAGTTGGAGATGTTGTTATGCAGGATAAGAGCAAGACAAATTGCTTGAAGGATGTACTTTATGTGCCAACGATCACTAAGAATTTGATGTAAGTTGGTCAAATGGTAGAAAAAGGTTTGCAAATAAGATTTAATCATGCAAGTTGCTTCATTGAGGATCCAAAGCAAAGGAGGCTAATTGCTAGAGGTAAAAAACAAGGTAGATTGTTTACATTCAAGGTAAACCCAAATCATACAAACTATTTCTCTTATGGTATGCATTGAATAGCAGAGCTTGATCTATGGCACAAACGGATTGGACACATGAATGTACACAGGTTAAAGGAGCTATCAAAGAAGAGGATTGTTGAAGGATTACTTGATCTTACTAAGCAACATATGGTGCATCTTTGTGAAGCATGTCAAATGGGTAAGCAGAGTAGACATCCTTTCAAGCATTCAAGCTATGTAAGCAGTGGATTGCTAGATCTTATACACCCGGACATATGGGGTCCTACTAAAGAGGCATCCTTGGCTGGTAATAAGTACTATGTATCATTCATTGATGATCATAGTAGAATGACATTTGTGTATTTCATTAAACATAAGAGTGAAGTCTTTGATTGTTTCAAAAATTTTAAATCATTTGTCGAGAAGCAAACAGGAAGATATGTTAAGAAGCTAAGATCCGATGGAGGGGGAGAGTATTTCTCTCAAGCTTTTACTGATTTTTTGTATGATGAAGGTATCAAAAGAGAAGTTACATGCAGGTATACTCCACAACAAAATGGAGTCGCAAAAAGAAGAAACAGAATCATAGCAGAAGCGTCTAGAAGCATGCTAAATGATATGTGTTTGCCTAATTCTTTTTTGGCTGAAGCTGTTAGCACAAGTGTGTACATTATGAATAGAGTACCTACTTCCGGAGTTCATCATTTGACACCATATTAGGTATGGCATGGAAGGAAACCAAGTGTAATTCATTTGAAAGTATTTGGTTGTGTATGTTATGTACATGTACCTAGTGAAGTGAGATCAAAACTTGATGTGAAATCAAAAAAGTGTATATTTATTGGTTATGCAGATACTCAAAGAGGATATAGATGTTATAATCCTCATACCAATAAGGTGGTTGTTTCAAGAGATGTAAATTTTGATGAATCACTTTCATGGTATGTAGATAAGAAAAGTTTGCAGGTCATAAATGGAGATGAAGAAGATACAGGTGAAGGAGATGAGTGATGAGAAAAGTGGTTTGGATGAAGAAAGAGAGCTACCTTTCGATGGAAGATTAAGGCAAGAGTCACCTCCAAGTGTTAAAAGTAAAGGTAAACTCAAACTTGTTGAAGTTAATGATGAAGGAGAGGAAATTATTGATGTATGTGAGTATGGAGAATAATCAAAGGTTCCTAATAAGAAAGGAAGAGCATCTACATTGGAGGTAAGAAGAACTTCAAGAGTGAGTAAGCAACCTCAAAGGTATACTTATGAATCTTTTATGAATACTCATTATGCTTTTATGACAAAAGTTGAGCAGGAAAATGAACCCACATGTTATGATGAGGCAAAAGAAGATGAAAAGTGGGAGAAAGCAATGAGCGAAGAAATGGAAGCACTACAGGATAACAAGACTTGGAATTTAGTTCCAAAGACACCAAAGCAAAAGGTAATTTGTTGCAAGTGGGTTTTTAAGATAAAAAGAAATAGTGATGGTAGTGTGTCAAGATATAAGGCTAGACTTGTAGCAAAAGGATATAATCAAACTCAAGGATTGGACTATGAGGAAACATTTAGTCCAGTAGCAAACATGGCAACAGTGAGAACTTTGTTGGCTTTAACTGCAAGTAAAAGGTGGAATATATATCAACTCGATATAAAGAATGCCTTTCTTAATGGTGAGTTAAATGAAGAAGTGTATATGTCACAACTAGATGGTTATGTGGATGCAAAATGTCCTAATCATGTATGCAGGTTAAAGAAGGCATTGTATGGTCTTAAGCAGGCACCAAGGGCATGGAATGAAAGGTTGGTAAAGTATCTTATGCTGCAAGGATACACAGCGAGTCATGCTGATCCTTCACTTTATGTAAAACATGTAGATGGCATGTGTGTCTATGTATGCATTTATGTGGATGACTTGTTGATTACAGGGAATGATGCAAAAGCAATTGAAGAGATAAAAGGTAATTTGGGAAAGGAATTTAAAATTTCAGATCTTGGTTTGCTTAGATACTTTCTTGGGATTGAAATTGTGTATGGCGATGAAGGTATGTGGTTGATACAGAGAAAGTATATATGTGATATGTTGAAAAGGTTTGGTATGCAGGAATGTAAATTTGTTTCTACTCCAATGGAATGTAATGTAAAGTTGAGTGCAAAGGAAGGTGATGAGTTGCATGATATGAATGTGTATAGATCCATGGTAGGATCTTTGATTTATGCAACAAAAACTAGACCTGATATATGCTATGCAGTGGGAGTATTGTCATAGTTTATGCATGAACCTAGAGTACCTCATATGCATGCAACAAAAAGAGTGCTTAGATATTTGAAAGGTACCATGAACGAAGGATTATTTTATAGTCATGATGCTGATCTAACTCTTAAAGTCTTTAGTGATGCAGATTGGGCTGGAAGCAAAGATGACAGAAGATCCACAAGTGGATATGTGGTAATAGCAGGAAACAAGACATTAACATGGAGTTCAAAGAAACAGCCTACAGTGGCTTTATCTTCTACAGAGGCTGAGTATAGAGGTTTAGCATTGGCTACTACTGAGGTTATGTGGTTTAAAAAGTTGTTTCATGACTTGAATGTGCAGGTCGATGTACCATAGATATATGGGGATAACTTGAGTAGCATTCATATGACCTCAAATCCTATTTTTCATGCTAGAACAAAGCATATAGAGGTTCACTATCATTATGTTCGAGAGAAGGCCATAAACAATGAAGTACAAGTTTCTTTTGTGGGAACAAAGGATCAAGTTGCAGATATCTTCACCAAATCCTTGAATGGACCAAAGCTTCAAAAATTCAACTATATTCTTGGCATGAAGGAAATACCCTTTGAAACTTGAGGGGGAGAATGTTGCGAACATTTGTTTTATGTAGGGTACAAGTTTCAAATTATGTAAATACCTTTGGGAAGTCTTCAAATACTTCAAGAAGGCTCATATTATTCATAAAAGATAGCAAAAATACCAGCTGAGTTCTAGAACATGGTGAGTCAAATTAGTGAGCCACATGGGAGCTGCAGTGGTGTCCTAGTGGAAGGTCGATGTGGCTAGTTCTCAAAGTCCATCAATACTTTGCTTATTTGAGCACTTGAGTCATGTAATATCTCCACCCAAGTGTCTACCACGAATTTTGATGTATTAGGAAGGTTTTAGATTAGTTCCCTATGCTATAAAAAGAGGGGAGAAGTCGTGATCTTGTGGGAAGTCCAAGAGAGTCATAAGTGTATCTCTATACTGCTGTAGTTTTGTAGTTTTGTATCTCCCTCATTATATATCCAAATTACTTGTTTGATAGCTCATTTGAAAGCTCTTACTGTGTACTTTTTTCCTGTAAATTTTCATAATCATTGGATTTGTGAGCTGAGAGCAGTACTCTCTACAAGTAGTGTGTGTTCTCTAGTTTCACCCCTGTTGAAGGTCTCCATTAAACCTTCTTTGCCTCTTTAGCAGCTAATTTTGGACAGTTCTTTATGGTATGATCATTTTCTTTATGGTACTTGCAAAACAATTTCTTCTTGTTTGATTTCTTTTCATCTTTGTCTTCCCTCTTTGATTGTGCAGAATTAGCAGATTTTTGCTTACTACTTGAAGAGCTCTATTTTCCTTTGCCCTTCTGACTAGCCAGGAAAGCTTGATTTGCAACATGCATAATGGACCTATTCTGCGTGGAATAATCTTCCTGCAACAGAACAAAGACTAACTCCTCAAATGACAAGGCATTTGGATTGCCTTTCATCATCAACCAAAGAGTAGAAGCAAAACTCTGAGATGAATCAGGAAGACCAAACGGTCTGCACAAGTGAGCTATCTGGTATAACCTCATCAGCAAAAATCAATTGTTCCTTCAAGTCTTTGATCTTTGTTAGAAAACTGTCCACAAAATCACCTTCATTCATGTGCTCACTCTCCAACTTTTTTCGGAGGTAAGCAACACGAGCCTCATTCCTAGCTTGATATAGTGTGGTAAGTGTATCCCAAGCATCCTTAGCTGTTTTGCAAGAGCGAATGTGAGGAATAATGGCACGTTTGACAAACAAAGCTATCAATGCATGTGCCTAGGCATCTCTGCCATCCCAACGAATTTGCTCTGCAGTAGGTGCAACAGAAACTGTAGCACAAACAGAAATATGCAAAATATCATCATCTTCGACACCTTCTGCATCAGCTTCAATACCTGCAACTGTAACAGTTGCAGGTGTGATAGGACATTTTTCAACACCTTGCACAATGTTCCACAGTCATTTTGCAACCAATACATGTCGCATCATATGAGCCCACAACGGGTAGTTGGTACCATCCAACTTATCCTCAACAGCCAACATACGAGATACATCACTGCTTTCAGCCATGGTCGGTGACTAAAATACCTTGATGCAAAAAATTGATTGTATCTCAAAAAGTTGAACGGAACTACTCAGACAAGTTCTGCTAAACTTGTAGCAGACTTCGAGACACTTATACTTGCAAATTGAAACAAGTATATACCTTTGGCACAAAAAGACAAAATAGCCTACACAAGCACTACGATAGTGCATTCAGAGGCCAAAACGAGCTCAAATCGCGATTTCGGCACCATAGATATAGAGCAAGGCAATTTTGATCTCTGAAACACCCTGATTATGCTCACCAAATTTCGTGTGAATCTGAGACCGCAACCGGAGAGGTGTAGAAGATGCCCTAGATGAAGCAATGACCTGCTCTGATACCAATTGTTGGAGTTAGACGTCTGCGGAAGCACGCAAACACCACAAGGAAGAAGAAGAAGCTTTGACCACAACACACAATACTGAATGTATTACTAGAGAATGTACAAAGATGAGTGGCCCATTAGGGCAATAGACATATATACAAGCTGGGTGAATAAAACCTCCTAAAGAGGGAAAAAAGTGCCCCGGCGATCCTAGAGTGTTCACACACATCACTACCTAAATTTAGCAACACAACAGCCTTTGCCACTAAACTTGTTGTGGAAACCTCACCAATTATCTGCAAGACAACTGACCTGAATTTCACACCCATCTTTATCAAATCTAAAATATTGACCTCCTTTTTCACGGGATTGAGTAGTCTTAAAGCTTCTGATTCCTTAAGAGCATGAGCTCTATTTGACTTATCAAACTCCTCATGAGCCCTACTGAATGCATGTCCAATGGCATCACTAGTACCTATGAGATCTTCTTTTTGCCTTGTATCAGCACATGTGTTGACTTTTTCTTCAGATGTCTCTTTGTCTTTGTTCATCCCATTTATCCTTGACTCTTGAATTATTTATAATTGAGCCTTCCCCTTGCTTCTTGTCTTCACTGCAAAAGATTCAATTTCTTCTAACTGCACCACTCTAGTAGACGGTGATGGCACATTGAAATGTTCTATAACTTCTTTGCACACAAAAATCATTTGAATGTGGGGGCCAAATGAAGATGCCTGGTTCTTAGGGCAACAATTGGTATAATGGTCCTTAGCCTCTAGGCAATTTCTGCATGGAGAGGCATTTTTGAAAGAACTTGGAGAAGCTTGTACGAGGTAGAAAAGTGTGTTTCGAAGCAACAAAGTTTGGTCTAACCAACTGGCACAAGACCAGCCCTTGAGCTTATGGAGACTCAAATAGACCTGATAGGCATGCGATAAGTGCAAAGAAATGAACTACGTACTTTGGAGCATTAAGGAGAAGGAGTCGATACAAAATAGATAGGTTCGCATTCGCACATCGACTAGCCCAAAAAAACTTACTATCTATGGAAAAGACAATGAACTTCAAATGCCCATAGTGACCACCTTGATCACAATTTGAAAAAATGTTTTTATGGGAGTGATATACATAGGGTTGAGTGTATATAATGCACAAAAGTATAAGGAATAATCAAAATATGCTATAGGAATGAATCAAACACTCAATGGTGGTACCTCTTATTTTTCAGGAATACGTGGAGATTGACCCTAAGACAGAAAAACCAAGATTTCTCCTAATCTACTGAACCAAATGCTATGAAAATTTACATGCATAAACTAGACACTAATACTTTTTAATTAGCCATCTCTCATAAAATTTGGAGCTTTGGGGAGAGAGAGAGAGAGAGAGAGAGAGAGAGAGAGAGAGAGAGAGAGAGAGAGAGAGAGAGAGAGAGAGAGAGAGAGAGAGAGAGAGAGAGAGAGAGAGAGAGAGAGAGAGAGAGAGAGAGAGAGAGAGAGAGAGAGAGAGAGAGAGAGAGAGAGAGAGAGAGAGAGAGAGAGAGAGAGAGAGAGCATCAACCTCTACAAGATTACTATTGGCAAAGAAGATGATGCAAAAAATTGAAGGAGCAAGACAATGATGTTCACAAGTGTATGTATATTGCTTCCATGTATTATACAAGTGATTTTAAGTCTTTATATAGACACTAGGAGTGTTCCATGACTTCTACAAGTGGATTTTGAATTCAAATGAAGGTGTGAATGGTTGTTGGATGGAATCAATTCACTTTCCTACAATTTAGGAAAAGTGAAGATCTAGTTTGATCTACTTTTAGGTGATTGATTGCTTGATTGATTGCAACCCAACCACCACAAATTCGTGGGATTTGTGCTCTCTTTTTCTTCTTTTACATGTATAAATCTCAAGGCGTTTGCAACGATAAATGAACCATAAAAATCTCTCAAAAAAATACAATAAATGAGCATAGGTATCTTCTGTCGTAATCCAAACCATAGTTTTTGATGTAGATAAAATCCATATCAAGCATAGTTAAGCTTGATGTTCCAATAGCTCCCCCTCAATCTAAAGCATGCGAGTCTTCATTCTTTGATAGGTTGAATACCTGCCATAGCTTTGAATCTACAAAGTATTATTCCATCAAGTGCCTTCGTCATCATATCTGCTACTTGCTTTTCAGTAGGAACAAACAAAATATCAATCTCCTCTACCATGAGATTCTCTCTGATGAAGTGGTAATGAACCATGTGTTTGCTTCTTGCATGGAAAATAGGGTTTGTCGCTAGATGCATGGAACTTACATTATCTCCAAATATGTGAGGTTTGGAACTTACAAGTCCCAAATCTATATACAATGTTGTTAATCATATTGCTTCTTGAGTTGCTATGGTCAAACATCTGTACTCTGCTTCAGTTGAGGATAAAGCAACTGTAGGTTGCTTCTTGGAACTCCATGACACTAGCTTCGAACCTGCAAATGCTAAGTAACCAGAAGTACACCTTCTATCATCCTTAGCTCCTGCCCAATCTGCATCTGAATAGATTTTGATATCCAAATCTGAAGAGCAAGGATAGAATATACCTTCGATGATTGTACCTTTGAGATAAGTACTCTCTTAGCCGCATCCATGTGTGGTCTTCTTGGTGAGTGCATGAATTGACTAAGCACTCCCACATGTCTTCCCTTGTATGAGCAACATATATCAAGCTACCTACCAAGCTTTGATACTCTTTAATGTCTTCAATGTTCTCACCTTCATAAACACTAA
Organism: Ceratopteris richardii; assembly: GCA_020310875.1. Taxonomy (NCBI): domain Eukaryota; kingdom Viridiplantae; phylum Streptophyta; class Polypodiopsida; order Polypodiales; family Pteridaceae; genus Ceratopteris; species Ceratopteris richardii. Next base: position 174,977,230 of record CM035413.1, read on the forward strand.
GTTTATGATTCATCTCCAATGGTGTACCTGTAGGTTTAGTGTTTTCCATTTTGAACTTGAGAAGTAGATCCTGAATGTATCTTCTCTGAGTCAAATACATTCCTTCATCTATGTATATCACCTGCATACCTAGGAAATATATGAGCTCACCTAGGTCACTGATTTTGAACTCCTCTTGCATGTATCTCTTTCTCCTTTGAATGACATTTAGATCATCACCTATCATGATAATATCATCTACATATACACATAGATAACTTCATCGTGATCCCTTTTGATGAATAGAGAAAGATCTGAGCTGCTAGGTTTGAGCCCTTGATCTTGAAGATATGTAACCAACCTGTAATTCCAAGCTCTAGGAGCTTGTTTCAATCCATACAATGCTTTCTTAAGTCTACAAACATAAGATGGATGATTATGGTTTCCAAAACCTGGTGGTTGTGACATGTATACCTCTTCACTTATCCAACCATTTCAGAATGCATTTTTCACATCAAGTTGGAGGAGTCTCCAATTCCTTGCAGCAGCTACACTTATCAATGTCTTGATTGTAGTCATCTTTGCAACTAGTGAGAATGTTTCCTCATAGTCTATACCATGAGTTTGTGAGCATCCTTTGGCAACTAATCTTGCCTTGTACCTGCAAACTAATCCATCTGAATTTCTTTTAACTGTATATACCCATCTGCAACCAATTACCTTTTGATTGGATGACATTGGAACAAAATCCCAAGTGTCCATCTCCTTTAATGCATCTATTTCTTCTTTCATGGACTTTTCCCAATTAGGGTTTACTTTTGCCTCTTTATAGGTTGAGGGTTCCTTTGAAATAGAGTCTTTTGCCAAGCAGATTGAATGCTTCGTAACAAATGTGGAATCATGTCCATACCTTTCTGGTTGTTTCTTCTCTCTTGTTGATCTTCTAGGTGCTTGTTTGGAGCATTCTCCAACCTCTTGCATCTTTGTTTTGCCTCTTGACTTCCATAACTTGTAATCCTTTTCCCTTTCATCTTGTCATTGTCTGTATCGTTTCTTGGATCGTGGACCTATGTATCATCCTAATTGATGAGAATCAAAATCAAGATCATATGGTAGAGTTACCTTTTGTTTGTCTTGATCATACCATGACCTGTGTTCTTCAAACACAACATCTCTACTTGTAGTGAATTGCTTGATTGAAGGATTCTAGAACCTGTAACCCATCTAAGTTGAATCGTATCCAATAAACACTGCCTTTGTTGCCCTTTCATCTAGCTTACCTCTTATTAGTGATGGTACATGAACATAAGCTAAACAACCAAAAATCTTGCAATGTCCAAGACTAGGTTTTGTTCCACGCCATGCTTCATAAGGAGTAATACCTTAAAGTGATTTGGATGGTAGTCTATTGACAAGATACACAACAGTTGAAATAGCCTCTGCCCATAGATAATGTGGCAACTTCTTCTCTTCAAACATTGTTCTAGCTGATCCAACCAATGTCTTGTTTCTCCTCTCAGTGATTCCATTCAGTTGAGGAGAGTACCTGGTAGTCACTTCCCTTTTGATACCTTTATCCTGCAAGAACTCATCAAACTCTTTGGAGAAGTATTCTCCCCCTCCATCATATCTAAACTTCTTTAGTGATCTACCTGTATGATTCTCCACATGTGCTAGATACTTTTTGAAGCAATCGAACACTTCATTCTTACTCTTGATAAAGTTTAGAACAGTCCATCTACTATGGTCATCAATAAATGAGACATAATACCTTGATCCTGCCAATGAAGGTTCTTGACTTGGTCTCCATACACCTGTATGTATTAAGTCCAATAAGTTGTTGTGGATGTAGAGTTTTTGACGTATATCGAATCCACCTTAAGCATAGTGTAAGCTTGATGTTCCAACAATTTTCTGGTAGAGTTCACCTGCTTTGGTGATGCCCACATCTGAAACAAATAATTGGCCTCATTGGATTATTTCCAAAGTTATCCCTATGTCTAGGGTTGTAATTTTTACCTTGATTTGGTGCTACTTACATTACATTGGTTGGTGCTAGGGCTCCTCCTTGTGTCCAATATGTTGTTGCAGGCATTCCTCTTGACTGACATTCCTGGGCCTCATGATCAACTTTCCTACATAGCTGGCAAGTTACACTTGAAAGTGGACACTCATTTACCACATGACTCGCTTGCTGCACATGGTGCACCATAATCCATTTATGATGCCACCTCCCCTGAGTTCCTGTAATCTTGTCGAAGTTGAGCCAGCTCTTTTGCTTGGGCTTCCTCTTCCTTTTGTAGCTTTAGGGCCTCAATTTCCAACCTTAGCTGAGTTACTGCACTTTCCTCCTCTTTGTGGGTTTTATTCCTTTTTAAGATCTCAAGCTCTTTCCTTAGGTAAAATTTTGGGTCCTCAGGTTCTACAGGATAGGATAAATTGGAAGAGCTTGTCCCATACTGATGCCTTATTTTCTCTAATCTTGTGGTTGTATAAATAAACTCTTCTATTGTTGCTGTTGTAACACTAACTCCTTTGTTTTACATTGTGTTGATATGGGAAGTGGTCTAGCCAACCACTTCTTGATAAAAAAGTCATGGGGAGGGTCTGGTAGTTTGGCCATTAATGCCTTAGCTCTAGTAACAAATTCTGGGAAGGTCTCCCCAGGACCTAGTCTTAAATTTTCTAACTCCTCAATAATGTTTTCAGTTGTGTTCCCTTGTTGGAATTGTGTCCTAAATGCTTCCTTCATCAGGTCCCATGTGGTGAAATGGTTGTCGGCAAACTGACTAAACCATTTGTTTGCTAGCCCTTCTAATGTTGCAAGGAAAAGAATAAAAAATGCATCTTCTCTTCCCATCACACCCCTTCTCTTGCACAAAGCTAAAAATCTCCTAATGTGCTCATCTAGATCTTCCTGTGCTAATCCTTTGAAGGATGGAAATTCTAGAAAGTAAAGTCTCGAAGTCTACCTAGGCCTCCATATTCTTTACTGATGATGTCGATGACAATGGACTGGTTGATCTTTGAATAACCTTCCTTCTTATTTCTTTGCATGGGACCCTCAAGGTTTTAGACCGGGTTGTAGTCATGAGCTATTCACACTCCTCTTAGGCTAAGAGAATTCCAATGGAAGAAAGATTACCTCTCAAGCCGGTACAATACTGTTGGTATTTTTGCACTCTTCTACACTTTGCAAGTATTACTTCTCCTATGCTCAAGCCTCATTTGTGGTCCCATCGGGTGTGCCAAATTTTTTTGGGGGATTCTTGTGCAGAAAGGGACCTGAGTGTTTGTAGGACATGCCTTGAGTTGAGTGTCGATTCACGTACGCTCCTAACTCATAGAGTATCTTAGTGCTCACTTTGATGTCCCAAGATTGTCTCCAAATGTGGGCAGCCAACAAATCCATATAGACTAAAACAAAAATTTTAATGGGGGGCCATAATTTCACTTTTGCATATGCTTCCGCTTCACATACCTTCACTTTTTCCTTCAATTCTTTAATATGTGTACCTAAGGGAAGGTTCACTTGAACCTTCCAAACACTTTAAAAACCCTTTGAACCTTAGAGAAATTACAGAAAGACAATTTGCAACCTGCATCCACTTTCTGCAAAACATAACCATCGTGAACAAATTGATTGTGCACTACTTGTGCACCTTGACAATCGAACTTTGAACCCTTTGACTTTGACCATGTTGACTTTTGGCCACTTTGACTTTGACTATTTTGACTTGACCAGGTTGAAATCGACCAATATGACTTTGATGGGCTCAACAATTGTAAACCTATTGCCACTCCTATGGAGATAGATTTACGATTGAGTCTTCATGATGCTAGAGATGCATTTGATGATGTTCTCTATCAACAGGTTGTTGGACGCTTGACTTATTTATGCATTACTCGACCAGATATTCAATTTGTTGTCTCATAGATGAGCAGGTTTATGCATTGCCCAAGAGTCAAGCATTGGTTTCAATTAAGTGCATCTTTCGCTACTTGAGTGGTACCTGGCTACTTGGTTGTTTTATCCCAAGGGGGAATCTCTACTACTAGATTTACATGCTTTTTCTAACTCTTACTGGGTTGGTTGCTATGACACTTGTGTGTACACTAGTGGTTTTTGCTTCATGCTTGGTAGCTCATGCATATCTTGGTTGAGAAAGAAGCAGCCTAGTGTGGCCACTTCCAATTGTGAGGATGTGTATAGGGAAGCTTTCACAGTTGATTTGGGTGTTGGCCAGTCTTGTGCCACCACCATCTTCACTGATAGTCAGAGCACATTGGCAATTGTGAGGAACCCTCTGTTCCATGCTCGCACTAAGAACATTGAGGTGCATTATCATTATGTCAGGGAGAGGTTCTCTGCTGGAGAGATCAACTTGGCATATGTACCCATGCAATACATTCAGTATTGTGTGTTGTGCTCCAAGCTTTCTTCTTCTTCTTCCTTGTGCTGTTTGCATGCTGCCACAGATGTCTAACTCCAACAATATCTCCTCGATCTAGGTTTCAAAAGATGTGCTTTTGATGATAACTTGTATGTTCTAAAGAGAGGAGGGAAGAAAATTGTGTCTATAATCTATGTATATGACCTTGTGTTTAAAGGAAATGATGATGCTCTTCTTCAATAAACAAAAGATGCCTTGAGTTTAAAATTTGAAATGATAGAATTAGGCTTAATGCATTATTGCTTAGGCCTTGAAGTTTATGAAGAACCAGGGAAGATTTTCATCTCTCAACAAAAGTATGCAAGACAAATATTGAAGGATATTCTACATGGAGGATTGCAAGGAAATTTCTACACCTATGGAGGTCAACACAAAATTGTCTATTGAAGATAATTCATCTCTAATGGATATTGTAAGATACAAGAGATTAGTTGGAAGTCTTATCTACTTGTGCAATAGTAGACCAGATATCTCTTATGATGTTGGAGTAGTAAGTAGGTTCTCTGATAAGCCTTTCCAAATTCATTGGAAGGCAAGCATGCACATACTCAAGTATGTGATAGGAACCACTGATTATGGTATTCTTCATGAAGAAGGATCATCTGTGTTTGGATACAACTAAGATTGGGTAGGAGATATTGATACCAGAAAAACAATGGATATTACTTTTCTTTAGGATCAGGGATTTTCTCTTGGATTAATAAGAAGCAATTGATTGTATCATTATATTCTATTGAAGCTAAGTAAAAAGTAACATGTGTTGCACCATGTAAAGCGGTATGGTTGAGGAGGATCCTATGGCACATATGAATACAAGGACAGGAGGCTATAGGGTTGAAATGTGAAAACCAAAGTTGCATGGCCATCACCAAACATCTTGTTTTCCATGCATAAAGCAAGCACATAGAAATTCAATATCACTATGTGCATGGGTTTATTAAGCACGGGGTCATGGAAATAAGCTATTTCCAACTAAAGAAAATGGAGCAGACATCCTCATTAAGGCTCTTGGGAGAGATCCACTTCATCGACACTTTCCAAAGCTTGGCATTGGACCAAGGAGGTAGTTCACTACAAGGTGGACATTGAGGGGGGGGTGTTAGATATACGTAATAATCCATCCTCAGGTGACCACAAATGTTCCATGGTGTTCTAAGTCGTAAAGCCCCCATTATGAGGAGAAGCCATCATGAGAGCTTGGACATTTGTGGAACCATAACTTCCAAGTTAGATGAGGTCTATGTGTGACCATTGATGGTAATAGATGATCTTTGTGAGCCTAGAATCTAGGTTGGTAGGGCATAAACTTATGGGCCATTGGATTGCCATTCAATGCAAAAATAAAGGCCTTGTGGTGTCATGCGATTTCCCCATAGAACCTTAATAAGAATGGCCTAGGTTGATCTTTACATAATATTGTGTACTAGTAAGCCCTTCATCTAGAGTGTCTAGATTGCCATCTAATCTCCACATTGGGAGCACACAATTGGAAAAAACCATCGTTGTAGCTGCATTAATCTTGGCAATTTGAGAATTTGAGTTCTCTATCTCTTAGTCAACATCTATCTTTGTCTACATTTTTCTCTCAACTCTTTTTATTAGTCTATTCTACTGTGTTCTTATTTTCTTACACAAGCAATATTATGGGTATAGAAAACCTAACTAAAGACAAGTGTATTATGAAAATGCTCCCCAATAAAATATGGATAGAATCCAATCAAGACCTGCTCAATTGAGAGGTCCATGCTATAGGTGCAACAATTATCATCTCATAAAAGACTATCTACTTCCATAGCAAGTTCCCCAATCGCCCCCATACCATCCAAAATGTCTTTCTATAGTGATTATGGAAATATTAATCTCTATGAAGACTATCCTCATAATCTAAATAGAAGAAAACCTGCATCAGTAAACATTTCAAGTGTAATCCCCTCTAGTAGCGAGGGAGAAGATAAAAAGATAGCACCAGTGAATGCAATCACATGAAATTAGGCATCAAAATAGTCAAAAGTGAAGTCCAAGGACAAGAAAGTGCTTGATCCTACTATTTTTGAAAGTGACGAAGAGCATCCCAAAGACTCTTCATCTACTAAGGGGACTTGGAAGGCTCAACGGTCTAGACAGAAAAGAAAGTGGAAGAAACACATTAATGAGCCTGAGAATCTTGAACTGCACATGCTATGTCATTCATAGATTTTGCATAGTCTATGAGATTATATAGCCCATGACATAAAATTCTAGAAGCAATAATGACATCACCATTTGACAGATCATGAACTATACAGCTGTGATGAACAATTTTGACAATGAAACCAATATTGCTAATGCTAAAAGTAAAAACAATTTTTTCTTGATCCCTGCCACATATGAAGCATATGAAAATGTGAAAGAACTGCTACTAGTAGTCAAAATAATCCTATCAACTCCCATTATAGGATAAGAGGAGTTGTTAGCACATGTGACAATATTCCCTATAGAAGCACACTCAATTGAATTGAAGAAACCGCATTGAGAGGAAATATGTTTGATTGCTCTTAATATCAAATACCAAACATCTAAGTCTATTATAGACATACACTACTCATGAGAAGATATTTCATAGTTGCAAATAGTAGTAAATGACTATTGTTCATTCTAAAAAATATTAGAAGAAATTGTTTTTAGGTGTAGAGGCCTTTGCAACAACTATTCTAGACTCTTTCTTCTTTGCCTCTTTTGCATCCACTTTAGAACAACTCTCTACGACATGATCATTTGACTTATAGTACTTGCAAAATAGTTTTTGATTTTGTTATACTTTATGGAATAATGGAATTTTATATGGATTTTAATGTCTTGAGGGTTTTAATGTGAATTGTGTTTTGATTTAGCAGGTGAAGACTCATAAGGGTGTGAACGTGCGTGGACTTATTCAGATATTTAGAAGAATATTTAGAAGATAGTATTTTAGTTATTAAAATAATAATAATAGATCACTTTAGAAAGTGACATTTTTGTAAAAATAGTAAATTGCTTGAAAAGCAATGATTTTGTAAATAAAGCTGATTTTTGTAAACGCACACTTTTTGAAGCACCACCCTTATGTATCTTCTATTTAGGATGTAATGAAAAATACCTATAAATACACATGCTCTTACAAAATCATCCATCAGAGTATGTGGGGGGAGATTATACCAAATATGGTGTCAATTTTTGCATTGTTTCAAAATTTAGGTTCCAAAATAGATTTTAGCTCTACATTTCATCCTGAAAGTAATGGCCAAAGTGAATCTACGAATAGTACTATTTTGGATTTAATATGTTGTTATTCTTTAGATAATCCAAGTAGTTGGGATTAGAAACTTCCTTGACTACAATTTGCATATAAAAACACAACACATAACACTACTGGATGTGCCAAGATCATATTTCTATACTTCATGAGCTTCATGAGCACATCAAAAAGAGTCAAGAATGTTATATGTGTAATGTTAATAAGAAACGAGTATCTAAACAATTTAATGAAAATGACTTTGTATGGTTATGAATAATTGAAAGATGTTTGAAAAATATTTTACAACATCCTAAGGTTAAACTTGCACCACGTTATTATGGAACTTTTCATATTATTCAAAAAATTAATGAGAATGCCTTTAGATTAGACACACCTTCTCATTGGAATATACATTACTCTTTTCATATCAGTTTATTAAAATCGTTTAAAGGAACTTTACCACTCATTCCTATTTTAGATGATCCTCCTTTGTTAGAAGAGGATGCTGAACTTTTAATTCCAAAGAAAATACTTGATTATGATGTTACTACTACACGTACATGTAATCAATATCATAGGTATTTAGTCAAATATAAAAATCACTCACTTGAAGAATCTCAATGGATCCATAAGACATCATTAACTCCACATTATGATCATTTGATTTCTGCATATCATTTATAATCACATTAAATTCCAGTTTTCCAATTCCATGCATGTGTTTTGACATGGAACATGCTTACGATTGTTCAATGATGGGACATGTGACTGGCCATCCATGTCTATTTTATTTTTATCAACTGAGGTTAGTTGCTTGTTGACTAGGAGGCATGTTATACTTTATGGAATAATGGAATTTTATATAGATTTTAATGTCTTGAGGGTTTTAATGTGATTTATGTTTTGATTTCGTAGGTGAAGACTGAGGGTGTGCATGCACATGGACTTATTCAGATATTTAGAAGAATATTTAGAAGATAGTATTTTAGTTTTTTTTTGTAAAAATAATAGATCACTTTAGAAAACAACATTTTTGTAAAAATAGTAGATTGCTTGAAAAGTGATGATTTTGTAAATAAAGCAGATTTTTGTAAATGCATGCTTTTTGAAGCACCGCTCTCATGTATCTTCTACTCAAGATGTAATGAAAAATACCTATAATGTACATGCTTTGATAGATGCATCTGTCAGAGTATGTGGGGGGAGATTGTACCCAATCTAGTGCCAATTCTCTTGTCTCTTTCTATTCTCTAAGTACTTTTGTGAGATTGTGTTTCTATACTATCCTCTGCATACATGCATCTACGGGATCCGATCAATAGATTTTCTATTTCCTTGTCATCTTTGTCTTCCTTCTTCGATCGTCAAGCATTAGAAGATTACTCCTTGCTAGTAGATGAGCTCCATTTAGCTTTTCCCTTCTAGCTACCTAAGAAAAGCTTGATCTAGAACACGCATAATTGACCTGCTCTACCAGGATTGATCTTCCTACAACAAAATAGAGACTAATTCCTCAAATGTTAAGGCACTTGGATTGCCTTTCATCCTTAATCAAAGAGTAGAAGTAAAAATTTGATCTAAATCTAGAAGACTATTAAGAATAGTCTATATAAGTGAACTATTTGGCAAGTTTTCATTAGCAAAAATAAACTTCTCCTTCAAATATTTGATCTATATCAAAAAAATTTCCATAGAATCTTCTTCTTCATATGCTCACTCTCTAATGATTTTCGAAGGTAAGCAATAGGAGCATCATTTTCTTAGCTCGTATAAAGTTGTAAGTGTATCCCAAGCATCCTTTGCTATCTTGGAGGAGCTAATGTGAGGGATAATGGCACGGTTGATAGACAAAGATTCATTGCATGTGGTTGAGCATCTTTACCATCACAAGAAAATTGCTTTGGAATAGGTTCAAGAGGAACCGCAACACAAAATTGAAGATTGTCATCTTCAACACCATCTACATCACCTTCAATAAATGTATTTGCAAGTGTAGTAGGATGTTTTTCAACACCCTCCACCATATTCCACAACCCTTTTGCTACCAATACATGATGCATCATTAATGCCCATGAGTCGTGATCCTAGTTACCTTCTTCTCTTCAATCATTGATGACCAAACTTTTAGCTCTCACACTTTCCTTTGAGCATCCTCCACTTCTCCAAGTGCTCAGATCCCAACACACTACCCTTTGACCTTCTTAGTCAGTACTCTTTAATCATCACCAGTGCATGTTGTCTTCCACTTCAACACCATTGATAATTCACCTACCATCTTATTAGACTAACAGACTAATCTACTATCCCTATTCTTTGCCTCCTCTTCTACACCATTATGTTATATCTACTCTAAACACATCTAAATTTACCACTTGAGGACTTCCTTGCATGATTTGCAGTATGTGCTTCCACTGTGTCTTCCTCGTCTTGAGTCTTGGATGAACTAGCCACTCTCCATTGTTACTATCCCCTAGCTCCACATGGATAACTCTATGCATATGTGCACTCCTGCTTCACCTCTATGTCATGATCTCTCTCTATCTATACGCCCTAGCCATGGAAGAGTTCTTTATACAATGCCAACCTCCTATGCTCACTACAAGACTTCTCCAATTCTCCTTTGCTACATGGCATTGATATACCATGATTACTGTGACTGATAGTTTGAACTATCCATTTTGCATGGGGGAATCATATGAAAATGGTCTTGTGCCCCAAAGAAAGTGTTGGAGATGTTGGATGTAAGGTTAGCAACATAAAAGTCGATGAGAGTCAATGCAATGGACAATGCCATAGCGCGAGAATAATTTATACTTGAACAACATGCTCACAAGCATAGAATGGTACTCCGGGTGGACATAAGGTTGGATGTACTGATGCTCTTAGGAACAAAAAGCACGAATTACCATAGTGGATGTTACCACGTGCTCTAGTCTACCTAGCCATTAGAGAAAACAACTTAAGGGATAAAAAAGTAGGGTGAAGAGAAGCTCTAACTAGACCTGAGGATTGGAAGAGGAGGATCAACGGGTTTAGTCTGCATGGATACTCCTTTATTCAAGAAGACAGTGTTGCTCCCTTTCATGTGTGATGCAATTTGAGCCTAGATATGTTCACTAGAGGTAATCGCTCATCCTTTAACATTGCCATGCAAGCTACTCCTTGAATTAGTAGTGCTGTTAAATTATATGAGTCTTCCCATACTAGTGTGAACTTGCTTTTTTTATGCATGCTAGATTATAGAGGAGGACCAGTGAACCTGTTTGAACCTTAGAAGAAAATAAAGTTCTATCATGCCGCACCTTTTGTTTAACCTGGGAGAATTCCAACACGAGGCAAGCTTCTTTGCAAGTTTCTTCTAATCAGTTCAAGGTGATTATTTGAGAGGGCATAATGATCATGTCATTTCATAGTTTATGGACATGTGCTTACTTGGTACAATGAGATCCCATTAGGTAATCTAGGGGTGTTAGTGGAGTGAGTCCATAGACTAGCTAGAAGGTCGAGTGCTGTGTGCTTGCTTTGTGTAGCACGATAAGCCCATACAGTGCTAAGGTAGGTGGTTTCCCAAGTTCTCGGGCATAGATATCACTCCTTCCATAGCAAGCAGATCAATGTTTTGTTCATGCTTCTCGCTTGGCCATTTACATGTGGATAATAGGCACAAGAATTTCGATGTAAGATCTTGTATCTTGAGAAGATATCATGAATGATTGAATCAACGAAATATGTTCCTTGATGTGATGTAATCTTTACGGGACATCCAAATCTTGTTAAGATGAATTCAAACAAAAAATGGGCTATAGTCGATGTAGAACAATCTTGAGTGTCTTGAAATTTGGACCACTTGGTTGCATAATCTAAGGCAATTAGTAAATACTTCTCTTTTCTTGGCCATGCTTTCTGATAGATTGGTCCCCACAAAGTTGATATCCCAATGCTCGAATGGTTGACAACCTAAGGAGATGATGAGCAGATTATTGTGTCTTCGAGAAGGGCAAGGGCCGCATCATTGATAAGCATCACATTTCTTTACCCATTCCTATGCTTCCTTGAAGAGGGTAGGCCACTAGAGTCCACAACTTAGGAGTTTAGTGGCCATGATATGACCCAGGGATGCCTAGCTCTAATGCCCTTTTATCCTTTCTTATATAAGATATCATTAACATATGTGTGATTTCTACATTTAAGTAGTAGCTACCTTCTTTAGAGAGGGGTGAGATCCAGGGAAAAGGCTCATTTCATCAATTGATCCTTGATGTCTTGATACTAAGTAGAGGAACTTTGTATTGTGAATAAAAATGTTAGGGAAATAATTCAAAATTTTGTCTTGTGGGCCAGTATTCAAGGTGATTCAAGACATGATCTGTGACAGATGAGCCCATATTTCAAAATCAAACTCCTGAAATAGTAGAAGCCACCTCCATATTGGTCCGATAATCTGAGGTTTTTTGAGTAGATAATTCACGGCTTGGTGATCAATAACCACCATGAATTTTACTTTGAGTAAGTAATTCTAAAACTTTTGTAATGCCAACACTATAGCTAGAGCCTCCCTTTCCATGGTACTGCAATTTTTCACTCTACATAGTAGATGACTGACATAATATATTGGGTGATCTATCCTCTCTTCACCATCTGATTGCCGAGGATTGCCCCTACCGCTTTGAGGCTAGCATCTACATCAACATGGAATGGTTAACTTGAGTTAAGTGTTGTCAATATAGGATCTTGCATCCATCACGATTTCAAATATTGTGGAGGCCTATTATTCAACTTTGCACCATGTTTGTTATTGATCTTTGGAGTTGTCCTCTCCAATCATTTAGCATAAAGAATCAACAAGACATCTTTATTTTGTCAATCCTGGAAGTATTCTTGAGACCACAACCCCTTCAAGATGATAGAATCCAAGAAATAAGAGAATAATGGCTGGAATTCTGAGAATAATGAAGATGAAGAGGAAATTTCTAGGGTTTGGATTATCTTGAGCAAATCTACACCATTTTCTACAATCTTGGTGTCTATTCCATGCTATTTTATCAGCAGAACACAATTATGAAGTCAAAATAAAAAAATATCACCTAGATCATACAGACGAGACAATCGTGATTCTGTGCAAACAGACGATTTTCAGCTCTAGCACCATTTTTCATCAACTCATCACTCAACACAACAGTATTCAGCTCTCTTCATACACATTCTACAGATTTACACAATAGAAACTCACAAATCTCCATGGATACAAAAGATCTAGACTCACAAATCAAAGAAACCACATAGAAGAGGAGAAACACGATTTTCAGCAGAAACTCCTTCTCTATTCACTTGGATAGCAAATACACAAATGATTAACCAACCACCTCATAATAGAGGAAATTAGCTTATATACATTTTCAAGTGTCCCTTTTCACACTTGGATTTTGGTCCTTTCCTCTATTATTCTAAAAATATGCTATCTAGGAGTTTCCAAAAATTCTAGAAAAAATATATAAGATTCTATCCTACATAAGGAAGACTCTTCCTTATTTTTACAATAATTGCATAAATATTTCTACAAATTTCTATCATTTTACAATTTTTTCCTTCAAAAAGGTTTCCAAAAATGCATCTTCCAACATCCTTCCCCTCCTAAGCCTTTCGGCTCCTGACGAAAGATTTTCCTGCTCCTCTGCACTGATCACTTTTCTTCATTTCTTCTTTCTTTGATATACTTGTGACAGCAAATCATGACTTTTTCTTTCTGTTATATTTAGATTGTTGACCATCTCGAATAACGCCTTTCTCCACTGTACTGCAGCTTCAGGTTTATCTATGACATCCGTTTTCAAGTACTCTGTGTAGGCAGCTTCATATGTTGTAAGTCTGGACTTTGTAACAACTGATAGGTTTCCAAAAATCTCTGACTCCCTCTCAAAAAACCCATAATCAAAGGCATCCTCAAAAATCTATAAGTAATGACTACCCAAAAATATAATTCTGCTGTAGTAGGCCATTAAGCAGATTCTGTCAGGTGTTTCGCTCAAATCAAATAATAAGGCGTCTGTTGGAGAATTAAATCCGATATAATTCAAAGTTCTAATATCTGTGTCAGTATAAGTTTCTATACAAGCCAGAATTAATCTCATTATTCTTACAAGTAGTATGCAAGCAGGGTCATTGACATCTTTGTATGTAGTTATTACAGACTCAGCAGTATTCACCATGTAACTCTTGGTAGGCCATGTGCCTGCCTTTGGACCTGCTACTTTTGGGAAATTCATCCACTTTGGTGGAATTTGACCTTCTCTTCTTCTATCCCAAAAAGTTGTCCATTCTCTTCTTCGTGCCACTGGACAATAGGCTGGATTGATCTTTAAATGAAGAGGTGCCTCTTTCTAGATTTTCCTACATTCTTTGTTGGCATCCAACCATTTATTTCTCCACTTAGGGTTGGCTCTCTCAAATAGTTCTTTGGTGACATTGATGTCCTCTTCATACTCAAAGTATTTGTTTGGAGGTAGCCCAACTTTGGCCATTTGGTAGTTCTTTACACTCTCCAAAATCATACAAAATGGTATCCCCAATCCATCTGCTGCCCAGTGATGCTGATCTGGATTGATTCCCTTATTCAATGTGAATGTGACAATTTGTTCTTCGTACTCATCATGCATCTTTCTGATGAACTCTATTCTAGAATCTCTACTTGTCAGCAATTTCTTTACAAAATCCTCTGAATATTCTTCTTCTGATTTTTTGTCTGCTGGTTCATTGTCATGTTGTATTCCCTCAATATTGTCTACCCCATGTTCTTCTGCATGTGTGGTTTCCACATGTGTCTCTTCCTAGATTTGTGGCTTATTCAACTTCTTCTGCAATTCTTCTATAGTCAACATCAGACTCCCATTCTGTGGTGCCCATAATTCTCTTTCTTTTTTCCACTCATTCCGTTCCTTTTCCCTCTTTGTCTGCCACTCATTTCTTTCCTTTTCCATATCCAAGTGTAGCTTATTATAGCCTCTCATAGATGTAGCAGCATGTGTACTAACCTGCCTTTCTAATTCTTTGGCTTCTTTCAATTCTCTTTGTAATTCCTGAATCTCTTTGAGTAATCCTTCCTTTTCTCCCTCTGTCATCTGGACTGTCTGACTTTCCTCCTTCAATTGCCCTTCCTCCAATAGTAGCTTATTGATTTCTTCATTAGCTTTAGTCAAAATCTGATAGGAAGTTTGAAGAGTTCTATATCTCCCCTCAATCTTTCTTAATTCTTTTTCCAATTTATCGTTCTGCTCTGTTAGTTGCATACTCTTTTCTTCCAAGTATTGAATCTTGTTTTGCTTCTGTACTTCCAGCTCTTCCAAAGCAATTATTTTATTGGAAAACTCCTCATTCTTCTCTTGCACCTTCCTTAGTTGCTCTGCCATATGCTCCTTTTCCCTTTTATGCTCTTTAATAACCATACTGCCTTTTTCAAATTCTGACTCTGCTACCATCCCTGAAATGATCATATTTCGGCTTGAGGGTCTGAACTGTTCAATATTATTCATAATGAGTTGACATGCTGATCTAATACTCTTTGGGATTCTTTCCAGTCCTCCTTCTATTGCTATTTGTTTGGGTTCTAGCTGTTTGTCCTCTCTGCATTCACTCTGCTCTTCCTCTTCTCCCTCATATTCTATAATTTTGGCCTTATTTTCTTCATGGCTTGGCTGAGTGTCCAATGTTTCTAAATCTACCATGTCTTCTTGAACACCTGAACTCTTTTGCTCCAAAACATCTGAGATCAGCTTTATTTCTTGTACCTTTTCTTTCTCCAACACCTGTTGAGTTTCTTCAGAAAGATATCCTTCCTTTGTTTGCATCTCCTTTTCATGGCTTAGAGTTTCCTGGACCAAATTGTATTCAGTTTCTTCACCAAAATTTCCCTGACATTCACCTGCTTGTTCCTCCTGTCTCTCCTTTTCCTGTGCTAAAACTGTTTCAGCTATTTCTAAATTTTTGACCTGATCATTGCCTCTATCTTCTTTGTATCCTTCCTCCTGTTCATCAATGTCCATGATGTCCATTTCTACCTCTTGTTGTTGATCCTCATTGGATGTGAATTCCTCATTATTCTTCAAATCATGCAGCACATCCTTTATACTCTGAATGATTTCTTTTTCCACTACTTTCCCTGTAACCTTTTGAACATTACCTTTCTCACATACTTCCTCTACCTCCTGTAGTGGATCTTGTTCTGTGCTTTTTTGTTCTATGACTGAGCTGTACACCTGTGCCTTCTTAGCTATTTCTTCTATGCTCTCATCCAGTTTAAAGTAAGTCTGGGAAGGTTTTGTCCCTATAGATTTCATTCCACCATGCACTATTCCATAACTAACTTCTTCCCTTATTTCACTTGCTTGTTCTATCATTACTGCCTTTCCCTTCATTATTCTTCTTTCATCTTCCAGATTAAGCTCTTTTTCTGCATGCTCCTGAAGTGGTTTCTCCTGAGACTTCTTCTTTAATTCCTCAGGTGTCTTTTGTTTCTCAGAGGTCTGTATAATGACATTGGGAGTATTTGGTATTGACAAATTTAGACTTTTTAACAGAAAGCTCTCAATATCACTGTCAGAATCAGATGAGAAGTGTGAAGGTCCTCCTTTTTCTGGTTCTGTGGGTCTTGATACTTCTTCCTCCAAGGATAGCTTCTGTGTTTCTTCCATGACTACTTCCTCTCTTTCTTTGGTGATAACAGTTTCAGCTATAGATTTACCCTTTCCCTTCTTGGTCAATTTCTTTTTTTGTACTGGCTTCTTTGGAACCTTCTTTTTCACCACCACACTGGTTCTGGTCTCTGGGGGTCCTTGTAATTCCTTAAAATAAGCTAGCAATTCAACCTCTTTTCTGACAAACACCTCCTCAGTTTCAGTTGTCATCATTTGGTCATGAAGAGCTTCATAGTGCTCCACCTCCTCCTGAATCCATTCCAGCATTTTCTGGTATTGTGCTTCATACATAGCTCTCTTGTTATTCCCTTGGGTTAGATAGCTGTATAGTTGCTCTTTGCTTGTTTGGGGTGGATGTGGTTCACTAGAGGCTTGAACCTGTTTCTGTGCCTCCTCATGTTCCTCTTTTGTGGCTTCCTCCATTTCTAATTCCACCTTCCTTGGGTCCAACCTTCTTTTCTTGACAGGAATTACTTCTTCAGATATCATTTTCCTTTTCATACCTGTTCCCCTCATGCGCTTCTGTTTCTCTTTCAGTCAATTTCCTTGGAGGACTCTTGATTCCAGCCATAAGATTTCTGAAATACTGTGCCTCTGGAGCCAGTTTTAGTTGATCTTCCATCCCAAGAACATGATAAATGATTCTTGTTAAGAGCTGAGCTCCATTCATGAACTTCTTCTGCTCCCAGTGCTTTGCTGCTTCTTTCAGTTGTTCATGGATGTATGGTGAGACATCCATAACTCCAAAAGGTTTGGTTCTATCTTTGTTATTGAACATCAATAATGTGACTGACTTATGAGGCATTGTGTATCTTGGTAATTTTGGAAAACAAAAGTACTGTAAGAACATCCTTACAGCATATTCCTCATTCTCCCTTCCTTTGAAATCAGTGAATTTTGCATATCCTGTGTAAGTCTCCTTATTCTTTTTGACAAAACTTGGGTCAAGTTTGGTTCCCATTGTATAGAATTGCAGTGCTGCTCTGATATGTTCTGCCTTGATAGTGACACCTACTTCCTGATTATCCTTGTTTTTGACTTTGCATCTGAAATAGGCATCATTCCGTCTTCCTATTTCTGTCAAACTGTTCATTACCTGTGATACTCTCTCAAAGTCAATGAAAAAGATAGGCTCCTCCAATATCCTGTGCAGCCCTACTGCCTTCCATCTTTTCATGTTGACTACCACTCTTTGGAACCTGTAGAACTCCTGGCACAACATTGTATACTTGTATCCCCCTTCCCCCACCGTGAATATGTGCTGGACAATTATGTTTAGGGTCTCCTTAAGTTCCTTCACCACTTTCTCAGCTTCTGGAACTTCTGATTCTTCCTCTGACTCTAAGTCCACCTGTTCCTCCACAGCTTCACTATCCAGAAACCAATGGCCTCTTGATAGCACAATTGATTCTGCCTTGAAGTCATGAATTGGCAGCTCCTTAGTGTTCACCATTTTATGAGGAAACTAAAATAAAGAAAAACTCTACCCACATAAGTTGCAAGAAATCAAAGAGTAATATGTTTTCAGAAGTCATGTCATAAGAATGAGAAAATCAAAAATAAACTTCATTTCTCCAGAAAAGACTCAACAAGTGATCATCACAAGTGTAGCAAGATGTCTAGTGCAGTCCCTTTTCCTAACCATTCTTTTGGAAAGATAAATCATGTATCAAATGATAGAAAACAAAAAATTAACAAAAAATTAACTAAAGAACTAACTAACAAGAAATAAAAACATAAAAAATAAATAGATCTCTACTATTCTTCTCCCTAGATCTTGCTTTGTGACATATGATTTTTGTAAAAAACAACAGAAAGTAAACAATTTTTCACAATTTCTCATTCTCTTTTTTTCAACAAAATTTTCTCTCTTCTTTTTTCAGCAATGATTTTTTTCTCTCTGTTTTTTTTTTCAAATACTTTTTTCCATTTCTTTTCTTTTTTCATTTTCATTTTTTTTCATAATAATTTTTTTCTTTTCTTTTTTCATTTTCATTTTTTTTCATAATAATTTTTCTTTCTTTCCTTCCCCTCCTAATTCTCTTTTTAGAAAAGAAAATCAGGTCTAATATGTATTTTTTCATAATTTCTTTGATTTTCTAGATATAGTTCAAATCCGGATGATCTTTCTTCCACTGAAACAATTCTGATTTTTTAACCCAGTACTTCCTGACTCCAATTGGTCTGGTTCCCAGCAACCAATCATTCCCTTTGGATAAGTATTTTGTAGGAGCTTTTGGTCTCCATATCCATTTTGTCCTTGATTCCTGTTTTAATGAGTAGACCTGCTGTAGACTTTGATTCCATGTGCTTTTTGCTCTGATGCTTTGATTCTTTGAACCTTGCCATGATTGCCATCTTCTTCTTATCTCACCACCCTTCTTTGTTCCTCCAATCCTTTGCTGATTTGGATCATATGAAGCTTGATTATTTAGCATTTGTATTGGTAATGTCTGTGTATCCTCAAGTGCAAAAGTGAATCCTTCCAAGTATATATCATGCACATCTTATTGAATTTCCTGTTTTTCATTACTCAATAGAAATATTAAAAACCTTTTGTCATTTATGTTCAATTTAAGCTTCATTTTTTCAAAATCCAAGATCACTTTACCTTGTTGAAGCCATGGTTGACCTAAAATCACTTTTTCAGTCATCAAATTATCTGACCATTCTTCACAGTCTATTGTCATATATTCTTCATTAAACTTTACTTCAATAGTTAGTGAAGACATGCTCTGTACTACTTGACCTTCCAAAGTTTTGATTAGGGTTCTACTTTCTTTTCTTTTTATGTTGAATTTACTTACCAGGGCTGAACTAATCAGATTTACTTGTGCTCTAGAATCTATCAAAACCCTAATGTTTTCATTTTGAAAATTCATTATCAGCACAGGGACATGTTCCTTCGGTTTGAGAGGAGATTCACATAGATAGACTTCCCTAAGCTCATTGATTTTTCTTATCCTTTCCATAGCTTCCTGTTGAGCTTCTTTTCTAATATCTTCCTCTTCTCTTTTCCTGTTTTGGGCTTGTTGCAACCTTCTCCATTCATCAACAGTTAATGGGCAATCATACCTCTTAACTCTACATCCACTTATAAAGTTTGGCATGATTTCTCCTTCTATGTTAGCTAGTTGAATGGCTCCAGTGTTGCTTATTTGATGTATAATATATGGTCCATGTCCTATTTTCTGGAACTTTTTCTGATGTTCTCTGACTGTGTAAGCCAGCACTAGATCTCCTACCTGTAGATCTTTCTCTTTTATGTGAACATCATGATAAGCTTTTTGTCTTTTCTTGTCCACATATAAAATCATAATGGCCTGGAGTCTAGATGCTCCGAACTTTTCCAATTCTATCACTCTTTCTGATAGTTCATGTCCAGTCCAATTATAGTGACTTCCTACTTTTAATGTTGGAATAAGGAATTCCATAGGTAAAACTGCATTTTGTCCATATACTAGATTGAATGGTGTGCTCCCTATTGCAGTTTTGTAAGCCACTCTATAAGCCCATAGGACATGATTAAGTTGTAGATCCCAATCATTCTTGTTTGTGTTTACTAATTTTGATATTTCAGTACAAAGTACTTTATTAGTACTTTCTGCTAGCCCATTGGCTTGTGGGTGATATGGGGCTGATTTTCTATGACTGATCAAGAAATATTCAGTGATGTTTTCTATGATCTGGTTTATAAAATGGGTCCCCCTATCACTTACTAGTTCAATTGGAAGTCCAAATCTGGTGATAATGTTTTCATATAGGAATCTGGCAGTAGTATTAGCATCATTTCTCATTGTGGCTTTGGCCTCAGCCCACTTTGTCAGGTAGTCTGTAGCCACTATGATGTATTCAGCATGGGATTGTTTTGCTGGAGGATGTATAGGTCCAATGAAATCCAATCCCCATTTACTAAAGGCTCTGGCTGAAATTTATAGAACCAATGGCATGTCATTTCTTCTGTTTGGTTGACTTACCCTTTGGCAGATATCACATTTTTTTACATAAGTTCTTGCATCAAGAAATAGCGTTGGCCACCAAAAGCCAGAATATAAAATGAGTTTGGCAGTTTTGTCACTTGAGAAGTGTCCTCTTGCCACTCCAGAGTGTGCCATTACCAACATTTCCAGATATTTATTCTCAGGAACACAAATTCTTAGGTATCCATCCATTCCTCTCTTATACAACTGTTCCCCTATCAATTGATATTCCTCAGAGATTACTTGTAAGTTTTTTGATTCTGTACCCGTTTTCACTTGTTTTCCTTCTCCTTCCTTCTCAATTCTCTAATGATATTCTCACTCCAATCTGGATTTTTCTGGAACCAATATAGAGTTATGAATTCTGAGTCTTGTAATGCTTGGCACTTCTTGCAATTGGCAATGTATTTCGATATATCTTGAATTTTATTAGGCCAATGTACCCCCATCCTATTGAGATTACTTAGGGTGACTACCCTAGAAGCATGAGTGCAAGGGTTCCAATGATGAGCTCTCCTCAGGTATTCTTGTTGCTCCTCCTCAGGAGTGCAATATTCTAATATGCCAGTGTGGTTGAGATGGTATAAATGCCCAGCTAGTAACATGAAGTTCCTGCTTTGCAAAACTAGGTGTGCATTATTCCCAATTGTTCTACAAGGTCCCATGGTTAATAATGGTACTAAAGTCATGGCCCACTCAGGAACACTTTCTACCTTAAAGAGATAAGTGTCTGGCAGATTGTCATCTAAAGGTGAACTGGGTTCTTCAGACTGGATTCAAGATAAATGATCTGCCCTCAAGTGTGTTTTCCCTTGTCTGACCACTACTTCAAACTCAAATTCCATTAGCAATAAAAACCATCTGACTATTCTCCCAGTGTGACAAGGTTTATTTACCAAATATAACAAAGCTTGATGGTCTACAAAGAACTTAAACTTGTTGGCCAAAAGGTAATGTCTGTATTTTTTTACAGCAAATACCATGCCCAATCCCTCTCTTTCAGTGGTTGTGTAATTTTTCTCTGCTAGATTCAATTGTCTACTAGCATAGGCCACTGGAAAATCTAACTTTCTTCCTTCTATTGGTTGTGCTAACACACATCCCAAAGCATAATTGGAAGCGTCCACATGGACATGAAAAATTTTGTCCCATTGCGGTGTTTTCAGAATTGGGGCTGTTACCAAACAAGTTTTTAGAGTTTCAAAGGCTTGGTCACACTCCTCGGTCCACTCAAACTTTGTAATTAGGGCATATAAGGGTTTTGCTATGTCAGCAAATTTATGTACAAATTTCCTATAGTACCCACAATGTCCCATAAAAGTTTGAAGTTCTTTTACACTTGTTGGTCTTGAAAGCTCTATTATGGCCTTTATTTTCTTCTCATCAGTTGAAATTCCATTTTTAGAGACTATATGACCCAGCATTCTTCCTTGTCTCACAAAGAATACACATTTCTCTGGATTTAAGCATACTCTGTAGGTTCTGCATTTCCTGAATATATTTTCTAAGTCCTGCAAGTGATCTTGTCTTTTTAATGAAAAAGTACAAAGATCATCTACATAGATTTCCATTACCTTCCTCAGGAACTCTTTGAAGATATGACACATCAATCTCTGAAAAGTTGCTAGAGCATTGGTTAACCCAAAGGGCATAACCCTAAAGGCATAAATTCCCCATTCCGTGGAGAAGGCAGTTTTATGTTGGTCTTCCAATGCTATGGGCACTTGGTTGTATCTTGAAAAGCCATCTAAAAAACTATAAACCTCCTTCCCAGCAACTCTTTCTAGAAGATGATATGTTATAGGCAGTGGATAATTATCCCTTATAGTTGCTGCATTTACCTTTTTCAAGTTAATGCATACCCTAAGTTTCCCATTCTTTTTTGGTACCACAACTATAGGAGATATCCATTATGTATACTCTATTTCATATATGAAATTGGCAGCTAATAGCTTGTCAATTTCTTCCTTTATCTTAGCAGAGTATTTATCGTTAGATGTGTAATGTCTCTGTTTACTAGGTTTTGCTTCAGGTGTCATAGGAATCTTATGCTCACAGATTTTAGGATCAATACCTTTCAAATCTTTGTAGCTATAAGCAAATACGTCCCTATATTTTCTTGCCAAGTTTCTTAGTGCCTCTTCTTCTTGAGTTGTCATGTCATCAGCCACTACAATGTGTCTTTCTTCTCCCTCCTCCTGAGTGATCATGATCTTCTTAGTTTCTTCCTCATTGTCATAAGCTTCTCCTTTCTTCTTTTCCCTCTTTGGTTTCCTTCTGAGAAGTAATCTATTTTCCACTTCATAAGTCTTAAAATTTTTTGGTACATCAAATTGTTGGTCTTTGTTCATTTCCCTTGTCTTCTTCTCATTTTCCTGATTTTCTTCTGTTTCTTTGTGTTTGTTTTTCTTGTACTTACCTGAAATCTTATCCTTAATAGCAGCTTCAGCTTTTACTTCCTCCAAAAATTGTGTTTTTCCTTTTTGTAATATTATTTCTTCTTCTACGTCCTCTTCTGTTATGGATACCTTTATCATTTGTATTCCAATGTGAAAAATATCATATCCTTCTTCATTTTGAAATTCCACTCCTACATATTCATCACTGGCTAGATCCATGGTAGCCAAAATTTGATTCCACCCATAGGGCTCAAATTCCTCATCCTTGAATTGTTGAGGTACATAATTCTCATCTTGTAGCCCTCTTTCTTCCACACAATCCTCTTTTCTTAATCTCCTTTTCCTATTGGTCAGATTTCTTATCATATTGCACCTCCATACAGATGATTCAGCTTCATCCTGATCCTCCATTTCTGATTCCTCACTCAACTCTTGATTCTGATGAATTTTATACCATTCTTGAGGGGGTATGTCACAGTAGTGCCCATTTCTTAGATTTACCTTGGTTATTCTTCCTTTGCTCTGTAGGTATAAGCAATCATTACCCCAATCTTGTACAATTTGCATTTGTCTCATGAATGGTCTTCCTAGGATAATTTCATATGAAGTAGATTGTGGGAATTCAACTATAGCAAAGGTATGTTCTATCTCTATCCCACATATGTCCACAATCACTTTTTCCCATATTCCTAGGGGTTTTTCAATGTGTCCATCTGCAAGTTGCAATCTCATTTTTGTGGGTAATAATTCACTTTTTCCCCATTTTTCCCAAGTTTGTTTAGTCATGATGGCCACTCCTGATCCACTATCCAAAATGGCTTTGGCCTGGTTTTTACCAAATTGTATTTTTAAAGTTGAGTTTCCCTCTTCTCCCTCACAATATCCTCCTATCTTATCAATGGGAATATACCACAACTCCTCCATTTCCTGTAGTTGTGGGTGAAGATTTTCTGGTGTTGTCTCCCATTTTTTCACTTGGTTCTGTAGATGAGGATTTTGTTTTATTAAATCTTCCCATGTGGTGTTACTTGGAGTGTTACTTGTGGATTTTCTTCCTTGATACTCTTTCCTCTTGTTTTTGTTGTCTCAGATTCCTCAACTGTTTTTTGAGAATTGTCTTCTTCCCCCATTTTGAGTTGTACTTCGCGAATGATCTGTTTACACTTCTGCATTCTTTCATGTTCTAAGTCTGGCATAGGATAAGCCATTGTATGGTCAGCAGGGCTTGATCCCTCTTGAATTCTTCCTTTGTATGCTTTTATCAGAGTGTCTAGACTTTTTGAATTTCCTATTTCCAACTGGGTCTGTGTCTTTGAAGAAGAAGTATTGTTTGATTGTTCCCTATTTTCTTCTTCCATATTTTTACTCATTTTATGCTTCCTCTCCCATTTCCCTTTTTGTCTATTTTTCTTCACCTTTGAGTTTGATTCTTCATTTTGTTCCTTAGTTGTTCTTTGTTGTTTTGTTTGTGACCTTGTTACATCATTTACATCCACTAACTCAATGTCACTCAATTCTTCCTGTTCCATGATACCGACTGCTTTTAGTGGTATGTTATTAGATGTGTTTTTTTATTTTTGGGGATTTTTTGGGCAATCTTTTATCAAATGCTCCCTGCCACAATCCTTGCAATATGCTCCTTCTATTCTCAATGTAGGAGGTTGTGGACAGTCTCTAATAAAATGATCTCCCCCACACCTATAACAAGTTATCTTTGGTCCTCCTTTAAATTGAGGTTTTTGATTGGACATGTAATTATTTGTTATATACATGAAAGTGGCAGTGTCCATCTCAATTCTTCCATTTCCCAAGTCCAAGGCTTGTAATTCTGGCTCTCTTGATTCATAACCTTCCCATTCCTCTTGAAATCCCTCATTCCATTGATAATCTTCTTTGTATGGTGACTTTGTTCTTGAATTTCCTTCCTCTACTGGTGCGTATTTGATTGGCACTACATTTGTTGGTATAGGAGGTTGTTGCCCTAGCACAGGTCTTGGTTGCTCACTATACACTGATTCTCTTTGGCTCCCATAGTCTCTCTCCTTTATGGGTTGTTTGTTATAGAAGCATTCCTCCCTTGTATGGTTGGCCCATTTCCTCTCTAGTGTACAGTATTTGAGTGTCTTTCTGTCTTGCAAATGTGGAGGTTTTTGATATGGGCAATGTTGTATCAGATGACTTTCTCCACAATTGTAGCATTTTTTATTTGTGTTTATCCTGGAGTTTATCAAATTGGTTTTAGTACTTACCTCTAGGGCCTTAGCAATGGCCTGAGCCAACTCTTCTGCTAGAGGAATTTTGTCTTCATATGATCTGGGTTGATCAAATGCTAACAAATCTTGGCCCCTATTGTCCTCCAAATCTATTGCTTCTTTCACACAAGCTCCTAGATCAGGGCATCTCCTATAGTATACTAGGGTTCTTAATTGAGCACTTCTCAACCCTTCTATGAATAGGGATACCTGTCTAGCCATGGAAGGGACTTCCTCTTTAGGGCATCTATCAATATATTGCTTAAATCTCCTGGCTGCCTCTCTGACATTTTCATCTTTTTGTTGCTTGAAACTATGTATCAAAGTGGCTGTGCTATGTTTTATCCCAGTTTTTGAGAATTCTCCAATAAAGGCCTCTAGGAAGGATTCAATATCCAGGTACATTTCTTTTGTTCAAGGAATGAACCATGATAATGCTGGTCCAGTTAGGGTTAGGTTAGACCAAATGCCTCGAATGAACTTTGTAATCTTCCACCTCCTCCGCTCTAATTAATTGCCTAAACTCTGCAGCATGAGCATGGGGGTCTGAATACCCTTCATATTGATTTTTCATACATTTGGCTACTTGATATGGTCTAAGCATTCTACCCTGAGGTTGCCAATGGTGTCTTCTTCTGAGTGGAAATTCATTATATCCTTCTGGTTCTTTGTCAAAGGGATTTGGTGAAGCATGTGTCCTTCTCCCACGTTGTTGCTCAGTATTAGTGTAGTTTTCATGTGGTCTAGGTAAATCTGGTTGTCCCATGTTATGTTCCCAAGGTCCTTTGTCAGCACATTGTCCTAAGTCATTTGAATTTTCTGGGTCTGGGGAGAAGATGTACACACACCCTTGCCTATCCTCATACCTACCATCTTTGAACTGGGCTACAGGTGTTATGTTTAAAGGAACTTCTAAGTTTCTTAATCTGATGAGAAACTTATGCATCCCATCTTGGTATACGTAGGTGCCAAACCTATTTGTATACATGTACTTGAGGATATTTCTGTAATCCCCAGTTTCAATGGGCTCATTTGTTTCATTTAAATTTTCCATGTTGTTTTCTTGCCCTAAATTTCTTTCTTGAGCTTCCCCTACAACTGACTCTATCTCCTTCCTTCCTAGGTCTTGCTTGGTAAGTGAATTTAGTTTGTTCCCAGACCTAAGGATCATTCAGCTGATTTCACGATTTTGTGTTCAAATTAGTGATTTTTCACCAATTTTTGTTGAAAATCGTGTTTCCCACGATTTTCTACCTAATAAAGTGTTTTTTCACGATTTTTGTGACTAAAATCGTGTTTTCCACGATTTTGAACTCAGAATCGTGTTTTCCACGATTTTGTGTTCAAGCTAGTTATTTTTGACTATTGTCTATTGAAAATCGTGTTTTTCACGATTCTGTGCTCAAAATCGTGTTTTTCACGACTCTGTGCTCAAAATCGTGTTTCTCACAATTCTGTGCTCAAAATCGTGTTTTTCACGATTCTGTGCTCAAAATCGTGTTTTTCACGATTCTGTGCTCAAAATCGTGTTTTTCACGATTTTGTGTTCAAACTAGTTATTTTTTACTATTTTTTGTTGAAAATCGTGTTTTTCACGATTTTCTAACTAGGGTTGTGTTTTTCCACGATTTTGTGATTAAAATCGTGTTTTTCACGATTCTGTGCCCAAAATCATGTTTTTCACGATTCTGTGCTCAAAATCATGTTTTTGGCGATTCTGTGCTCAAAATTGTGTTTTTCACGATTCTGTGCCCAAAATCGTGTTTTTCACGACTTTGTGTCCAAAATCGTGTTTTTCACGATTCTGTGCTCAAAATCGTGTTTTTCACGACTTTGTGTCCAAAATCGTGTTTTTCACGATTCTGTGCCCAAAATCGTGTTTTTCACGACTTTGTGTCCAAAATCGTGTTTTTCACGATTTTGTGCTCAAAATCGTGTTTTTTCACGATTTTGTTCCCAGACAATTGTGATTGCTCACAATTGTAAATAACACGATTTTCTGATGAAAATCGTGTTCTGGGAATCGCGATGTTGTTCTTAGTGCTCAAAATCGCGATTTTGTACTGACTTCAGAATCGCGATTTTGAACAATTTTTTTGAAATTTTTGAAGTTTTGATTTTCAGATTTTCCTCTGTACCAATAGAATCGCCTTATTGAATTTTTAACATGCAATGAAAGAGATTTATTTAGAAAAAACTTTTTTCCAATTGAAAACCCAAAAAATCAGAAAGTCGCGATTCCGTGATTTTTAGTTTTTTCCTATTTTTGTTGTTCAAAAACTACTCAAATGCAAGAATATGCACTCAAAAATGATGTTCAAAGTCTTTACCTTGCTTGCTTGATTGAAAGTTTCTCCAAAGCTTGAATTTTGCAAAAAGTCGCGATTTTGGCTGCTCTCTCTCTCTCTCACACTCACTCAAATGAATTTTTCTTTGAATTACAGATTTTTATAGTGTCCAGAAAATTGCGATTTTGTGTGATTTTCAAAATTCTTCACTCTTCCACTTGTCCAATCCTTACTTACTCAATCTAGATGACATCTTTTGCAATTTTCTTTCTCAAAGTACCCAATATGCTAGAAATTCCAAAAATTTTCCTTTACAGAAAATCGCGATTTTGTGCAGAAAATCGTGTTTTTTCTGAAGATCTTATTTTGTGCAAATTTGAGTATTCTTTCTTCTTGTTTTCTTTCAATACCTTCTTTCCTTTGTAAATCACCAAACTCCTGTACTTCTACACCAAAATCACAACCTTACTCAGAAAATTGCGATTTTGTGCAGAAAATTGTGTTTTTTCTAAACTTTTGATTTTATGAAAATTTGAGTATTCTCTACTCTTGTTCCCCTTCAGTATCCTTTACCAACTCCAATTCCTTGATCACCTGCAAATTTACCTCACAATCACCATCATTAATCAGAAAATCGCGATGTTGTACAAAAAATCGTGTTTTTCAAATTTGCTAATTTTTGACAAATTTTTTGCTTTTCTCTTACTTGGTCCTTATCACTCTCATCCCCACAGCTCCAATGCAACTTCCTAAGAAGGAAAGAAATTTGTTTGATTGTTTTATGAAATTTTTTTAGTATTTTGCCCTAAAATAAAGATGAACACTTTACTTAGGGTTCCTGGTTTTGGTGATCTACTGATCCTATGTTTTTTGATTGGTTATGATTTCTTATGGCTCAACTATCACAACAGTTCATAAGAAAGTTTTTTCCAAAGAAAATGTGCTATGAAGTGCAAGCAATTTTTGCAAAGATAAACTCAATCACATATTTTTCTTCAAAATGCAGCTCAACTCAAGATTTATGCTCAGATTTGGTTAACAAATGAATCTTTTCTACTTGCATCTACCTACTTTAACTGACTTTTCCTTAGTGCAACAATGTTATCTTCCCAAGATCCGCATTGGTACCTAGTACTTGGTCAAAAAGAACTCTAAAAATGCAAGAATAGACACATGTTACCTCATCTTCAGCTTCCTTGGCTTATATCTTCCACACACTTGCACTTTTACTTCCAAAATGTAATGAGCAACTATCAATTTACAAAAATTTCAGCACTTCCATTTCTAAAAGATGATCTATTGCTTTCTTTTCCCAAAAGACAAACAAAAGACATCTACCTTTTCATGTTCACATTTCTTGATTAAAGAGTGTTACCTTTCCCTTGTGTTTGTTACCATCATCAATAGAAGATCCAACAAGGTCCAACTTCAATGAAGCTTTTGAATTACTCCCCGACAACGGCGCCAAAAAATGTTTGTTATTGATCTTTGGAGTTGTCCTCTCCAATCATTTAGCATAAAGAATCAACAAGACATCTTTATTTTGTCAATCCTGGAAGTATTCTTGAGACCACAGCCCCTTCAAGATGATAGAATCCAAGAAATAAGAGAATAATGGCTGGAATTCTGAGAATAATGAAGATGAAGAGGAAATTTCTAGGGTTTGGATTATCTTGAGCAAATCTACACCATTTTCTACAATCTTGGTGTCTATTCCATGCTATTTTATCAACAGAACACAATTATGAAGTCAAAATAAAAAAATATCACCTAGATCATACAGACAAGACAATCGCGATTCTGTGCAAACAGACGATTTTCAGCTCCAGCACCATTTTTCATCAACTCATCACTCAACACAACAGTATTCCACTCTCTTCATACACATTCTACAGATTTACACAATAGAAACTCACAAATCTCCATGGATACACAAGATCTAGACTCACAAATCAAAGAAACCACATAGAAGAGGAGAAACACGATTTTCAGCAGAAACTCCTTCTCTATTCACTTGGATAGCAAATACACAAATGATTAACCAACCACCTCATAATAGAGGAAATTATCTTATATACATTTTCAAGTGTCCCTTTTCACACTTGGATTTTGGTCCTTTCCTCTACTATTCTAAAAATATGCTATCTAGGAGTTTCCAAAAATTCTAGAAAAAATATATAAGATTCTATCCTACATAAGGAAGACTCTTCCTTATTTTTACAATAATTGCATAAATATTTCTACAAATTTCTATCATTTTACAATTTTTTCCTTCAAAAAGGTTTCCAAAAATGCATCTTCCAACACACACTCAAATGGTGTTGTTGTGCTTAATAGTCGGGACAAGGGTTTAGTGATATTTGCATACATTTGAATGAATATGTTGTGATAGTTGATATGCCCCAAGAAGGCCTGAACTTCTTTTCTGCATATGGGTTGCAACATTTTCAATATAGCCATTACCTTGTTGAGATTTGGTGCCATGCCATGTGCAAAAGCTACACGACCCAGAAGGATGCCTTGCATGACCAAGAAGTGACACTTGTTATTGTTTAGCCTGAATTTGGTTTCTCGGCACTTATAGAAGATGCGAGCAAGGTGAGCCAAGTGTTCTCAAAGCTTTTGATTGGAATGCTATTCCCAATTCCTGAGAAAGTGGAGAAATCGTCCATGAATATCCATAAGGATCCAAGTTTCAAATTTCCAAAAATGATTGAAATGGTCTAGTTGAAAGTTGTTGGAGCATTTCAGAGTTTGAAAGCCATTTTGGTGTAGATATGGTCCCCCATGGTGTTTCAAATATTTTCTTTGCCCTATCTTTATGATGTATTGCAATTTGATTGTACCTGATTTGACCATCCATGAAACTATAGATTGAGTGCCCGATCGCATCCTCCACCACCTATTTCAAAAAAGGGGTGGGAAATCCATTAGGGATAGTCACTTTGTTGAAAGCCCAAGAGTTCACACATTGATTTTATTTGATTGCTTCTTCGAGCACGATCACCATCAAGGAAAGCTTATCAAAGTGTTCAATAGGGACAATGATCCTTGCAGCTTCCATCTTATCAATTTCCACACATACTCATTCCAAGTACTTAGGGTTAAGGTGATAAATTCTCCCTCGTATGGGTCTTGCATCTGAGATCTATGGAATGATGTGGATTCCCAAGGTCACTAGAATGCCTATTCGTTCTTATAATTCTATGCGAAAACTTCTTTGAAGCTTTGCAAGAAAGCCTTCACCTTCTGTAAGCGAATAGGATCCCTCCAAAGACACAAACCTATGAGGATTGGTTTTTCTTCTCTTGGTTCTCCTCTATTGACCTCTCTAAGTACTTCGATTGTATCCACTTCCTATGTATTTTCATTCATTTCTTCTTTTTTACTAAATTGGGAGTCCTTATAGGCATAAACTTCTTTAATTTTGACATCCCAAGTTCTCTTTTGAAGCCCCTTGGGTGGTAACTCTTCTAGGGGTAGTCATTGGACTCCTTCATCCTTTGTTTCCATCAATGGGTTCTCGTGTTTTTGTCGAGTTACTTCCATTGGGTTGTTAGGATTCCTTCCTAGAGGCCCTTCTAATTCCCTTATCTCTATTTGGGGTTTTCTTCTTATTCCCCTCCTCATCCTCCTAGCAAACAACTATGTAACACGATGAATACTTTTCTCCCATCCACTTTAAGAGATCCTCTTTGTCAAAAATTACCATTTAGTCTTGGAGATTTTGGTTCTTCTCCCTTTGGTTTGATCCAAGGACTATTAGCACACATTCATGCATAATCTGGGCCAACTTCCATCTATAATTGCTTCATCTTATTCTGATCATGAACCCACATGTAGTTCTAACCCCAATCACGGATGACCTTTGTATGTGTGAGCCATGGTCCTCTCAGTAGTAAGGGGAATGCTCGATACATAAGAGGGACCCATAGTACAACAAAATCTAAGATGAATCAGATCCCTACACTGTTAGTCCTACTGCCTCAACTATTCCAATAGGCTTTACCTTGCTTTGGTCCACCATAGTAACTATGAACTATGTTTCCTTAGAAGGTATGGGTCCTAACATCTTCATCGTCAATTTAGGCATCAAGTTGATTCCACATCCACCATCTATGATCATTCATGTAATCTCTTGATCGACTATCTTAACTTCTACCCATGGACTAGTTAGTCAATGGGGCCTGCGTTATGAAGAAATTGCCTAGACTACTATCCGTAGAAATTGGGGCTCCCTGTCAAGCAACAATGCTTATAAATTCATATTGAAATGGTGCATCCATATGCAATGGATCATATAGACTTATCTACAAGTATGTATTCCTTAAAATCTGACTCATCAAAATAGGGGTTGTTGATACACCTACAATGACCTTTGATGTCGCATCTTTTAGCTCTTGATGAGCTGTTTGGTAAGAATCTTCTATCATACTTTCTCTCTTTTGTTCCTCTTCCTAATCCTTGTGCAAGTCTGCATCTTGACTAGATACCAGAATGTCTGGTCTTTGCACTCCCACTTAAATTTTGCTTATTAGATCTCCTTCATTCTTGGTAGAAGGTGCTTCCTTCTCCCTAAGTGCCTTCTCCACCTTGGTAGAATCTTTATTCTTCTTAGGTTGCCTCATGTCCTCCTTTCTTTGCCAATGTGTGGTAGTTGTTCTATCTGGGCTAGACATTTTGTTCATACCATATCTCTACTACAATCTAGCACCCTTGTTACCACCTCATCCCTTTCTTCTACCACATTTTGAGCTCTAATCTGTATTTTGAATGGGGAGACCTCTCTTGGTTGCACTACATCAGCCATTGGCAATTGTATTGGTGTATTTTGAGCTCAAAGCAGTTGTACTAAAATGTGTTAAACATTATTTACCAGATTTTGATTGGTGGTAGCCTGCTTTGGGTAGTCTCTCATATAGTGATCTCTCGACTTCAGACAATTGGGGCAAGGAGGTGTGTTTTTTGGTAGGAGGTAGCGAGCTTGCATGTGGCCATAGTCTCCACATCTATAACACACTATGGGCCATTGATGCCTATTCCTAAATGTTGAGACCTGGTCATTCATATTATTCTGCACACAAATGTTATCAAGAGAGGAATAAAAAGTTGGAACTACAAGAACATTACCAAGGACAGGTCTTGATATGTCGCCATAAACTGAGCCATAGGAACCAAGGGTGATGTTGGCCTAACTAGTTGTGCCCAGTATGCAGGTGCTTGCGGTTTAGCCATCCCCTTCAAATAATAATAATTGTGTGCTTAATGCCCCCACTTTCCACATAATTGGAAGATTACCTTCTTTAGACATTCGATTTGCAGGTGCCTTTGCTAAAGGAATATTGTACAATACAGACTTGCTTTTGTATCCCACTCCCTCAATTCTTCAATTTCTGACTAAACTCTGCTACGGTATCCTCCTCAGTGCTTACAAATCGTTTTCATCTTGGGGCATTAGTCCATCGCTTGATATGAGGTGCAGAGCCATTACAGGGGACTTGGGCCTACTCGATCTTTGTAGACATAGTGACAAAATTTTTTGTCAATGCACTCAGCACCAATAGGTCACAGAGCTTGTGCTCGGTGGAAGTTCCTTTTCTAGCCATTACTTTATAAGGAAATCACTTGGAGATGTTGGCAAATTTGCTATGAATGCCTTAGTTCTTGTCATCAACTTTGGGAAGGACTCTCCCTTCCCCAGGTTTAAATTCTTGAGCTCATCTAGCACTTGCTTGGTAGAGTTTCCTAGTCAAAATGTAGAAGAAACCGCAATCTTCATTTCTTGCCATGTTGTAAAATGATTTCCCTCAAACTGACTGAACCACTTATCAACCAACCCATCCAATGTTGCTAGGAATAGAGACACGAAGGTGCCAGTTCATCCTTCCAATCCTCTACTTTTACATCATTCAAGAAAAATCTTGACATGATTGTTGGAGTTTTCCATCAAAGTCCCGTTGACGATTGGGAAATTAATGTTGATACGCAAAAGAAGTGAGGCTAAGTCTCATTGATCCATCTCACATTCCTCTAAAATTCACTACTTGCTTCTAGAACTTTCTCGAATGATGATGCTATGCTCTAGACTAATCGATGTAGGCTGTGAGTAAGTTCTGATCACAGACAATTCAACCACATCTAATTTACAAGCCACCAAACCCTATGTCCCACTAGGCATGCCAAATTATATAGCTTGGTCTATAATTATATAAAAATTGATACTATTTAGCTAGTTCACATGAAACCTGTAAAGGCTCAGAAGTTGCCTCATTAGGACCATCACTAGACTGTCCACCTGTAAAAAGAGGCAACAAAGTATCATACATGCCTTTGGAGCTAATATATGTCTCTTTCGTACATGAAAGTAAAGGCTGAATAGCATCTTCTAGAAAAACAACATCACGGCTAACCAAAATGCATTTAGTTTGTCAATGATACAGATGATAGCCTTTCCTTTCATAATTGTACCCAACAAAAATACATTTTACTACTTTATCATCCAATTTCCGATGATGTTGTTCAGGCACTAATGCATATGCCAGACAACCAAAAACATGTAGGTGAGCAATAGATAGCTTGCAACTATGCCAAGCCTCGTGTGGAGATAGGATGGAGTGTTTTAGTGGGACACCTGTTAAGTACATATGTTGCACACATGACATCCTCAAGCTAGAAACTGTGTGGTAAAGCCTGACTCTTGACCATACACCTCATTTATCTCCATGAGTGACTTGTTCTTTCGTTTAGAAACTCCATTCTGTTGAGGTGTATATGGCACTGTGCACTGATGTTTTATCCCACGTTCAACCAAAAATGTATTAAAGTCAGAAGACATATATTCCCCCCCTCGATCAGAATGGAGGGTGCCCATTTTACATGCTGATAGATTTTTAGCCAAAACCAAAAACTGTTTGAAGCACATGAACACCTCGGACTTTGCTTTGAGTGGATATACCCATGCATGCCTAGAAAAATCATCAATGAAAGTCATAAGGTAAAGATAGTTTCCAAAACAAGGTGTTTGCATAGGACCATAGAAATCACTATGTACAAGCTGCAATTTTTGAGTAGCCCGAACTGATCCATCTTTTGGAAAGGAGGAACACTGCATTTTTCCCAAATATACAGCCTTCACATGCATGTTTACCAGGTGCCTCAAGTTTGGGTAAAGAAGACACCATATCAGATTTCTGTAGGCATAGCAAACTAGCAAAATCTAGATGACGAAAGCCTGCATGCCAAAGCTTTGCATCTAACATAGCATGAGAATCATGTATTGCACATGCTGAATCATTCATAGATTTTTCATAGTCTATGAGCTTATACAACCCACGACATAAAATGCTAGAAGCAATAATCATGTCACCATTTCACAAATCATGAACTGTACATCTGTCATCAACAAATTTCACAACCAAGCCAATCTTGGCTAATGCAAGAACTAATAACAAAATTTTCTTGATCCTTGGCATAAATAAAGCATTTGATAGAGTGTAAGAACTACCATCAGCAATAGTCAGAATGATCTTACCAACTCTCATAACATGATAAGAGGAGTTGTTGGCGCATGTGATAGTATTCCCTGTAGGGGCAGGCTCAAGTGAAGTGAAAAAACTATGCTGCGAGGTAATATGTTTGGTTGCTCCACTATCAAAATACCAATTATTTGAGTCTACAACAAACATACACTACTCATGAGAAGATGGGTCAAAACACAAACAATAGTAAATGCCCATTTTTCATTTTGCACAAGATTAACAAACTCTACTTTTGGTGTAGAGGCCTCTGCAACAACCATTCTGGCCTCTTTCTTCTTTGCCTCTTTAACAACGAGTTTTGGATAGGTCTTAATGACATGATCATTTGCTTTATAGTATTTGTAAAACAATTTCAACTTTACTGATTTCTTCTCATCTTTGTATTCTTTCTTCGAATGTGCAGCATTTGCACATTTTTGTTTACTAGTAAATGAGATCGATTTACCTTTGCCCTTCTAACTAGCCAGGAAAGCTTGATCTACAACATGCATAATGGACCTATTCTTCCTAGACTAAGCTTCCTACAACAGAACAGAAACTAACTCTTCAAATGACTGGGCATTTGGATTGCCTTTCATCATCAAACGAAGAGTAGAGAATCAAAACTCTGATATGAATCAAGAAGACCATTCAGAACGTTCTACACAAGTGAGCTATCTGGTATAACTTCATCAATAGAAATCAACTATTCCTTCAAATCCTTGATCTTTGTTAGAAAACTCTCCATAGAATCACCTTCATTCATATGCTCACTCTCCAACTGTTTTTGAAGGTAAGCAACAGGAGCCTCATTCCTAGCTTGGTACAATGTGGTAAGTGTATCCCAAGCATCCTTAGCTGTTATGCAAGAGCGAATGTGAGGAATAATGGCATGTTTGACAAACAAGCTATCAATGCATGTGCCTGAGCATCTCTGCCATCACAACGAATTTGCTCTATAGTAGGTGCAACAAAAACCATAGCACAAACAGGAATCTGAAGAATATGAGCATCTTCAATGCCATCTGTATCAGCTTCAATACCTGTATTTGCAGGTGTAATAGGACATTTTCAACACCCTGCACAATGTTCCAAATATTTTTTGCAACCAATACATGTCGCATCATATAAGCCCACAATGGGTAATTGGTACCGTCCAACTTATCCTCAATAGCCAACATACAAAATACATCATTGCCTTCAGCCATGGCCACTAACTAAAATACCTTGGTGCAAAAAAATGATTGTATGTGAAAAAGTTGAACAGAACTACCTTGAGAAGTTCTGCTAGACCTGTAGCAGACTTCAAGATGCTTATACTAGCAAACTGAAACTTGTATATATCTTTGGCACAAAAAGATGAAATAGCTTGCACAACCACTATGATAGTGCGTTCGGAGGCTGAAACGAGCTCAGATTGCGATTTTGACACCACATAGCAAAGTTGTTTTGATCTCCTAATCACCCTGAGTACGCTCACCAAATTCCATGTGATTTTGAGACTGTGACTGGAGGGGTGTTGATGACACCCTAGATGAAGCGGTGACCTACTCTGATACCAATGATTAGAGTTAGACGTCTACGACAACACACAAACAACACAAGGAAGTGATACCAATGATTAGAGTTAGACGTCTACGACAACACACAAACAACACAAGGAAGAAGAAGAAGAAGCTTGGAGCACAATACACAATACTGAATGTATTACCACTAGAATGTACAAGGATGAATAATCCGTTAGGGCTATAAGTGTATATACAAGCCGGTGGAAAAAAACTCCGAAAGAGGGAAAAAAGTGCCCCGACGATCCTAGTGTGTTCACACACATCAGTACCTAAATATATCAACATATACTTATCTATCCACTAGTACCATGTTCTAGGGCTTGTCTCAGGCCATATACTACTTTCTTTAGCTTACATACCTTATTCTATGAATGGGAGCCTTAAACTCTAGTGGTTGAGACATATATACCTCCTCTTTGAGGTCTCCATTCAAGAATGCTGATTTGACACCCATGTGATAGATTGCCATCACTCATGTGCAACCACAACTAGTACTCTTTGGATAGTAGTCATCCTTGTAGTCATGGGAAAATGATTCACAAAAATCAATGCCTTCAACTTATGAGTAGGCCTATGCAACAAGTCTTGCCTTGTACTTTCCCATATTACTATGAGCCTTGTACTTTAGCTTCCAGACCCACTTGGTGCTTGTCTTGTACTTTCCCATATTACTATGAGCCTTGTACTTTAGCTTCCAGACCCACTTGGTGCCAATGAATTTATGCTTAGGGGGTCAATCCACTAGCTCCTAGTTTCCATTCTTCATGATATTATTGTATTCTCTTTGCATAGCAGCCCTCCAATTCAAATCATGGAGTGTCACTTCCACATTGGTTGGTTCCTTTGCTTGTTTTTGAATGAGCTCTGCCATTGGGACTCTATTTACAATATGGGTGCTTACCTGTCTCTATTCCTCTATTCTCTATGATGACATCAGCTCATCTACAACCTACTCTAGTGATTGTGGGATGGGCTTTGTAGTATCATAGAGCTACCTCACCCAACATGGCAATGGCTTTTCTTCTTGGGTGATGATAGGTTGGTAACTTTCAGACTCATCATCTAAAGATGATGCTTCCTTATCTTATGTAGAAGGGATAACTCTTGGGCTAGGTTCATAGTGGATTGCCCCTTTGCCTGATGATAATGTGGAAGCTCTCTTTTCCTCATCCACTACATGTGGCTTCTCCTCCTTAAACACCACATCACAACTCGTCATGATCTTCTTAGCCTTAGGGTCATAAAGCTTATAAGCCTTCTTATCTTCATTGTACCCTAAGAAGATACATTTGATGTTTTTTGGTTGAAGCTTCTTTCTTTCCCTATTGTTAGATTCAAGATATGAAAAGCAGGAGATGGTTGAACCACACCCTAAGAGGGAAGATTAGGAAGAAATCCTCAACCATGGCTTTTGGGGCAAGTGGTTAGCCCATAATATTCCTAGCCAATAGGTCATGACTTCAAGTCCCATAATGGATATCAGATCCTAGGAAGTAGGCTTGGGCAAGGTTGATGGAAGGCATGCATGTCACTTTCAAAGATGAGCCCAACAAAGATAAGAGAGTATCTCACAATCCGTAAGTTGGATTGAGACATGTAAGGTATCGTTGGAAGCTCTTGGAATAAACTTTCCAATGCAAGCACTAGATTTATGATCCAAGATACCTAGCATGGGTGAGAACCAACTTCAAGAGACTGAGGTTGAGAACGAGCGTCTCAAGAGACCAAGGTTGCGAACAAGGCAAGTCCATAGGCAAGTGGCCAAGAAGCGAAAAGCAAGGTTCAAGAGAGCAAGGTTGAGAGAAAGGGCTCAAGAGGTGAAGGTTGAGAATGAGAATGTTAAAGAGACTGTGGGGACATCAATTCAAGGGGAGATCAAGTATTGATCAATGAGGACAATGATCTCCAGAAGGGGAAGAAAATGTTAGACTCAAGATATGATAGGGAGGATATTGTTGAACCACACCCCAAGAGGGAGGATTAGGAAGTAATCCTCAACCATGGAATTTGGGGCAAATGGTTAGCCCATCATACTCCTAGCCAATAGTTCATGAGTTCAAATCCCACACCTATCTAGAACATGTACACAACATTCACTTCCAAATACTTTGAAATGTGAAACACATGGATTTTTACCAATGTAGGCTTCTTGTGGAGTGTTTCCATCAAGTGCCTTGGTATAGCATTAATTCAAGATGTAGACAACAGTGTTGAAACCCTCTACCCAAAACTCATTAGGAAAACCCTTTCCCTTCAACATGCACCTTGCCATCTCCATGATAGTTTGATTCGGACATTCTATAGCACTGTTCTGTTGAGGGTTATGTGCCACTATGAGTTGATGCTTAATTCCTTTACTCTTGCAAAAATATTCAAACTTTGTTTATGTGAACTCACCACCACTGTCTGTATTGAATTTCTTCATCTTCTTCCCTGTTTTAGTTTCACCAAGCTGAATCCATTCTTTAAACTTACCAAAAGCTTGAGCCTTATCGCAAAGGAACTACACCCACATCTTCCTGCTATGATCATGGACAAGTAACATGAAGTAGGAAGATCCACCCAAGGCCCGTGTAGGTATATTTTCTACACAATTCAACATGCATAAACTCTAGAGGATAGCTTGTTGTGCTCTTGCTTTCTTGTGGAAACAGCTTCCTCTATTGCTTGCCCATCATGCAAGCTTCAAATGGTTCCTTCATTTCCGTAATCGATGGTAGGTGTGCAACCATATTCTTGCAATGCATCTCCTTTAGTAATGGGTATCTGATGTGATCAAATCTCTCATGCCATAGCTTACTTGTGCCCACACTTGTAGTGGTTGTAAGAGAAGGCAACTCATATATGCTGTTCCTCCTTATGCTAGTCCCAACAACGTTGTTTTTACTATCCATAATGTTAGCTCCTATTTTATTGAAAGATACTTGATGACCTTGATTAGTTAAGAAGCTACCAAAAGTAGATTTTGTTTGATTTGTGGAACATACAGCACATTTGAAAGCCTTCTGACATCCCCATTAGATTTAATGAAAGAAATCATACCTTCACTCTTTGCATATCTTGCATCGTTGCCTACCTTTACTATGATGGGTTCCTTTAGAGGTTGTAAGGAATTGTAAAGGTCTTTTCTGCTCGTCGTGTGATGAGAATCATCACTATCCAACACCCATGAGTCATCTATTCTTGAACCTTCATCCAAAGAGCATACCTCCTCTATTGTAACAAATAAATCAAGCTCTATTTCTATAGTGTTGGAAGACTCCTTGCCCTTGTAGTGGAACACTCTCTCTTGAACTTCTTTTTTTTTGTTCTTCTTTTTTTTTTCCATCTTTCGAAGAGTCCACTTTGCCTCCTTTGGCATTTGCTATGAATGCAACATATCCTTTGTTCCGCCACTCCTTCCCTTAATCTGTAACTCCTCCTCCATGAGTAAGGCAATGAGTTCTTCAAAATCTAGGGATTGAATTCTGATTTGTGTACTAAGAGCAGTTACCAAACCATCAAACTTTGGTGGACAGATTTGAAGACAATGCCAAGCTAACTCCTTACTTGACTTTTGTACACTTGCTTCCACCATGTGATCTTGTCGATTCTTTCTGGTCTATTGGATTTACCAAATATGGTATTCGAGGTGGCCATTGCAAAAATGTAGGGTGAATCATAGGCTAAGGTGGTGTTGGCATACATGGCATGGGCATATTAACAGAATTCTCCCAAAAGATAGTACATAGAGATTGCCATGTGATGTCATATTCAATGGTACAATTGCAGCTATTATCAACAAGGTTGAGATCGCTATCATATCAGCAAGTGAGATTAGATTAGATTACACTATTATAAAGGCCATATGTGAAGAGATTCTTTGATTTTGTACTACAATAGTGGTAATCAGATTTGTAGGAACCATTAAAATCAAGGAGTTGGGACTCCTTGGACCTCGAGTCAAAATGATTACCATCCTTGGAATACCACTACAAAAAGATTACGAGGCCAAAATGTGTAAAATGTCATTGGTTATTTGCCTCAATTAGAAAATATGATATATTCCTATCATCTTCATACATGGGTACTAGGGTTGGATCCGCACACCTACACTCATGAATGTCCAAATGCTAAGGGCCTCTACTAGTAGGTGATGGAAGAGTCCAAAAGGATCCTTTGGAGTCTTCCACAAAATAGACTTCAAGAGATAATCCATCATGATTTACCTTGCTCACATGTACGGTCCTCGAGTATTAGGATCAATTCTACTTTGAGCTTGTTGTGGCTCTAGATTGGAATTCATAAAGTCTGGAACTTCTACCCCTCCTCGAATTATTCTTTCTACCTTATCTATAACCATGTAATAGGCTCCCATCTTGTCTACTAACAACCCACCCTCTGGTCTGACCATAAGGATGTTTGAAAGAGTGAGATCCCTAAGCTCACCAAGTCCCATAATAGACTATCCACAATAATCTTGATAGATAGTGGCTCCCCATGTGTTAGTGTGTGTGAAAATGAGTTGTATTTGATATTCACCCTCAGACTTGGACAACAATCTAGGTGCATATTGAGATTAGGATTTTGCATATCCTTAGAACTTGATGATGCCATTACTTCAATGTCACTTTCTAAATCACTTGATGTATAATGATTTGCTGTTCCTATTTGGTGTCTCAAGAAAAGGAAATACTTATGTGATATGCTCAACAGATATGGTATGCAAGATTAAAAATACTTTCCTACTCTTGCATCATTAACTATCAAATTTAATGCAAGGGATAGTAATGAAGTGTAGGATCCAAATGAGTATTGGTCTATGGTTTTTTTCATTCATCTAATCCAAATGTATCTTATGAGATTAGCATGCTTTCTCAACTAATTCATGATACCAGGGTTCCTCACATGTATGCTACAAAGAGAATGCTTAGATAATTCAAAGATGCGATGAATGAAGGTGTTTACATAGACATGGTTATGGTCTATCCTTAAAAGTTGTTAGTAAGGTAGATTGGTCATGTATATAGATGATAGAAGATCCAATATTTCCCAAAAGAATCGAATCTGAATATTTTGAGCCTAAGGATGGAGGTGATGACATAAGGAGGAGATTGGTTGATAGATGAAAGTGTTGAGTTCTTTTTATCTTGTTTGTACGTTCAAGTCGTGTTTACAAGTTCCAATGAATGCACAAGATCTTTGAGAAACTATGAGTGGAGAAAATGTGTATAAATGATGATTCATTTCAAAATTAGTGGTGGAGTTCTCCACAGGAAGTGATGGTTAAGTAAGAGGGAAGGGGAAAAAACTCCACTTTCAGCTATTCTCGACCAGGTTGCATGCATTCCCAAGTTCCAATGATATTACAAAGTGATTAGACATGTGGTTCAAAACATTTGGATTTTTTGAGATCCAAATCTTTACAAAGTTCTATTCTCTAAAGATCTATTATTTTTTTAGCAGTTTCTTTCAAATACGCAAATTTTAAAATCTATATAGTACCTTCCATGTAATCCAACTTACGACTTTAATGACTCAATAGATCATATGTTATATCTTAGCATAAATTGAGAGAAAAATAGTCTATAAGAGTTATGTGTCCTCTACCTACTCTCTATTTGAAGATGTCCATTTTTTACAAAGTTAGAGAGGTCATATATCATCATAAAAGTTTCTAAGTGAACTATGCTATAGCATATTGGAATGGCATGCACTCTATTTTATTTATGAAAAGGGATTATATCAAATTCATTTTGGATTAGGATTTATAAGCTCTGCAAATACTATAGATTCTTTGGTCATCTCTTTAATATTCTTTGGTCATCTCTATAATATTCTTTGGTCATCTCTAATGGCCATCAATTCAAGGGGAGATCAAGGATTGATCAATGAGGACAATGATCTCTAGAAAGGGAAGAGAATTTAAGACTCAAGATATCACATGTAGGAGATTGTTGAACCACACCCTAAGAGGGAGGATTAGGAAGTAATCCTCAACCATGGATTTTGGGGGAAATGGTTAGCCCATCATACTCTTAACCGATAGTTCATCTATTCAAATCCCACACCTATCTAGAACATGTA
Organism: Ceratopteris richardii; assembly: GCA_020310875.1. Lineage (NCBI taxonomy): Eukaryota > Viridiplantae > Streptophyta > Polypodiopsida > Polypodiales > Pteridaceae > Ceratopteris > Ceratopteris richardii. The sequence goes on from CM035413.1 coordinate 175,019,673, forward strand.
CATAACATTCGGTTCCAAATACTTTGAAATGGGAAACACATGGAGTTTTACCAATGTAGGCCTCTTGTGGAGTCTTTCCGTCAAGTGCATTGGTGTCGCGTTGATTCAAGATGTAGACAATAGTGTCGATAGACTCTACCCAAAACTGATTAGGCAATCCCTTTCCCTTCAACATGCGCCTTGCCATATGCATGATGGTTTTATTCGGACATCCTACAACACTGTTTTGTTGAGGACTATGTGCCACTATGAGTTGATGCTTAATTCCTTTACTCTTGCAAAAATCTTCAAACTTTGTTTATGTGAACTCACCACCACTGTGTGTCTTGAATTTCTTCATCTTCTTCCCTGTTTTAGTTTCACCAAGCAGAAGCCATTCTTTAAACTTACCCAAAGCTTGAGCTTTATCGCAAAGTAAGTACACCCACATCTTCCTGTTACAATCGACAAGTAACATGAAGTAGGAAGATCCACCCAAGGCCTGTGTAGGTATATTTTTGCACAAGTTAGCATGAACCAACTCTAGAGGATAGCTTGTTGTGCTCTTGATTTCTTGTGGAAACACCTTCCTCTATTGCTTGCCCATCGTGCAAGCTTCACATGGTTCCTTCGTTTTCGCAATTGATGGTAGGTGTGCAACCATATTCCTGCAATGCATCTCCTTTAGTAAAGGGTATCCAATGTAACCGAATCTCTCATGCTATAGCTTACTTGTGCACACACTTGTAGTGGTTGTAAGAGTAGACAACTCATACAGGTTGTTCCTCCTTATGCTAGTCCCAACAACATTGTTTTTACTATCCATAATGTTAGCTCCTATTTTATTCAAAGATACTTGATGGCCTTGATTAGTTATAGATGCTACCAAAAGTAGATTTTGTTTGATTTGTGGAACAAACAACACATTTGAAAGCCTTCTGACATCCCCATTAGATTTAATGAAAGAAATCGTACATTCGCTCTCGGCATGACATCTCGCAATGTTGCCTACCTTTACTATGATGGGTTCCTTTAGAGGTTGTAAGGAACTATAAAGGTCTTTCTGCTCATCTTGTGATGAGAATCACCACTATCCAACACCCATGAGTCATATGTTCTTGAATCTTCATCTAAAGAGCATACCTCCTCTATTGTAACAAATAACTCAAGCTCTATTTCTATAGTGTTGGCAGACTCCTTGCCCTTGTAGTGGAAACACTCTCTCTTGAACTTCTTTTTTTTGTTCTTCTTTTTTTTTCTCCATCTTTTGAAGGGTCCACTTTGCCTGTTTTGGCATTTGCTGTGAATGCAGCATATCCTTTGTTCCACCACTCCTTGCCTTGATCTATAATGCTGGAGTTAGACGTGTGCGGAAGCATGCGAATAGCACAAGGAAGAAGAAGAAGCTTGGGACACAACACACAAGACCGAATGTATTACTAGAGAATGTACAAAGATAAGTAGCCCATTAGGGCAATAAGCGTATATACAAGCCGGGGGAAAAAAACCTCCTAAAGAGGGAAAAAAGTGCCCCGATGTTCCTAGAGTGTTCACACACATCACTACCTAAATATCTCAACAAATCCCCCCTGGGAGTGATGCGGTGAATAAGGAGTTGGCACTCATGTATAAGGAAGTGCCAAGCTACATGGAAATCACTCCACGAAAGGAAGTAAGCCCAAAGCTTTGCAGAAAGCTTCAAACTTCTCCCTAGATAGAGCCTTTGTGAAAAGGTCTGCAATGTTCCCCTGCAGAGAACCTCTCCCTGACATAATGATAATGCACCTCAATGTGCTTAGTGCGAGCATGGAACACATGGTTCCTCGCAACCGCCAATGCGCTCTGACTGTCAGTGAAGATGGTGGTGGCAGAAGACTGACCAACACCCAAATCAGCCATAAGGCGTCTAAGCCACACACACTCAATAGTGGCTGTGAACGATGCCCTATACTCAGCCTCACAACTAGAAGTGGCCATAGTAGGCTGCTTCTTGCTCAACCAAGATATACATGAGCTACCAAGCATGAAGCAAAAGCCACTAGTGGACACACGAGTGTCATAGCAACCAGCCCAATTAGAGTCAGAAAAAACATGCAAATCTGGTGGTAGTGATCCCCCCTTGGGATAAAACAACCCAAGTAGCCAAGTACCACTCAAGTAGCAAAAGATGTGCTTAACCGCTTGCCAATGCTTGACTCCTGGGAAATGCATAAATCTGCTCATCTGTGAGACAGCAAACTGAATATCTGGCCGAGTAATGCATAAGTAAATCAAGCATCCAACAGCGTGCTGATAGAGAGCAACATCAAATGCATCTCCAGCATCATGAAGACTCAAACGTAAACTTGTCTTCGTAGGAGTGGCAATAGGCTTACAGCCTTCAAGGCCAAAACGCTGCAATAATGTGTCAATATATTTTGTTTGAAACAAAGCCAATCCACCATCAACATGCATAAACTGAATGCCCAAATAGTGATGCAAATGCCCTAGATCAGACATCTCAAATGAGGCATGCAAATCAGCCTTAAAATCAGCAATATGCTTCTCAATAGGACCAGTGAGCAACATGTCATCAACATAGACAACAATGATCAGAAGCACATCATTAGCACGCTTAACATATAAGGTGCTCTTAGTTGGACTGTTCTCAAAACCATGTGCAATCAGATAGGCATGTATCTTCTCATACCAAGCACGTGGTGCTTGCTTTAAACCATATAATGCCTTCTTTAACCTGCACACCTGGTTTTCATGCCCTTTCTGCACAAAGCCACGGGGCTGAAAAACATACACTTCTTCATGCAAGTCACCATTCAGAAATGCAATTTTAATGTCCAAATGATGTACATTCCAACCATGATGGGCTACAAGTGCACAAATGCTCCAAGCAGTAGTCATACAACATGTAGGTGCAAAGGTCTCATCAAAATCAATGCCTCTTTCCTACGCATAACCCTTTGCAACAAGCCTAACCTTATACCTGTCAACTATACCATCAGGTTTACGCTTGAGCATGTATATCCACTTAGTGCCAATGGCCTTCTTGCCAGGAGGCAAGTCACATAAAGACCAAGTACCATTCTTCATTATTGCATCACATTCAGATTGCATAGCAGCCATCCAATTTTCTGAATTTTGTGCTTCATCAAACGAAATAGGCTCATTCTCATCACAGAGACTAGATGCAGCCATAACATAGCAATTTGATGCAAAAGAGGCACTATGAGAGCCTGAACGAGTATTATATGAAAGAGGTGCATCTAATTTGCTGTCACGCAAAGTCTGCACCAGCCATTTTGGCATAGTTTTTGCCTGCTCAATATCAGCTCTCTCATCAACTAGTGCATCATGTAAATCTGCATCAGAAATGGAATGATATGCATCATCACATGAAACCTGCAAAGGCTGAGAAGTTGCCTCATTAGGACAAGCACTAGACTGTCCACCTGTAAAAAGAGGCATCTAAGTATCATACATGTCTTTGGAGCTAATAGATGTCTCCTTAGTACATGAAAGCAATGGCTGAATAGCATCTTCCACAAAAACAACATCATGTCTAACCAGAATGTTTAGTTTGTGGATGATACAGACAATAGCCTTTACTTTCAGAACTGTACCCAACAAAAATACATTTTACTTCAAGCACTAATGCATATGCCAAACAACCAAAAACACGCAGATGGGCAACAGATGGATTGCGATCATTCGAAGCCTCATATGGAGTGATAGACTGCAGTGCTTTAGTGGGACACCTGTTCAGTACATATGCTGCACACATGACAGCCTCAAGCCAAAAACTATGTAGCCTGACTCTTGACCATACACCTCGCCATCTCCATGAGTGACCTGTTCTTTTGTTCAGCAACTCCATTCTGTTGAGGTGTATACGGCACTGTACATTGGTGTTTTATCCCACGTTCAGCCAGAAATGCATTAAAATCAGAATACATATATTCCCCCCCTCGATCAGAACGGAGGGTGCCCATTTTACATGCAGACAGATTTTCAGCCAAAACCAAAAACTGTTTGAAGCACATGAACACTTCGGACTTTTCTTTGAGTGGATATACACATGCATGCTTGGAAAAATCATCAATGAAAGTCACGAAGTAAAGGTAATTTCCAAAAGAGGGTGTCTGCATAGGACCACAGACATCACTATGTACAAGCTGCAATTTCTGCATAGCCCGAACTAAACCATCTTTTGCAAAGGAGGAACACTACATTTTGCCCAAAATACAGCCTTCACAAACATGTTTTCCAAGTGCCTCAAGTTTGGGCAAAGATGACACCATTTCAAATTTCTGTAGGTGTAGAAAACTAGCAAAATTTAGATGACCAAAGCGTGCATGCCAAAGCTTTGCATCTGACATAGTGTTGGCTGTATACGAGAAGCAACAAGTACGAGCATACAAGCAGATCTAGCACTAAGGCAACCCTTTATTTTTTCAAAACCATTACACCAGTTAAAAGTGATTCTCATCACTAAAAACCCCTATAAATACCATTTTCACCTTTTTGTAGCTCCATTTTGTACAAGTGGAGGAGTCCTCAAGCTTGAGGAGCCTTAGAAGTAGTTGCCTGCCAATTTTCATAATTTTTAGATCTCGTTTGAGCCCTCAAATAAGCCCTGGAACCTAATTTTTAACTAGGCCAAACACTAGGTCTGGACAGGGCCAAAGCTAGTCAAAAACTATAAATAGAGCTAGAGAGCTCATTTTTGAGCTAGCTTCTTGTAGTTTGAGCTAGTATGAGAACTTTGTTGCAATAGAAGTGATTCCATTGTCTTACTCTCTTTGTTCTTGCTGTGTGTGTGCGTGTGCGTGTATGTGTGTGCATGCTTGTGTGCTTCTCACTCACGCACTTGTGCTTCCACTTGCTCGTGGTCTTCATACCATCCTCACCTCTTCCCGGATTGACATTAAAGGAGGTGCTACTCATCACTGAGCTACACCAAATTTTGGCGCCGTTGCCGGGGATCGAGCTTTGAGGACGAGCGTGTGATGGTAAGACGTAGAGAGGACGCGTTGGAATGGTAAGTAGTTGGTAAATTTCTGATTTTTCTCCATCTCCATCTCCATCTTCACCTCCTTCTCCATCTCCACCTCCACCTTCTCCACTACATATTCCCTCTTCCTTATCATTCCCTCATTTGTTGTGTGCGAGTTTGAGAGAGAGCGAGCGTGTGTGTTCTTGTTTTGTGTGTTTTTTGCATGTTTCTTGCAGGTGGCAGCTCCATCATCATCTCCAGCAAGCTCAGCAGGTACAGAATCTGTCTGCACAGTCCCCGAGGCGTTGAGCTCGAGCTATCGCGACACTCCGAAAATTTCACCCAATCACGATTCTGAGTGCACCACGACATTGCGCAGGCCTAGAGCTCCCAGGATCACTAGACAGAACAGAAAAATTCACCATATCCCGAGCTATCGTGACACCTCACGACCTATCGCGACACCTCGAGGTATCGCGACACTCACGACCTATCGCGACACCTCACGAGCTATCGTGACACCTCACGAGCTATCGCGACACTCACGACCTATCACGATACCTCATGACCTATCGCGACACCTCACGACCTATCGCGACACCTCACGACCTATCGCGACACTTCGACCTATCGCGACACTTCCCACCTATCGCGACACCTCCCACCTATCGCGACACCTCGACCTATCGCGACACCTTGACCCGACCTATCGCGATACACGGCCTTTAACGCATGAAAAGTTAGGGTTATTTTTGAGTGAATTGAAGGGTAGTTGAGCTTAATTTTAGGCACCTTGGTATAACTTTAGAACCTTGGAAGTGGGCAAAAGACCTAGAAACCAGAGAGGGGAACCCTGAGAGCCTGTTTTGACCCTTTAGTGCCTGAATGGTCATAACTTGACCATACGAACTCCGATTGATGAGATTTTGGTCTCGTTGGAAAGCTCGTTGAGAATCCTATGTGGACCTTGACTAGTTTTTGTAAGAATCATACGCGAAGTTTTAGAACATGCATTTTTAAGTTGACCTTTAGGTGGAACTAAGTGGTCCTCAGATTCAGGGGGTACAGTGAGTTACTCCAGGACTAAAATTATTGATGTGTGTCTGTCAATTACTTGTGGTAAGAGAGCTATACTGACTGGTGAGCTTTTGCAGGAACATTGTGTGCACTCAAGGCAATCCAAAGCAAGCTAGCAAGGGTGAGTACCAAGCTTGGGAGAAGGCTTCCTGGGCTTGTGTAGCAGTCTGGTCAACCAGCTAATTGAGGTTGGAAGATCTCTCAACCCTCCTTTGTCAATTCCTAGCCTAGGCTAAGTACGACTTAGGTGTGGTAATTAATTAGGGCAACGTTAGGCACGAATCAAGTCCAAGAGTATTAATCAACCAAGTGCAAGAATTAAGTAGGTCTTAAGTGCGAAAACTCTAAGGGACAAAAGGTAAACTGGAATCGATCACTTATCAAGTGCGGAAATTCACTTAAGTACTCCTGACGACGCGATTTCAGACAAGACCATAAACATAATATTCAACTCAAAAGAACAAAGTGATTGGTGCAAATTAACCGGCAACGAGAGTGTGCTTGGGTCCAAGGGGGTAAATAAATCAGGCATATGAACCTTAGATCAGGCAGACACTTAGGCCGAGACAGACAAAGCCTTAGATCTTCTGAAGCTAGTGTCTACCCATACACTCCCAGATCAGAAACAAGTGATTCTGAGATGTCCTATCACATGGAGAGACCAGTAGGTAGTTCAGGGTTGGCTTATCTAGAAAAGCCAGAGGGACCTTACAAGACTCAATTGGAATATATCACGACGAATCGTCTAGGTGCTCGCATCTACGAAGACGGACTGGGAAGATCGGTGGTCCAGATTAAGAACCCCGATCAACCCCATGGATTAGACCACCCGGTGGTCAAGTTTGAGAATGGAGCATACCTAGATAAAGAGGGGACTATATATGTAGTCACCACTCTTCCTGATAGAACTGATGAGTTTGGAAATGTGATTGCGGAGACCGACATGGGTGATATAGAGCAAGGGAACTTAGAGAGAGAGCCAAGAACTCCCCGTGGTAAATCTGTCTTGACCAGAATCATGACTCCATAGTGGATTCCACAGGATAATAAAAGCATCGATCTGCTTTTAAACCGAGAAACCGATGAGGCTTTTTGGAGATATAAATCTGCTCAACCTCAGGAAGTGAGTGCCCTCACAATCTATGAGTTTAAAGACCCTGATAGCCCAGGCCAAGTAACCTACCTAGACAATGCATCAGAGAGAATCTTCATGGTCACCGAGCATGGCAGACATGCCTACACATGGAAGGGTGAATTTGTTTTTCCCCAACCAAGGTCTAATGTGTCCTTTGGTCACCAAGGAGCTGGGACCTCCCAAGCTCATGGAGCTCAAAGAGATAGAAGTAGAGACAAACCTGAGGTAAGTTTTGCCAACTCCCTGGGAAGGGAAAGAACGGGAACAGAAAGGAATAGAGTGGAACCTGAGAGACATAGAACCCCATGGAATCAAAGGAATGCTGACGATTTTCCTTTGCCAAGGCCGAGAGAACACACTAGGACACTGCGACCAACTCAACTGGTGAAGTCCATGAAGAATTACTTCGATGGCACGGGAGACCCTTATGACCATGTGGCAGAATTTCGGCAAGTATTGAAAGCTGAACAGGTAGAGGACCTACTCACACAATATAATGCTTTGGGTCTAACCCTTAGGAACACTGCCCTTACGTGGTTTCAACCACTAAACGAGAGGCATTTCATAAACATAGACCAGCTCTTAGAGGCATTTATCGTTGAGTTTTCTAAGAGTGGAATTAGGCATAACACCTCCTCACTAATTCATAGCTTCAAACAAACACCTCAAGAGACGGTCAGACTAGCTGGAAGAAGATTTAGGCAGTACCTGGAGAGATGCCCGATGCCGGAGTTACCCACACCAGCCAAACAAGTGGCCTTGTTCTTAGATGGATTGTTGAGCACCAAGCTCAGGTCATATGTGTATCTGAAGGACCCCAGAACGATAGAAGAGTGCGTGCGCATGTGCATAGACATTGAGGACAATCTAGGTGAGGAATTAGAACTATCAAAAATCTATAAGGATTCTGATAGCTCTAGTAGCCTCACATCTGGTCAATCCACATCTATTGAGGAACTTGCAGAGAAGGTAGCCCGAAAACTAGGTGTCTCTAGCAAACAAATTCCGAGATTTGCCCCAGTTAAGCGGTGTTACAATTGTGGCGGTGACCATATGGCAAGTGTATGTCCCATTATGGCCCAACCCCAAGCGAATCCTAGTAGCCAGTACTGCACCATAGAGCGCAGGTACACCAACCACACTGCACAAGACTGCCCATATAACAAACAAATTGTTAGGCAAAATTACCCTCAGCCATATCCACAACAGGGTAGATACCAGAATCAGTACCCACCACAACAATACAACAGACCACAGCAAACTTATCAGCCACCTTATCAAGGGCAGCAGAGACCTCAACCAGTCCTAGTACAGCAACCCCCTGCTCCAACCAATGTGATCCCAGTGAAATATGCATCTGCTGAAGAAAATCCGAATAGAGCCATAGTTCCAGTCACCCCATTGCTATCAGACAGTGATCCAAGTGATCATAGTTTTGACTCCACACATATTGATAGCCCACAGGCTTATTACATGCAGTCACCCGAGCATAACGAGTCATACTATTATGAGGACCCAAGTGAAAATAGTGGGGAACCTGAGTATGCTAATGTCATGTACACAAACCCCAACTCTAGACCTCAACCTAGGCAGATACGACCCCCATTTCCTAGAGGACCATGCTTCAGGTGTCAGGGAGATCACCTTATATGTGATTGTCCACTGCCTATCCCTACACAACCTCAACCAGTAACCATTCAGGGTTTCTGTCAAGACTGCGGGAAAGAACATCTCCTACGGGATTGCCCAAAGAACCCTAATAACATGCCTAAAATCACTCCTATCAATGTTGTTGGGTTAGTTGTAGACTCCACAGGGAGTGTGACTTCCACTGCACCTGTGCAGGTGATCACAAGAGCCCAGGCACTACAACAAAACCAAGGTGTTGGTCAGGAAAAGAGCCCCGAGGTGAGTGAAACAGAGAGCATAACCAAAAAGAGGACTAGAGCCTAGAAGGATAGTCGTGAAAGAATGAAAAGGCAATGGGCAAAAAAGATAAACGAACTTGAAGAAAGCTTGAGAGAAACCAAGGCAAAAATTATAGAGATCACATCTCAACCGCACTCTCACACACTCCCACCGCTACCATCCCCATCACCCCCCATTCCTCCACCCTCTAATACACCCCACGTAACCCACCCACCACCCCGAGTAGGATCAGTATTAGCTGATCCCACTCCTGAAGGCTTGGACATGATGTTCAAGGCCTACCAGGCTCGACTTCAAGAAGGGCCAACAGCTGCAGACCTAGACAAGAGTTACCCTAGAGCAGATTTAGAGATTGAACGGATGAAAATGTGCATGAAAATGGTAGAACAAGCTCAAGCTATACTTGAGACTAGTCAAAAGTTCAATCAGACAAACTCTGTCAAGCCGGATTCGCATTTCCAAGGCTTACTAGAAAGATTAGAGCAGTTGGTAAACAAAGCACAAGTTTCTTTACCTCCACAGGCTCAACCAGTTGTTGAAAGAGGAAGCTCACCACCAATGGGAGCTTATGTTCCTAATTCCATGGAAGCTGGAATACCTCCTTCAATTCAACAGTACTCTCAAGAGTTCTTGCGGGAAATACAAGAAGAGAAATGGGCCAAGGAGAAGGGTGATTCCCCTCCTATTCCTGAGATTGATTATCTTCATGATCAATTTCCCCAAGACATTCCGTCTATCTATGGAGATCAAACAGAGCAACAAGAGGATGAGAGATTAGATTTTGAATCTAATTCTTTACAAGAGTTGCCTCATTTCACAGGCCCATGGGAATCTGAATCTCTCCAGATCAGAGCTCCCACAATATTGGTGAGAAATGAAGATTCAGTGATTCCAAGAAACACTGATGTTGTGAAGAACACTAAGGTTCAATGTCATCTCACTGTAGAGGAGCTCCTCAAGGCAAAACCGGAGCTCTGGAATCATGTGAAGGATCAGGTTCCAGAACTTGAATCCAATATACCAAAAGTAGGCTCTAAGCAAAAAGTTCCAGAGATACCTCTCGACAAGATAGGAGACATGAGCGAAGGTGAAGAAGGTAACACTTATCTTCCGATCACCTATCAAGGTTACACAACCAAAGCAATTGTGGATTCGGGTGCTGGTGTTGCTATTGCGACCACCTCCTTGTGGAAGCGATGGGGCAAACCCACCTTAAGACCAACGAGAATGAAACTTCAAATGGCAGATGGTCATTTTGAGAGACCTCTAGGATTGCTTGAAGGGATAACTCTAACCACTTGTGGTGTAGAGTTTGGACATACATTTGCTATATGTGACTTTGAGAAAAATAATGTCTACGAGATGATCCTAGGAAGACCCTTCCTACGACAATTGCAAATAGTACAGGATTGGGGAACCAACGCCTTGTACTTACAGCACTTAGGGGTCACCACCAAGGTCAATTTGAAGGATTACACCTTCAGAGATGTACCACCCCTACAGTGGAATCCTATCCACAAAGCGAAAAAAGATTCTATCTCCGTGCATTCTGGAAGTTCACCTGATCCATCCTGGCTACATGAAGATACTCACTTGTGGATGTGCAAGGTCGCGGAGGAAGAGGAAAAGCGCCTAAAAGCGAGAGAAGAAGGAACTCCCCCAGGAGATAGACCAATAAAAGACCCAGCCTATACACCGATGATATTTCCAGATGAGGAATTTGAGCCTCATGGTTGGGCAGAAATCTTAGCTACCATGGACATTGCAGTCAATGAAGAACAATGGACACCTCATTGTGATGAGGAGGGTTATGATATTTCAGTGTTCATGTGTCAGCCCCTGTTGGAAGAGTGTGATCCTAGTGAGTTCATAGAAGAAGAAGAGAATGACGATGATCTCGAATCCATTGTGATGGATACTTACTTTGACTCAGAGGAACACTACTTAGAAGACATAGGAGTGTTAACCCAAAAAGAAGAAGAACCCCTCGCGAGTATTAAAACGATAAATTCAAAGAAAGGAAGTGAAGGAGGTCAAAAGAGGAAGAAAAGAAAAGCAGTGAAACAAGAGGAGGAAGAATCATTGTTTGAAGTACCAGAAAATTTCAAGAAATATGAAGTGGAAGACCGGAAAATTTTGGTACGAATGCCTAAGAGAGAGGCCATTATAGGAGAAGCATATGACAATAAAGAAAAGACGAAAAAAATTGTAGTGACCATTGAAGGGAACGAAGAACGATGTACGTACATAGGAGATGACCTAAGTGCAAAAGAAGAAGCAGAGCTTGTAGCTCTATTAAGGGAATATAGGGATGTGTTCGCATGGCACTATAAAGACTTGAAAGGAGTAGATCCAGAGATTTGCTCTCATACGATTCCGATGACCGCTGATGCCAAGCCCACCAAACAAAAGCCCTACACATATAATGACAATTATGCAGCCAAAATAAAGGAGGAAATTGATAGGCTGATTGAAGCTGGATTCATCTATGAGATTGAGCACACTGAATGGGTGTCCCCCATTGTAGTGGTGCCCAAGAAGAATGGGAAATTGCGAGTGTGCATTAACCTTAAAAAAGTTAATGCCGCTACGATCAGAGATAGTTATCCACTTCCAATCACCGAACATCTATTGGAGCGTGTTGCAGGCAAGGGAGTTTATAGCTTCCTTGATGGATTTTCAGGTTACAACCAAGTAGCCATTGCCCCCGAAGATCAACACAAAACGGCCTTTGCCACAGAATGGGGAATCTTTGCATTTCGTGTGATGCCATTTGGGCTCACCAATGCACCTGCAACATTCCAAAGACTCATGTGTCATGTCTTCAAAGAGTTCTTGCGAAAGAGCTTAGAAGTATATGTGGATGATTTATGCGCTCATTCCCAAGAAAGAAGTTGCCACATCCCTGAGCTCAGACAAATCTTCAACAAGTGTAGAGATTATCGAGTGTGTCTGAACCCAGAAAAGTGTGTGTTCATGGTAAGAGAAGGTAAGATCTTAGGTCACATTGTTTCTAAGAATGGAATTTCAACAGATGAAGACAAGGTAAGAGCGATAGCAGAGTTACGAAGACCAAGAAATGTTAAAGAGGTACAAGCCTTTATGGGCCATTGTGGATATTACCGTAGGTTTATCCACATGTATGCCATCATAGCTAAACCTCTTTATGGGTTGTTAACAAATTTTGAGTGGAACGAAGAATGCGAAAATTACTTCAACGAGCTGAAAAGACGTTTGTGCACAACACCAATATTGACTACACCGGATTGGAGCAAACCCTTCCATGTCCATGTAGACGCCTCCAATCATGCAATAGGATGTGTGCTAGCACAACCCACACGTGAAGGAAATCTAGATTTGCCGATAGCATATGCTAGTAGGCAATTAAATGCAGCTGAGCGAAATTATACCACAACGGAGAGGGAAGGCCTAGGTATGGTATATGCTGTGAAGAAGTTTAGACACTATCTATTGGCCAATAAGTTCAAGTTTTTCACTGATCATCAAGCTTTACTATATTTGGTCAATAAACCTTGCAATACAGGCCGCTTAGTAAGATGGTTCCTCTTACTAATGGAATACGACTTTGAAGTTGTTGTCAGGAAAGGCAGAACCCATCTTAGGGCAGACCATCTTTCTCGCATCACTTCAGGAGAGCCATCGCAAGGAGTGTCTGATGAATTGCCCGATGCTTATTTGTTCAATTTAGAAGTTGTTCCTAAATGGGCAAATAAGTTGGTACCAGTCCTAACCTTCGGGCCTGCAAATAAAAATGTGAAGACAAGCCAAGAAGAAATTGTAAAATCTCAAAAGTATCAAATATTGGCCGGAAGTATGTACAAGCAAGATACCGAGGGCGTATTAGCTTGTTGTGTCGAGGATGATGAACATACTAGTTGGTTGCAACAAGCCCATGAGGGACTGCTAGGAAATCACTACCCTAAACAACGAACATTGCAGAATCCAAAACGTTTAGGAGTGTATTGGCCTAGCATGGACAAAGAAATACAGAAGTGGATCCAGAATTGTCCAGTGTGCCAGAAGAGACCCCCAGTGGAGCATGCCACTCTTTATCATGTGTCATTAATCCCAGATTGGAGTGCTCCGTTGGTCGAGTTCATGAGATCGGGAACATTACCCAATCAGGCTAGTCTTGCAAGAAAACCGAGCATGGAGCAAGAGGCTCAAGACTATGCCTTAGTAGGAGACAACCTATATCGAAGAGGCAAGGATGGTTACCTAAGACTCTGCATCCATGAATCAGACTATTTGAAAGTCTTAGAAACTGCACACAGCGGTGCTACAGGTGGACACTTTGGGCCTGACAGAGTAATTAAGACCATTCTATTCTCAGGACTTTGGTGGCCCACTCCATATGGATGCACATAATTATGTGAAGAAATGTGACACATGCCAACGTGCCCAATATCCGATGAGAAAAGATGAAATGCCTTTAAGGCCAATGATGGGAGGACGTGCATTTTCAAAGTGGGGTATAGACTTTGTAGGTCCCATCAACCCCCCAGCTAGAAACTCCCATGCAGAATACATTATTGTAGCCACAGATTACCTTACAAAGTGGGTGGAAGTAAAAGCCACGACAAAGAATGATGCTCAAACGATGGCTAAGTTCTTATTCGAAAATGTGTTCACTAGATATGGGTTACCAATAGAGTTGGTTAGTGATAGAGGTATGCACTTCTTGAATGAGGTCATTGAAAATCTCCTTCAAGAATTCATGGTGATACATAAGAAGTCTGCCCCCTATCACCCACAAGCTAACGGACAAGCCGAGAGCACGAATAAGATCCTATGTAACGTATTGATGAAACTTGTAAATAATAAACGCTCTGATTGGGACAAACAACTTCATCATGCTGTTTGGGCATACCGAGTTGCCTACAAAACGGTACTCAATGCCACCCCATTTCAGATGGTCTTCGGACAGAATGCGGTGCTACCATTAGATTTCCTAATTCCAGCTTTAAGAGTAGCACAAGAGCATGAGTGGAATGGACATGAGTTGTCCTCTAGGATCTTTGATCTAGAACGTTTAGGTGAGACGAGGCTACGAGCAGCAGCAGGCATCTATGCTGCAAAGAAACGGCAAAAGGCATACTTTGATGCCCATGTGAAGGATAAGGGCTTGAAAGCAGGAGATCTAGTTTTAGTCTACACATTGAAACAACACGCAAGAAAGCTAGAAAAGAGAGGCTACGGACCTATGATCATCAATAGGATCTCCACGAGTGGAGCAGTACAACTAGCCACTCTAGAGGGGGATGTTCTCCCAAACTATATTAGCGGATGCAGAGTCAAGCTGTATCAGGAACCCCTCACGGAGGAAATGCTAAGTCGACTCAATACTGCTAAGCAACGTAAAGAGGAGGAAAAACGAATTCGAGAAGAAGCACAGGCAGAGGCCTTAGAGCGTATCAGGCGAATGAAGCTGAGGAGACAAGGGAGGGATCAGCCTATGAGTGACAATCCAGAGTCTCCAGGCTATCACATGGCCATGTGTGAGACTTCAAGTGAACGTACCCATAAGATAGTGGACCGACTACCTTTTGTGACCCTAGAAATAGGACAAAGAGACAGCACAACAAGCGTGAGAGCATTAATTGATTCAGGAGCAGCCACGAGTGCAGTTCGGCTTTCTTATTGCCAGCAGTTGCAATTGGAGGTAAAACCCCTAGAAGCATACCTGATAGGATTAGGAGGTGTTGAAACCCCTTGCATGGGAGAGGTGGATCTTCCCCTCTACATACAAGAGGTCCACATGCCAGCAAAAGTGCTAGTGTGTGAAGACGAGGATCTGACCGAACCTCTTGTCTTAGGCCAAGACTGGATCTACGATCACGCAGTCAACCTCAACCTAAGAAGTGGACTTCTCCAGGCTTGGGTAGGCCAAAGCCGTCTCACGATTGAATTAGAAAATCAAGCACTCAAACCAATGAACAGGCACCAACTCCTGGTCCCTCCAGGAATCCACATGAAGATAACAATGTTGTTCTTGTACAAACTTCTATGGTGCAGAGGATTGTCAATCTTACTGAAGGTATAGGGACCAATAAGGAGTTCCTAACTGATCCAAAGAAGATTCCACACGAGCAGACCGAACATCACTCGACACGAAGGAGGCTGCTGATCAAGAGGCAGGAGCGCCAACCCATGCAACATGGAGCATCTCGTGGCGCGAAGCAGATCTGGATACGCAGGGATGAAAAACCCACAACCCTAATAGCAGACTCTCAAGGAGACAAGAAACGAGCCTCACCATCAAGGAACAAAGTGAAGAAGCCCCCTAGGATAACCCCTAGGCATACCATTTCTATTTGGGTTCCTAAGCGGTCAATGAAGGCCATCCCTAATGCTAGACAGATATGGGTGCCCAAGGCCTGCTTACAAGCCCAAATTACTTCACCTTCAGACACTAGGATGAAGCAACTTTCACAAGCACTCGTGGCCAACAACTCAGAAAACGAAAAGATACCTACACCTCTCACTGCCTCCACTCCCATCAACCCTAGGAATGTCTGGAAATGGGTACCCAAAAGGTCCCAAATACATCACACTCTCATCCAGAAATCTTCACCTGTCTTTAGTTCTAAGAGCTACGAATCCTCTATCAAAGTGTGGAGAATTAAATTGTGTATTAAACCCCCTGACCCAATTCTGTAAATCTGTCTACTCTAACACAGGAGCATTCTGAGCCCATTGCATAACCAAAGTATGCATCTAGGATGGCACTGACCTCTAATCACCACTCACACCTATCACAAACACTTCACCACTAACCACTCACCTCCGGGTTTGTCATGTTAGTATTGTGAAGGGAACACCATTACATCTTGTTTCCTAGGCAACACTAATGTGCCTTTCTTCTTCCAGCAGATAAGCAACCTACTCTCATGGCAACAGCGGTAGGCACAAGCTCTCAGGCAGGCTCGGGTGCTCCAATCAATTGGGATGCCATGCCGGTGGAGGCCCCACCAACAGCTCGACCTGAGGAGTTCGTGAATGTGCGGAGGATTCCTATCCCAGATCCACCAAATGGCCTAACCGAAAGAGTAAAGGGGCATTCTCACTGGTTCAATGAGATGCCAGGAGATTTGGGGGACGCGGATCATATCTGGGAGTCCAAGATGGAATGTGGAGGAGTGTGGTGGACCTTCCAGTTCTTCTCACGAGAATTCGAAGCATTGCAAAATGCAGCTCCACTTCACGATATCTGGCAAAAAGCAGGATTACAAACTTATTTCAGTGCAGCTCTACCTAAACCCGATTTCCTCAGGTGCTACTACCTAATTGCCACGCTGAAGCCAACAGGGGATAAGGATCATTCAGGCACATTCTGGGTGCCCTCCTTGTCAAATCTGGAGGAAATGAGGAAGTTCGAATTGAATGTTACTTTAATCAGGGAGGCACTTCAGATGTATGGCACGCATGTACCTTCTGACCACGACCCCTTGATACCTGAGTCGATGAAAAGCAATAGAATCAAGAAGCTAAAAGAAATGTGCGCCCTCACCCCCAACATCACCATACCTTTGCGGATGTGCCTCCAACACTTCGCATTCCCCGTTCAGGACCGTTTCACTCAAGCTCACAAGAAAATATGGTATGGGCTATATCTAGCAGAGACTGGAAGCTTGCCCATTAAGATGCCGGTATGGATCTTAGACCAAGTGTATGAGGCAGGCAAACGGGGAGTGAGGAAGCCTACTCTGCATGGCTGTTCTGCGTTGACAAGAATTATCTATAGATGTCTTGCATGTGATGTGCCGGTTGCCAGAGCCCTAAAGTATGCACAATTGGAGTTGTTCAAAGGGCGGAAGTCAGGGAGCCAGCCTGCAAAACGAATGCGTGGATCGCTCTCCCAAGCAATGATCCCTCAAGAGGCCACGACTGAAGCTTCTCCCAGACGAGAAGCTCAGGTCGCACCTTTCACGATCCACCTTCAAGGAGTTCAAGCTGGGGAGGTGGTACAACCCGCTCCATCCGCCCCTCCACTACCTACCGATGCAGAGTTTGCATCTATGGCCACCTTCACAGAGGATCCAAACTTCGATTTTGAAAGATTCGTGCAGACGGTCCCCCTATCAGACAGTGAAGATTCCCCTGACAATGTTGATCCGGGAGCATCCGTCCAAAGAGAACAGCCACGAGGCGAGACAAGCAGAGTACATGGGGAAGAAGTGGCACAACATCCTCATGACCCAAACACTCAAATTCAGGAAGGTGCACAAAGAAATGAACCAGAAGACAGTGAAGAGGAGGCCCCTGCCTACACAGCACAACTCAGACGGTTGTACAAGACAATCAAGCAGGTACAGAGAAGACATAAGATGACAGAAGAGGCGAACAAAGCTCTAGTGAACCAGATGCTTCAAACCGAGAATGTCGACTCACATTTTGTGGAATCATTGAATCTATTGGCAGAGACATGTGGGATCGGGGAAGCATTGAGGACAATGGTCTATCAGGAAAACCCTATCTATGATCAACGAAGGATTGATACACGGCCACGACGCGGGAAAATGATTCAAATGGAAGTCTCTACTGCCTTGCCTACTATAATTTCAGAGGATGTTCACATGACGAGCCCAAGTCCCACCGACGAACAAGAGGTAATTACACAGGTACCATCTCCACCGCCACCTTCCATTCAACCCTCAGAACCCTTCTCCACTAGCCCTTCTGAACAACCGATATCCACCCATCATGAAACCATTGTACACACCTCCGTTTTTACATCCTTCCCTTTACCCACATCCAGCACTTCCACCCAAATTTCTGAACCTCACACCGGTCATCCGGTCACCGATCAAACCATAATAGGTCACCCTTCCTATCTCCCCGCCCTTGGACAACCACTTGCCACTAGCCAGACCTTATCCCATCCTTTTCCATTCACCCACACCCAAACCCTATCCACCACCTCCCTAGTAACTGCCTCACACTCAACCCAAGTCACACAACCCTCATTCTGGACAAACCTTGTAAATATACTCCAACAGGTGGATAATTATAATAAAAAGTCCCTTTCCCAACCCCACTCCCCCACATTCACTGCCACCACTATCACACCACCCACCATTCCTGTATTCACAGTGCACGAATCACACACTCTCACGTCCGATCCCATGGACATCTCACCATCCACAGGATCACCCACCACCACTGTTATTCCAACATCACCACGTATCATTTCACTCACGTCGCCATTTCCAAACACTGTAGGAACAACATCCACTGTTCCCTTTCCCATCTCCCGACCCCTTGCATCTTCCACCTTTACCCCTGCACCCACCTCATTTAGTCATGCACTCAACACCATGCTCGAAGCTGCTACCCAACTTAAACAGGAATACAGGTTATTAGAAGAAAACAATAAAGAGCTCTGTACATTGTCATCCCACCTCCAGGCACGTGTCACTGCCCTGGAGTTGTCTAATACGGAATTACAGCAGGAGGTGACCAACCTCCAACAATATCAGGTGGAGCTCGAGTCCACACATACAAAGAAGAGTAGGGCAACGGAAGAACAACTTAGAGATCAGCTAGCCCGTAACGCTAGACTACAACGAAACATGGCTCTACTTCGACGCCATTTAGCGGCTGCCCAAGAAGAAAACAAAGGACTACAGCAACAAAATCAAGACAATCTCGAAGCAGCCATGGAAAATACTCTAGGGGCACCCATCGACCCTGCCAAATTTCAAGCCATCCCCTCAGAAACCATACAACAAGTATTGGAAACCTATGCCAATCTCTTAGAAGCACATGATCAGCTTGCTGACCAAGTCAAAGACCTACAGAAAGCCCAAGTGCCTACACCACACCAACGCGAACCTAAAGAGTGGCCAACGCTGCAACCTCACCAGAGCCAGAATTACCAGTAACCAATGAGGTACTTGAGCTACGGCAACAGGTGGCAGAACTAAAAATTAAATTGTTACAGTATGAACGACCTCCCTCCCCACCTGATCAAACCATAGAAGAAGACACAGTAGTCATTCTAGTGGAGGAGACATTTGAAGACAATTATGAGCCTCAACCCCTTCCAGGAGGCAGAATTACGGAGGAAGGCCAGGATACATATGAGGAACCCCCGTCAGCATGGATGAAGCAGGTAGAGGAGATGGGCCACACTCACGAAGAGCGCGTAGCAACTCAGATGCTAGCAATGAAGGCCATTGAAGAAACCATACTTCAATCTGAGTATTTCAGGCACCTTGCTCCTAGACGACTCATCATGAGCTCTGAATTACAATATAAGCCATATTTTGTATTGTTGGCCGACTACAACGCAGAGATCAAAAGAGTCACCAACAAGTGCCCTACCTTCGCCACCCAGTTCGAACCAGAAGATATACCAGAGGCAACCAGAAAAGGGGCAATTTTCCAACCTACTTGGAGGCAAAGATTACTGGAAACATACCCAGACATGCTGAGAACATGGGATCACGCTCCCATGCATTTGAAGTATAACCCTTGTTATGGGCCAGTACAAAGAAGAAGATCATGGAAAGCCTTCGCCATCAAGGTTCAGAACAATGTAAACTGTAGAGAATGGCTTAATTACCCCGCCATTGCACCCCCAACCGGCACCCCCACAGTATCTTACATGATAGCAACCATCAGACATTGGTTGCCACGCCTCCACCCCATGCCAGATGTGGCTGCCCAGATGATGCTCAAGATATTCGATATGATGCAGGTGGTGCTCAAAACTTTCCGCAATGTATGCCATATTCAGCCTCCGATTCCCGGCTTCATCAATGGTAATTATGACCTCCTGTATGATATGAGCACAACCCCAAGCATACGAGTTGCTTATGCATGGCACGCACGCATCAGATATCTCCCTGCCTGCTATAAGCAAACTTTCGACGATATGTTTACCACGGGGTTCTGGGAGTCACACTCAGAAGTGTTCGCACCACGCCCAACCCACCTGCTACATCTATTCGCGTGTGAACAAACCATGCACTCATAACTCTACACAACGCCACAACCGAACATACCGGGTGCAGTCAATTGGGAGACCCTCCAGAGAGACTTGGTTCAGGGACTACGCATCAAGGAACAAGAAGTGGCAACCGACCTCCTGCAAGAGTACATTGATCAAACAGTGGAGCAGAGGTCTGTCAGAGGCGACAGACGCTGGGGGGGAGAGTGTTGGCTGTATACGAGAAGCAGCAAGTACGAGCATACAAGCAGATCTAGCACTAAGGCAACCCTTTATTTTTTCAAAACCATTACACCAGTTAAAAGTGATTCTCATCACTAAAAACCCCTGTAAATACCATTTTCACCTTTTTGTAGCTCCATTTTTTACAAGCCGAGGAGTCCTCGAGCTTGAGGAGCCTTAGAAGTAGTTGCCTGCCAATTTTCATAATTTTTAGATCTCGTTTGAGCCCTCAAATAAGCCCTGGAACCTAATTTTTAACTAGGTCGGACACTAGGTCTGGACAGGGCCAAAGCTAGTCAAAAACTATAAATAGAGCTAGAGAGCTCATTTTTGAGCTAGCTTCTTGTAGTTTGAGCTAGTATGAGAACTTTGTTGCAATAGAAGTGATTCCATTGTCTTACTCTCTTTGTTCTTGCCGTGTGTGTGCATGTGCGTGTATGTGTGTGCATGCTTGTGTGCTTCTCACTCACGCACTTGTGCTTCCACTTGCTCGTGGTCTTCATACCATCCTCACGTCTTCCCGGATTGACATTAAAGGAGGTGCTACTCATCACTGAGCTACACATAGCCTGAGAATCATTTACTGCACATGCCAAATCATTTACAGATCTTTCATAGTCTATGAGCTTATACAGCCCACGACATAAAATGTTAGAAGCAATAATCACATCACCATTTGATAGATCATGAACTATACACCTGTCATCAACAAATTTCACAACCAAGCCAATCTTGGCTAATGCAGAAACTGATAACAGATTTTTCTTGATCCCTGGCACAAACAAAGCATCTGACAAAGTGAAAGAACTACCATCCGCAGTAGTCAAAATGATCTTACCAACTCCCATAACAGGATAAGAGGATGTAAGCCGCCGGATTGGCAATTGTAAATCCTTTTTCCTTTTCATATTCTGCACGAACTGAGAAGTCGCTGCAAAGAGATGTAACTTTTTTATAAAGCAATGAAAAGACACTTTTGGTGATGACCAGAAGATCGCCAGACTGTCTCTCTAGGCGATACGTCTATAGAGTTACGTTGTGTTGTTTTTGGAAAAAAAACTCTGAGTCATACTGTGTCTTTTCTGTCTTTGTTTGCTTGTTGCATCTGTGCGGTAAGGACTGTGTTATGATAGTGTTTGCATTAAATTAAGTATTGAATTGCTGTTCTGTAAATTGTTTACTGTAAGTCTGTGTTACGGTAATGGTTATCCTTGCGTTGTGTACTGAGATGTATTGATTGGAATACGAATAGTAATTCCGTATTGGAATGAGCCCGAGTTTTCTGTTAGAAAGTTGGATTAGCAGAGTTGTTTTGAACGAAAGGTCATGTGAGTAAGATGATTTGAGAAAATCAAGTATAAGGCCTCTGTTATTCAGACCCCTTCCACTCCCAAGAACCCGAATAGAGTTTAAATGCGTTCTGACGACAAACACGCGTTTAACACTGGCGCCGTCTGTGGGAAGTGGCACCAGAATGTTGCAAATTAGTTGTGGGAAAGTGGCACCAGAGTGTTACACAGTGATTGTGGGAAGGTAACCATAGATTGTGAATCGACAGTAAGATAGAGTAGTACGTAAGTGTAGCAAAGGTGCTATATGCCGGTTACTCGGTCCGGTGAGTCGTATCTGAAGTACAGACAGCCTTGGGTGGTACCAAATTTGCAAAGGACACCCCCAGGAGGAAGAAGCACAGATCGGTTAGGTCTGGTCGTTGAAGAATTGAAGCACATTAGTAGTGATTCGGATAGCGTTCCGATGGAACATACTACAATTCCGATAAATTTCGATGACATCTTGGTGCAGTCTGCAGAAGATACAATAACTTCGGAGTCTATAAAGATGCAGTGTGCAGTTGATCCGACACCATCTGGTCAAGATTCAAATCTCTCTACGGATAGAGGTGTGTTATCCAAAGAGGTCATTGAAGGTGAAAGAATACCCTGGATTGGGGAAAGTTCCACTAATTCTGGTGGTAGTTCGATGCTGGTTGCAAAAAATTTATAATTTTCTGGTGATAGTGTTATACTTCCCGGTGAATCTTCATTCCGGACACCACTGTTCGGAGCAAGTTTGCCTACGTTTGATACCGCAGAAGAGGATAAGCTATTTGAATTAGAAATTCGTAAGAGGTTAAGCGCTATTTTCGAACAGGAAGAAGAGCAGTATAATCATACAGACTCTGAAGAACCGGAAGTACATTCTCAGAACTCAGGAAATAGCAACCGTATTGATACTAGCACCATGAGTGGGCAACAATAACAACAATAACAACAACAGCATCAGTAGCAACAACTACTTCCACCTCGTCCGGTTCCAACAGGAGTCACCTACACAAAATTCGGTGGATTTCCAGGTGATGATCTTGATGCTCATGTACGTACCTTTGAAATTAGTTATGCAGTACTTAATCATCCACCCGATCTGGCATACAAGGCCATAGTATTCCAGTCAACACTAGTTAATGAAGCCGCCAGGTGGCTTACAGAATATGATATCAACCATTTCGGCACCTATGAAGCGGTAAGGAATGCGTTTTTGCAGAGATTCCGGCTGAAGAAGAACCTTGCCGAAATTTTCGATTACCTGCAGAACAATAGATAGAAGCTGAATCAAACAGTGCAGGAATATGCCACCCTATTTAGAACTCATTTGAGACAACTACCGCCAACATATGCTAATTTACCAGATGATGTCATCACTCAGTGGTTTATTAGGGGGTTAACTCCGCAGCTCAAACAGATTATGATCATCCGTTGTGTGGGAGCTATGACATTAGATGCGGTTATTGCAATGGCTTTGCAGCTCGAGCATAAGGTTGGAGGCTTTACCGAAGATTTGGAGTGATTGAAAGCCAGTAAAAATATCGCAAAGGATCCGGCTAGACAAATATACTGCACTAAGTGCAAGAATCCAGGGCATACCAGTGTCACATGTGCCCTTAATCAGATGTATTGCACTATCTGCAATACAACCGGACATTCCACCGAAAACTATGCTTATAACGCCAAAGTGCAGGGACCAGCAACCGTAAATGCTATTATACAAGAACCTGGGCAACCGGCCACTCATTATGTACCACCTCAGATGAGAAATAATCAGCAGCAAGGATACAGAAATTATCAAGGACAGCGAAATACAAATTACAATACAAATCGCTGGCAGACAAGAACATCACAGGAAGGTAATTCTTTGCCACCCCCTCGCTGTCATTTTTGCAGTGAATTAGGCCACATACGCAGATTCTATAAAGATGCAGCTGAATATGATCAAAGGAAAAAAGAGCGTCAGAACCCTATGACCAATATGGTATATATTTCACTAGTAGAAACTCAGGCCGCAGTGATTCAAACAAGATCTGGTAAGCAGTTACAACCAACAGCAGAAGTGTTTGAACCTGGCATCCATGAACAACAGAGAATGTATGACAAAGCTAGTCAATGGACCACCAAAGAGCCTACAGTGTTTCCAGATCCCATTCCAGTAACCCAAGTTCCGCTGCCAAAAGAAGGATCGCAGGAACAAGATTCTACCCCTATAACAGGCGCATCATCTTCAGAACCGGTGAAAAGTACAATTCAAGAAGATCAGGCATGGGAAATTTTATCTAAGGCGTCCATTACTCTCCCTCTTGGACAGTTACTTGCACTAGTACTGGGAGTTCGGCAGCAAATCCAACAGCTCAGTCCTAGATCTTCCTGCATTCTAGTGACAGCAACGGTACAACCGGAAACTGATTCTACGGTGGATCATTCGGTCCCCTTGATTACGGTATGGTACAAAAATCACAAGATTACTCAAGTACTAATTGATGGTGGGTCTGGTGTAAACATAGCCACTGCAGCACTTTGTAAGAAGTTGGGATGGACGAAAATCGAGCCTGTTCAATTTTTCATTAGAATGGTAGATCAATCTCGAGTTCATCCAGTAGGACTCGTACGGAATGTCCCGATAACCTTGCAGGGTACAACGTTTAAAATGACTTTTGTAGTCTTGGAAATACCGGAGTCTAGTCTGGATTATAACCTCCTTTTCGGACGACCCTGGTTAAAACAGGCTAAGGTTATATAGGATTGGTCAGCACAAGAGGATAATCATCATAAATATGTTGTTAAACTTGATGCCATTCAGCCTTGTGAACTCCATGCCAGGCCATATGTAGGAGAGCCAGTCCACATGTTGGATGGTTTATCTGACGATGAAGAAGAAGCGTTTTTAAAGAACAATGAAGATCTGATTTCCTTAGGCACTGTAGATCTGCAATCTATTGTAGATAACTGGAGTCCGGCAGCCTGCACGGTGGTGCCTGTGACCGAAGAAGTAAAGACCGAAGATACTATTGTTATGGAAGAAGCCGCTCTACAACATCTTTTACAGTCAGCTGATGATCCAGGCAAACCTCGTCAATTCTATGTTCCCAAAGATCAGTTAATCACCTATAATTTGGGAGATCAAGATAAAGGAAGGATTGTCTGAAGCATTTCAAGCAGATTTGATACAGCTTATTCGTGAGTTCTCTGATGTTTTTGCATGGGACTATCGTGATATGAAAGATCTAGATCCTCAAATCTATCAGCATCGGGTCGTGCTCAAACCAGAAGCCAAGCCGATTAAACAACCCAGCTACCGTATGAATCCCAACTATGCAGCACAGGTCAAAGCAAAACTTGATCGCCTATTAAAGGTAGGATTCATTGTACCCATTGAGCATGCTAAATGGATCTCCCCGATCGTGATTGTACCAAAGAAAAACAAGCAGCTCCGAATATGTGTCGATTACCGGAAATTGAATGCAGCCACCGTACCTGATCCATTTCCTCTTCCATTTCTTGACACCATGCTGGACAGGGTGGTTGGACATGAGATGTACTCATTTCTCGACGGTTATAGTGGTTATAACCGAGTCCGAATGGTTGAGCAAGATATACCAAAAACAACGTTTATTACAAATTGGGGTGTTTTTGCTTGCACAGTCATGTGGTTTGGATTAAGAAATGCTCCTAGTACCTTTCAGCCATGTATGCAGGAAATCTTCCCACCCTATCTTACTTCTTTTATGCAAGTATATCTAGATGATTTCTCTTTATTCGGTAGGATGGTAGCACACCTGTATCATTTACGGTGTTGCTTTGAAAAATGTCGAGAATACCGACTCTGTTTAAATCCAACCAAATCTGTCTTTGTGGTTTCTTGTGGTAAAATCCTTGGCCACATTGTATCTGCACAGGGCATACAAGTTGATCCATACAAAATTGCAGCCGTGTTAGAAGCACCTGTACCTACTACACCGAAAGAAGTCATGCGATTCATGGGTCAAGTCAGGTGGCATGGTCGACATTTACGGTGGCTTGCCCATTTGGCAATACCCCTGAATCGACTAATCACAAGTACTCCTCGACAGTTTGATTGGACACTAGAATGTCAAACTGCATTTGATCGTCTAAAAGTTTTATTAACGCAGGTTCCAATTCTACAACCTCCTGATTGGGAACACCCATTTCATGTTTTTGTAGACGCATCAGATATAGCCATTGGGAGTGTTTTAACGCAACAAACTGATAAGTGGTTCCGGCCTGTCTATTATGCAAGTCGAAGGCTTGCTCCTGCTGAAAAGAATTATTCAGTCACTGAAAGAGAATGTCTTGGTTTAGTGTATTCTGTAAAGAAATTCTGGCATTATTTACTAGGCCGAAAATTTGTCTTTCATGTAGACCATGCTGCACTGGTGTATCTAGTCCGGCAGCAGCATTTAGGTGGTCGTTTGGCACGATGGGTTCTATTGTTACAAGAATTTGATTACGAAGTAATTCATCGACTCGGCACTGCACATGCATTAGCAGATTTTCTCTCTCGGTTAGATTCCGGTGAAGCTCCAGTCGGTGTTGATGACACCACACCAGCTATTTATGTTACTGAAATGACTAGTGATGAATCTGCACAACCTCCTGTGACACCTACTTACTATGATCAGTTATTAACCTTTCTTACTGATGCATGTCTTCCTTCTCAAATTTCTCCTGCAATGCACCGGAAAATTGAAGTTTACAGTCGCCGATTCCGGTTGATTGCCGGAGAATTGTATTATATGGATCACACTGGGGTTTTACTTCATTGTATTCCTCCACATGAAGTAAACTCAGTAATCGCTTTGGCACATTCCATACCCTCGGTGGACATTTTGCAGCAGATTTAACGCACCAAAAAATTCTGCAAAGTGGGCTCTGGTGGCCTACTATGTACAGAGATATATCTCAATTTGTGCAGCAATGTGACAATTGTCAGCGATCTGGAAAGCCTTTACAACGCCATTTCTTTCCTCTACAGCCTGTCTTACCTTTAGAACCTTTTCAGAAATGGGGTCTTGACTTTATTGGACCAATCACACCTCTAGCAATCCTTAGCAACAACAGATATATTCTGACATGCACAGATTATGCTACTAGATGGGCAAAAGCTTGGGCTTTACGGTCCACCACAGCTATTTCGGCGGCAAAATGTCTAATGAAGGATGTATTCCCATGTTATGGATTACCTTTGGAACTTGTCACAGATCAAGGGACCCACTTTATCAACAGTTTAATGCGAGTGCTCACACACACTTTTTAGATTCTGCATAAATTCAGTTCACCGTATTATCCTCGTGCTAATGGCCTAGCTGAAAGTACAAACAAAACGTTCTTGACTATGCTTCGAAAATTGATTGTGGAATCACCAGAAAGAAGGGATCAATTACTACCTGCAGTATTATGGGCATACCGGACTACATACAAGGTCGCAACCGGACTAACTCCTTTCAAACTGGCATATGGAATGGAGGCAATTGCACCAATGGAACTTGTAGTACCAAGCTTACGTGTGGCCATCTCTCAGAAGTTGATACCCGAAGATTCTTTGCCATTTCGGTTGGACACACTCAGAGAATTAGATAAGCATCACTGGGAAAGTTTTCTGACTCTTCAAGAAGTGCAGTGGCGGCAAGCTCGTACACATGATCGGTATCTTAAAACTCCAGTTTTTACGGTAGGACAACTTGTGCTATTTTATAATGCAAAATCAAATCGTTCTGCTGGAAAATTCAAGTTACGATGGTTTGGTCCTTACCAGATTACTGAACAAGTGGGCCCAGCTACTTTTTGGTTGACTACTATGATCAGAATTCCTCTTCTGAAAGTGATAAATGGTTCAAAGTTGCGGCCGTATCATCAAGCGCCTGATTCGCACTGAAGTGTTCTACGGTTACTCGCGTATTTTTTTCTTTTTTTCTCTTTTCTTTTCTTTTCCTTTTTAGTTTTGCGTGATTACTAAAATAAGTCTGTAAATATCCTCGTTTTGATACCTAATTATGATCAACAGCCACCCTGCATTATCGATCTGCTCATGCATGCACACCGTAGTTATGAAGGTTATCATCACAACATCGCGTGATGATTAACACTTTTGATTGCCTCCTGTTACCAAGTATTTACTTAACACTAGTGTTGTACTTGGACACTTTAGTGTCCTTGGATACTTTAGTGTCTTGAAAAGGAGACAATGTTTGATGATTTTTTTAGATTACTAGAAGGAACCATTTATAAATGTATCTATGCAACATGTTGGCATAAGGGTTGAACATTTTTAGAAAAATATAGTTTTTATTAAAGGATATAAAAATTAATATTTATTCACTAATTTTATGATGCTAATTTCAATATTGGCATAGAAATTATAGTGATGTAAGTTAGAGGTTTGTTTTTATTAAAATCATGATCTTGTTATTTTCATTGGTCTAAATGCAATAAAATCTTTTATTTTAAATATGTCAATATGTTTCTATTGATAATTAGAGATTTGTAATGAATTTTATTGGGTTTATGGCATAAAATGAAGCTCATTTGTGATATGACAGTATTATCATCTATGAATTATTTTGCAAAGTGATGGTATAAACATGCATAATTTTTTGTTATCAAAATACTATTTGATATTATTACAACTAGAAATATTTTTTTGACAGCCTTTGGAGTCGAATTTCTATGTCGTTTCTTCAAGTTAAACAATGCCAATGTTTTTCTACGCTAAGAAAAGGTCATTTTATGAGGAAATATTGCATATGCTACATGATTAAAGTTAACATGCTAGTTTTTTCTATATAAAATAGTTTATAATGCTTATAGAATTATTTTGATTCATAGTATATACCTTATATCATTTAGAAAACCTAATTTTTTTAGGATGAATTTTTATTCTCAGTAGAGAGGATTATGGCCATTCAATGAAATATTGAGATTTATAGTGGTATCTGAGATACATACAAAATTATTGGTTCATAGACATGTAGCATATCTTTATTCTACTATATGATGGTTTTTGAAATAAAACACAAACCATTTTAGTGTTTTTAGGAATCAATATCATATAAAAGGCTACTGAAGTGTATAACTATATAATGAGCACCCTATATATGTTAGTAACTATTGTGTCTGTGTGTTTTGTGTGATTTGTGCTTTCTGTAAGCCCTATGTATACGTGCTTTTCGAGTGCGATCATGGAAGCTCTAGCAAACTTTGCTACCTTCTGTGATCGAATTCCTCCAGACGTGAGTGAATTCTTGCGTGTCTGTGGGTTGTCTAATTTCGCTGAATTGCCTTGGCATTCAGTGGAATGTCACCCATTTTATGCCCAGATCATTGCTATCATCACTGCCACACCTGCTACAGAGCAGAGTTGGCCAATTACCTCTTTACCATCTCGTACTGTAATCACGCTACAGTCATTTGCTGATGCTTTCCGACTCTCTCCGCAAGGACGAGAGAATGGACCCAACCTTCCAATCGCTACGATGAATCAATTGTTTCCCAGGCACTCTTCAAATGAGTATGCTATACTATGTCGCCTTGAGCCTGAAAGAACAGCCGTGCAATTTTTAGTAGCAATACTAAATTTGCAGAAATGAACATATGGGATATCTCGCCCATTCTATTCGGTAATTGATATGGCTGCTCGCGAGCCTATCAGTTTCGCTTCCTATTTTTTCCGGCACATTCACCACGAATGCGTTTCGGTTATTAAACAGTTTAACAAAGGAGATTTGCCGCGATCACGTCTCCCGCACATAATCACTTTCTTGTTTTCGACCATCTTAGCAGCGCAACCACCACCCAGAGGTCCAGTTCTATATCATGAAGAATCTGCTCAGATACTGGAAGACGACGAAGAAGACGATGAAGAAATCTTCCAGCTCCTACGCCGAAAACGCATCAGGATTAGCTCGTCTGACAATCAGGTGCAAGGGTCTGCCGCAAGTGATAAAGTAGACAACAATGAAGAAGAAGGGCATGAAGAAGAGACTTTCCACGACACAGCTACATCAATGCGCCATGATTCATCAGCCCAGTCATCTCCAAACAACCAACAAGAGCAAAGTGTGACCAATTCTGACGACAAATCTTCTAACGAAGAATCTCAGCAGCAGTCCAAACAAGAGGTACAAGAAGATACGCAACTTATTGTTGCAGAATTTTTACAGGAATTAATTACGGCAGTAGAATCTGCAAAGGCCCAACCTAATGTAAATACGCAACAACTTACCGAAGCGGCTAACACTCTGAAACCCACTCCTCCACCCGTGCTTCCACTCAAACCCGTTGTTCCCATTCCACCGATTGTACCTGACGCACCCGATTCATCCTCCTCTTCACCGAACTATTCTCCACCCAATTCCCATCAACTCTTCACCACTTCTTCATCTCAACCACGTCCTTCTCTTCTGTTTCCTTCGCTACCTGTATTTAATGAGCTCGCATCCATGGGTCAGCTGTTGATCCAACTATCGCAGCAACTACTAGCACAGATGAAAGAAGTAACTGATAATCTCAAAGAAGAATTTCAACATAAAGTCGATGTTCTAGAGGCAGATATAAGTCCACTCCAGGAAGAAATAAAAGAGATGCTGCCTTGGCCAAAATCAGAATAAAGGATGAATTGTTATGTGCTGCTGCTGCAGAAATTCTACAGTTACGGCAATCAGTTACGGATAAAGAGGATGCCCGCATAGCACTGGACAATTTGTTAGAAGAGACACGAGTACAATTGGATGAAGGACAGGAAATGACGGTATTACTAAAGCAAACCAATAAGGATCTAGAATTTGCAACTGCAAACCTATATGAATCAAATGCTTCTCTTAAAAGCCAGATGATGCTGGTCGCTCAACTACAGAAGGAGATACTAGGGATAAGAAGAGAAAGAGATGCCTATTACAGGACCATTCAATTTCATAATCAAGAGTTGGACAGAAAAGAGAATCAATTGGGTGCTCAAGCAGAAAGACTCTCTCGAGTTGATAAACAGATTGCAGACATGAAAGTCAACCGGGATGCAGCTTTGTCAAACGACTTTTATCTACAGGAAGCTTTCTTGCAGACACAAGCAAAAATTTTGATAAGCCAGGTAATTGCAACCAGTTCAGTAAGAACTGATGCTCAACTAGTAGAACCCGAAGTCCTGAAACAGATGTTAGATTCATTAAAAAAGAAAATTGCCCGAACGTTTAAATTAGCTAGAGTAATGTATCTAGAAGGTATAATAGATGAACCGTAATATTTTGTATACCTGCAGGTTTGAGTCCACCGTGCGTGCCAGTGTAAGCCGCCGGATTGGCAATTGTAAATCCTTTTTCCTTTTCATATTCCAAACGAACTGAGAAGTTGCTACGAAGAGATGTAACTTTTTTATAAAGCAATGAAAAGACACTTTCGGTGACGACCAGAAGATTGCCAGACTGTCTGTCTGGGCGATACGTCTATGGAGTTACGTTGTGTTGTTTTTGGAAAAAAAAACTCTGAGTCATACTGTGTCTTTTCTCTCTTTGTTTGCTTGTTGCATCTGTGCGGTAAGGACTTTGTTATGATAGTGTTTGCAGTAAATTAAGTATTGAATCGCTGTTCTGTAAACTGTTTACTGTAAGTCTGTGTTACGGTAATGGTTATCCTTGCGTTGTGTACTGAGATGTATTGATTAGAATACGAATAGTAATTCCATATTGGAATGAGCCCGAGTTTTCTGTTAGAAAGTTGGATTAGCAGAGTTGTTTTGAACGAAAGGTCATGTGAGTAGGATGATTTGGGAAAATCAAGTATACGGCCTCTGATTATTCAGACCCCTTCCACTCCCAAGAACCCGAATAGAGTTTAAACGCGTTCTGACAGCAAACGCGCATTTAACAAGGAGTTGTTGGCGCATGTAATAGTATTCCCCCTAGGGGCAGGCTCGAGTGAAGAGAAGAAACTGCACTGCGAGGTAATATGTTTGGTCGCCCCACTGTCAAAGTACCAAACATCTGAGTCTACTGAAGACATGCACTGCTCATGAGAAGATGGGTCAAAATTGCAAACAGTAGTGAACGCCCATTCTTCCTCCTACACAAGATTACCAGACTCCGTTTTTCATGTAGAGGCTTCTACAACAACCATTCCAGCCTCTTTCTTCTTTGCCTCTTTTGCAGCCAGTTTTGGACAGTTCTTTATGATATGATCATTCCCTTTACAGTACTTACAAAACAATTTCTGCTTTTCTGATTTTT
Source organism: Ceratopteris richardii (assembly GCA_020310875.1). NCBI lineage: Eukaryota > Viridiplantae > Streptophyta > Polypodiopsida > Polypodiales > Pteridaceae > Ceratopteris > Ceratopteris richardii. Next base: position 175,051,540 of record CM035413.1, read on the forward strand.
TCTCATCTTTGTCTTGGTTCTTCGAATGTGCAACATTTGCATATTTCTGCTTACTAGTAGAAGAACTCCATTTTCCTTTGCCCTTCTAATTAGCCAGGAAAGCTTGATCTGCAACACGCATAATGGACCTCCTCTGCCTGGACTGATCTTCCTGCAACAGAACAGAGACTAACTCCTCAAATGACAAGGCATTTGGATTGCCTTTCATCATCAATCGAAGAGTAGAAGCAAAACTCTGATATGGATCAGGGAGACCATTCAGAACGGTTTGCACAAGTGAGCTATCTGGTATAACCTCATTAGCAGAAATCAACTGTTCCTTCAAGTCTTTGATCTTTGTTAGGAAACTGTCCATAGAATCACCTTCATTCATGTGCTCACTCTCCAACTGTTTTCGGAGGTAAGCAACACGAGCCTCATTCCTAGCTTAGTACAATGTGGTAAGTGTATCCCATGATAGACAAGGCTATCAATGCATGTGCCTGGGCATCTCTGCCATCCCAACGAATCTGCTGTGCAGTAGGTGTAGTAGAAACAACATCACGAACAGGAATCTGCACAATATCATCTTTGATGCCATCTCCATCAGCTCCAGCACCTGTATTTGCAGTACCTGTAGTTACAGGTGCAACAAGATGTCTTTCAACACCCTACACAATGTTCCACAATCCTTTTGCAACCAATACATGCCGCATCATATAAGCCCATAATGGGTAGTTGGTACCATCCAACTTATCCTCAAGAGCCAACATACGGAATACATCACTGCTTTCAGCCATGGCCGGTGACTAAAATACCTTGATGCAAAAAATTGATTGTATCTCAAAAAGTTGAACGGAACTGCCCACACGAGTTTTGCTAAACCTGTAGCAGACTTCGAGACGCTTATATTGGCGGACTGAAACAGGTATATACCTATGGCACAAAAAGAAGAAAAAGCCTGCACAAGCGCTGTGATAGTGCGTTCGGAGCCGAAACGAGCTCATATCGCGATTTCGACACCACATAGCGAAGCTGTTTTGATCTCCGAAACACATTGAGTATGCTCACTAAATTTCGTGCGAATCTGAGACTACAACCGGAGGAGTGTCGATGACACCCTAGATGAAGCGGTGACCTGCTCTGATACCAATCGTTGGAGTTAGACATCTGCAGAAGCACGCGAGCAGCACAAGGAAGAAGAAGAAGCTTGGGACACAACACACAAGACTGAATGTATTACTAGAGAATGTACAAAGATAAGTAGCCCATTAGGGCAATAGGTGTATATACAAGCCGGGGGAAAAAAACCTCCTAAAGAGAGAAAAAAGTTCCCTGACGGTCCTAGAGTGTTCACACACATCACTACCTAAATATCTCAACATATAACTCCTCCTCCATGAGTAAGGCAATGAATTCTTCAAAATCTAGGGATTGAATTCTGATTTGAGTACTAAGAGCAGTTACCAAACCATCAAACTTTGGTGTACCTATTTGAAGACAATGCCAAGCTAACTCCTTACTTGACTTTTGTACAGTTGCCTCCACCATTTGATCTTGTTGATTCTTTATGCGAGTGATATAAGGCCTCTATAGTCTCCCCATATGTAAACCTTTCTGCTGCTAGCTAATTCTACAAGTGTTGAATCCGTGTCAGATTATACTATTCATAATGATTTCTCAATATGTTTCATGCTTCATATGCCTTGGTAGTATGTTGAATGAGAGTAATAGCACTATTAGTAGTACTCATAAATAGATCACAGAGTGCATGTGCATTCCTATGTTTCCAAGCTTGTAGAAGATCAACATCAAGAGGAATCATTCAACCAAGATTACTTGGATCAGGTGTTTCTTGGGGCTCATGATCAGTCCTAAGAATAGTCTCTAGAAGCTCATATGAATCAAGGATAGAAGTGATTTTAAACCTCCATCGGGTGTACTCTGTACCATCAAGTTTACCTTTCGTGAAGGTTTGTGGTCATAACTGCAACATTGGAATGACTAGCATCATTGCTGCTCCTACCTGTGCTCCACCTACTTCTGTTGATGAACCACATGTGAAGAGATGGATAGGTATGTGCTTGAAGATGAAGAGGTGTTGCAAAATCCTTGATCTACACCAGCCAAATGAACTCCAGGAGTATATGGTGGGCCCTTTTAGCTTGCCAATGGATGTATTAGACACCCTATGTACCTTGGAAGATCACTCTCAAAAAGATAGATCAAAACAGATAAGTTGGAGTTAGCTCAGAGGTGAAAACTTGCTATTCTTGGTTCATACACCTGTCCAGTGTTTTACATAATTCTCTGAGCACAGTAGCAATTATCTTAATTCCTCTTGGGGAAGTCTAGGTAGCTTAAAGAGATAATTTTCAAGAGTAATCTCATCAAAAATAATAAACCACACACTGAGAATGAGTTTTAACAAGTGATGACATCATCTCGATTTTCACGGGCTGCTACAATTTGAGACCAGTGAGCAGAAAAATAAACATAACTCAAAATGTAGGAATCCAATGATTATGAAAATTTGTATGGTTATACTAGACAGTAATTTGAATCCAAAAAGCTTTAAATCACTGAATTTGGATGAGTAACCACATAGAAATGGCTCTGACAAGGTGAGTGAAAAAGTCGGTTACCTGATAGAGAAGTGAAGATGAACAGACCCTGTTGACTTCAAATGAACATAACTGAATGTTGCAACATTCAAATGACATGAAAATTTGTGAGAATATAATAGAATTATAGAGCTAACTTTACCAAGTTAAATCACTGAAAATGATACACCAAGCTCAGAGAAAACATCTCTGCAAGCTGACTGAGAAAACTGAGAGATATGGCAGTGAGTAGTACACTTCACAAGAACATGGAAATATGAACCCAACTGATTATGAAAATGAAAGTGTATTGCTTGTAAAATGTAAAATACAATGGACTTACTGATACATATGTGTGCCTTGTAATCACACCTTGATATGGCATAAAGCTCAGCTCTTGGAGGTCTTCACATAGGTCTCTCTAACCACGACTAAAACTGCCATCTATTTATAGTTGAGTTTGGGAGGCTAACTTCCCTCAATCACTCTCCAATCAATCAATGATTGATTTGATTCTCTACCTACCACAAATCACGAATTTGTGGCTCCTCTTTCCATTCTTGATCAAGTGGACTCAACCACTTAAGATTCTCTTACTTTTACATTAAGTAAACTCTTCAAAAGTTACAAGAGGTAGTTCACAAGTGAACTTTACATAGTCTTCATTTTGAAGCTTCTTCTAAGACTTTGTGAGACTCAAGCCAATACTTAGGCTTGTCATAGACTTGCTCCAACAGCTCCCCCTCAAGCCAAGTATGCTTGAGGTCTTCAATCTTCCAAGATTACCTGCAAACCTATCATAGCCTTGAATTTGCAAAGCTTTGTACCATCCAATGCTTTGGTTAGAATATCTGCACATTGTTGATGAGTGGACACATATGATATTTGAATCTCTTTGCTTAGAAGCTTTTCTCGTACATAGTGATAATGAACTTCAATATGTTTAGTCCTTGCATGAAAAATAGGATTAGCAGCCAAATGAATAGAACTCATATTGTCACAAAAAATAGTTGGAGTTCCAAACTCCAATCCAAGATCTTTGAACAATGTCTTCATCCACATAGCTTCTTGAGTAGCTATGGCAAGACCTCTGTATTCAGCTTCAGTAGAAGAGAGAGCAATTGTGGGTTGCTTCTTGGATGACCATGAAATAAGCTTTGAACCTGCAAAGGTAAGATAACCTGAAGTGCTCCTTCTATCTTCCTTGGAGCCAGCCCAATCTGCATCAGAAAATAGCTTCAAACCTAAATCAGATACATAAGGATAATAAAGTCCTTCATTTATGGTTCCTTTGAGATACTTGAGAATCCTTTTGGCAGCATCCATATGTGGTTTCCTTGGTGTGTGCATAAATTGACTTAGCACACTCACACTCTAACATATATCTACTCTTGTCAATGTGGCATAATTGAGACTACCCACTAGACTTTGATATGATGTGATGTCCTCTATGAGTTCACCTTCATGTGAGCTCAATTTGTGATTGACCTCCATTGGAGTACCTGCAATCTTACAATCTTGCATCTTGAATTTTGCCAACATGTCCTTAATGTTGGCAAAATTCAAGATGCAACAAACCATGATCTTTGTAGACAACTTCCAAACCTAGGAAGTAGGTAAGTGAACCCAAATCACTTATCTTGAACTCTTCTTTGAGTGAGAAACAAAGTACTTTCTTTGAGTGAGAAACAAACCATGATCTTTGTAGACAACTTCCAAACCTAGGAAGTAGGTAAGTGAACCCAAATCACTTATCTTGAACTCTTCTCTCATCTGATCTTTGATCTTCTTCATACCATCTGCATCATTTCCTGTCAATATAATATCATCTACATATACACATAGGTAGATGACCTCAGAATCACTCTTTTTAATAAAGAGTGAAGGATCTGCCTTGATGGTTGAAAGCCTTTGTCCTACAAGAATGAAACAAGCCTGAAATTCCAAGCTCTTGGAGCTTGCTTGAGACCATACAATGCTTTGTTAAGTTTACACACATAATCAGGATAAACTTGATTCTCAAAACCAGGTGGTTGTGCCATATATACCTCTTCTGTTATCCAACCATTCAAAAATGCATTCTTTACATCTAGTTGAAGTATCTTCCAATTCTTGGAAGAGGCAATACTAAGCAAAACCCTAATAGTAGGCATCTTTGCCACAGGAGAGAAGGTCTCCTCATAATCAATTCCCTGAGTTTGTGTAAAGCCTTTTGCTACAAGCCTTGCCTTATACCTGTTAATGGAACCATCAAAATTCTTCTTGAGTTTATAGACCCATCTTGAGCCTATTACCTTCATGGATGAAGTCTTGGGCACCAAATCCCAAGTGTTGTTTTCCTCAAGTGCTCCGATCTCTTCCTTCATTGCATGCTTCCATTTTGTTTTTGCTTTGGCCTCTTCAAATGATGATGGCTCCTCTTGGTTTATGTCCTGTGCTATGTAGATAGAATGTTTAGTTACTAATGAGGTGTCAAACCCACCTTTCTGGTTTTTTCTTTTCCCTCATAGATCTTCTTAGGCCATGATGTGATGATTCTGCCTCATGTCCAAGTTCCTGCAATTTTGCTTTACCTTTAAACTTCCATGCTTTGATCTTTTCCATTTGAGATTCTTCATCATCCTCTGAGGTGTCTTGTTCTTCAATCTTTGGTTGTTCTCTACCAAGCTTTGGAAAATCTTCTTCAAGATTATATGGTAAATTGACCTTCCTGCATGAATCTTCATACCATGAATTGTTCTCATCAAAAACTACATCTTTGCTTACCAAGAATCCTTTGTTGGTAGGGTTGTATAACCTGTAGCCCTTTTGATTGTTGTCATATCCAATAAATACACACCTTTCTGCCTTTGGATCCATCTTGCCTCTAACCTGTGAAGGAACATGAGCAAAAGCAATACATCCAAAAATTTTACAATGATCTAAGCTTGGTCTTCTTTCATTCCAAGCCTCATATGGAGTCATCCCATCAAGGGATTTTGAAGGCAACCCGTTAATCAAGTAAGTGGCTGTAGATACAGCCTCAGCCCATAAGTAATTAGGTAAATGCTTTTCATTTAACATAGACCTTGCAGCTTCAACAATTGTCCTATTCCTCCTTTCTGCCACTCCATTTTGCTCAGGAGTGTACCTTGTAGTTACCTCTCTTTTGATTCCTCTTTCTTGAAGAAAAGAATCAAACTCATGGGATAAGTATTCTCCCCCTCCATCTGACCTTAGCCTTTTTAGTGATTTACCTGTTTGATTCTCCACAAGAGCCAAATATCTTTTGAAACATGAAAAAACTTCATCTTTGTGTTTCATAAAGAATAGGATAGTCCATCTGCTGCAATCATCAATAAAGGAACCATAATACCTTGATCCAGATATTGAAGCTTCCTTGCTAGGTCCCCATACATCTGTATGAACCAACTCCAAGAGATCTCCATGCATATAACCTTTCTTCATGAATGGTAACCTGTGAGACTTTCCAAATTGACATGCACTACACTTATAAATCATATGTTGTTTTGACAAATTAGGGAGTCCAAGTACACTTTGGTCCTTGCAAATTTGCTTTAATGACCTTTCACCAATATGTGCTAACCTTTTGTGCCATACTTCCAATTCTGTGAGTGTCTGACTACCATAATTAAAGAGAGCAATGTTTCTAGTGTCCTGTAATTCAAATGTGAACAATCTACCTGTCTTTTCACCTTTTGCAATTCTTCTGAATCCTTGACTTGGATCTTCAACAAATGCTCCTGCTTTTGTGAACCTGACTTGCAACCCTTTCTCTACTATCTGCCCAACACTTATCAAATTCTTTGTAATGGTAGGGACATAGAGTACCTTACTGAGTAGGTTGATGTTTCCATCAGGTGCTTTGACATTGCCTATTTTCTCCACAGGATGTTTTGTATCATCTCCTGTTTGTACCTCATGCTTATTCCTTGGATCTTCTAAATCTGATAGGAGTGCCACATTTCCTGCCACATGATTTGAACAACCTGAATCTATGTAGAAAACATGCTCATCAGATTTACCTTGTGGCATAGCCATGTTCATGATCAATAATTAATCCTCTTTGTTTGAGTCTTCTGTGTAGTTATTGTAGTCTCTCTTTCCTTTGTAGCCTCCTTGATAGTTTGAATGATTGTAGTTGTTGTAGTTTCCATGGTAGTTGTTGAACCTTCCTCTTGAGTAGCCATAACTTCCTCTATTGTATCCTCTGCCTCTTTGATTCCTGGAATTCCTAAAGCAATTTTCAGTTGTAATCCACAAATAGAACATGAGTTGGAGTCTTGGGATCTCCCCCTGCCTTATCTACCTCCTCTTCCTCTACCTCTGCCATGTCTTCCTCTACCTGCATAGTTAGCTTGATATGTACCTACTTCATCATCCACTTTCTTTGCCTTTCCTTTGTTATCTTCGGACTTGCTTTTATCAGTGTATAAAGCTGAAGATTGATTACCTTTAGAGCTTTCTCCATTTTTGATAAGCTTTTCCTCTTGAGTAAGTAGTTGTCCAATCAGTGTATTGAAATCAGGTACATGTATGTCCATGTACAAATCCATAGCTGTGGTGAATGCTTCCCACTTGTCATCTGCCTTCAAGCCATTGATGACCTGCCTTACAATTTGCTCTTCATCTATTACCTCTCCAATGCTTCCCAACTGATCCGCTATGTCCTTGAGCTTTGTGACAAAATCAGTCACATTTTGTTTGGGAGCCTTCTTGAGAGTTGTGAAATCCAGCCATAGTTGATGCTTCCTAGCTTTGGTACTTGAAGAAAAGAAAGCTTCAAGTGCATCCCACACTTCTTGAGATGTCTTACAACTCCTAATGTGAGGCAACAAAAAATCTGAGATAGAGTTGAGGAGATAAGACCTTGCAAGTGCATCCTTGGAGCACCATGTGCTCAATCTTTCTTGCTCTTCTTGTGTTGGTTGACTTTTGTTCCTGAAACTTGGCATAACTTCATCTCCAGCCACATAACCATATAAACTTCTACCTTGGAGATAAGCTTCCATTCTTAATGACCAAGCTGACTAGTTACCTCTGTCCAATTTATCAATTGATGAAGGAAATCCATCTGCCATGTTGTCCAACCTTGCTCTGATACCACTGTGAAGAGATGGATAGATATGTGCTTGAAGATGAAGAGGTGTTGCAAAATCCTTGATCTACACCAGCCAAATGAACTCCAGGAGTATATGGTGGGCCCTTTTAGCTTGCCAATGGATGTATTAGACACCCTATGTACCTTGGAAGATCACTCTCAAAAAGATAGATCAAAACAGATAAGTTGGAGTTAGCTCAGAGGTGAAAACTTGCTATTCTTGGTTCACACACTTGTCCAGTGTTTTACATAATTCTCTGAGCACAGCAGCAATTAGCTTAATTCCTCTTGGGGAAGTCTAGGTAGCTTAAAGAGCTAAATTTCAAGAGTAATCTCATCAAAAATAATAAACCACACACTGAGAATGAGTTTTAACAAGTGATGACATCATCCCGATTTTCACGGGCTGCTACAGTTTGAGACCAGTGAGCAAAAAAATAAACATAACTCAAAATGTAGGAATCCAATGATTATGAAAATTTGTATGGTTATACTAGACAGTAAGCTCAATCCAAAAAGCTTTAAATCACTGAATTTAAATGAGTAACCACTGAGAAATGGCTTTGACAAGGTGAGTGAAAAAGTCGGGTACCTGACAGAGAAGTGAAGATGAACAGACCCTGTTGACTTCAAATGAACATAACTGAAGGTTGCAACATCCAAATGACATGAAAATTTGTGAGCATATAGTAGACTTATAGAGCTAACTTTATCAAGTTAAATCACTGAAAATGATACACCAAGCTCAGAGAAAACATCTCTGCAAGCTAACTGAGAAAACTGAGAGATATGGCAGTGAGTAGTACACTTCACAAGAACATGGAAATATGAACCCAAATGATAATGAAAATGAAAGTATATTGCTTGTAAAATACAATGGACTTACTGATACATATGTGTGCCTTGTAATCACACCTTGATATGGCATAAAGCTCAGCTCTTGGAGGTCTTCACATAGGTCTCTCTAACCACGACTAAAACTGCCATCTATTTATAGTTGAGTTTGGGAGGCTAACTTCCCTCAATCACTCTCCAATCAATCAATGATTGATTTGATTCTCTACCTACCACAAATCACGAATTCATGGCTCCTCTTTCCATTCTTGATCAAGTGGACTCAACCACTTAAGATTCTCTTACTTTTACATTAAGTAAACTCTTCAAAAGTTACAAGAGGTAGTTCACAAGTGAACTTTACATAGTCTTCATTTTGAAGCTTCTTCTAAGACTTTGTGAGACTCAAGCCAATACTTAGGCTTGTCATAGACTTGCTCCAACACCACCTTGATTCCTAGTTCTAGTGCTTCCACACCACTTACAGCCTCCTGAGCTTTGATATCATGTAAGAAAATAACAAGATAGTAGAATAGACTAGTAGACAAAGTTGAGAGAAAAACACTGACAAAGATAGACCCAAACTGAGATATACAAAACTTAAACTCTCAAATTGCGAAGAGTAATACAGCCACAATGATGGTGTTGTCCACCCATGCATTCCCAATGTGGAGTTTATATGGTGATCTAGAGAGACTCTAGATGAAGGGCTTATTAGTACATAATGCTATATAAAGCTCAACATGGGGCATGCTTATATAGCTTTTACAAAGGGATTCTGTATAGATAAACGTAGTTGGGAGATACAAAATAGTCAGCAAAATATACAATCCAAAAATATCTCTAGGACCAAAAGTCCTACCATCTCAGCCCTACGGGCCGAGGGGTTGGGATAGGCCCCTCGTCACTATAGAAGAGGACAAACCCCCCTCTCTACTCCCCCCCTAAGATTCTACGGGGAGACTACACGATGCCAGAAGGCCTTTATTTTTTCCTTGAATGGAAAACCCAATGGCGTGGAAGTTTATGCCCTTTCTAACCTAGTGGCTAGGCTCACAAAGATCATCTATTGCCATCAATGGTCACACATAGACCTCAGCTAACTTGGAAGTTAGGGTCCCACAAATGTGTGGGCTCTCACAACAGCTTCTCCTCATAATGAGGGCCTTACAACTTAGAGCACCATGGATCATTTGTGGTCACTTGAGGGTGGAGTATTGAGTATATCTAGCAATTCGTAGTAGTCATTGTACCCACATGAACAGGCTTGGTAGGTTGAATAATCAGTGGGTGGTTCGTAATGTTGAGCATAAATACTTGATTGACTATTTTCACTAGGGTTCTCTTAACCAATGACTTTTGTAATGATTGAAGTAGATGACATCATAATAGGCCCTATATTTTCATGTGCTTGTTGTTGATATATTTTGGTAGTGATGTGTATGAACACACTTAGGACCGCCAACTTCCTTTGCATTAGATTGTTATGCAATGGCTGCCTATAGCCTATTTCTTTTTATGAAGCACAAAATTCAGAAAATTGGATGGTTGCTATGCAATCCGAATATGATGATACTATGAAGAATGGTACCCGGTCTTTATGTGATTTGTCTTTGGGCAAAAAGGCCATTGACACTAAATGGGTATACAATCTAAAATGCAATGGAATAGTTCACAACTATAAGGCTAGGCTTGTTGCAAAAGGTTATGATCAAGAGAGAGGTATTATTGATTTTGATGAGACCTTTGCACCCACATGACAAATGACCACCATTCATAGCATATGTGCACTTACAACTCATGATGGTTGGAATGTACATTAGTTGGGCATTAAAACTACATTTCTGAATGGTGACTTAAATGAAGAAGTGTATGTATTTAAGCCCTATGGTTTTGTGTAGAACATCCATGAAAACAAAGTGTGCACATTGAAAAAGTTATTTTATGGTTTGAATCAAGCATCACGTGCTTGGTATGAAAAGATACATGCCTACTTGATTGCACATGGTTTTAAGAACAGTCCAACTCAAAGCACATTATATGTTAAGCATGTAGATGATGTACTTTTGATCATTGTTGTATATGTTAATGTCATGATTCACACTCGTCCTAATGAGAAGCATGTTGCTAATTTTAAGGCTGATTTGTATGCCTCTTTTGAGATGTTAGATTTGGGGAATTTGCATCATTATTTGGGCATTTGGGTTATGCAAGTTGATGGTGGAATAAGTTTGTGTCAAAAAAAATATATTGGCACATTATTGCTACATTTTGGCCTTGAAAATTGGAAACCTATTGCCACTCCTATGGAAGTAGGTTTATGGTTCAGTCTTCATGATGCTAGAGACGAGTTGATTTTGCATCATTATTTGGGCATTTGGGTTATGCAAGTTGATGGGGGAATAAGTTTGTGCTAGAAAAAACATATTGGCACATTATTGCTATGTTTTGGCCTTGAAAATTGGAAACTTATTACCACTCCTATGGAAGTAGGTTTACGATTGAGTCTTCATGATGCTAGAGATGATTTGATTTTTGTTTTGGAAATTTTGTATGCATAGTGTTTGGAACCATTCTAGGGAAGTTCCTTTCAAGGTTTCCAAAGGATTTTTATTGTGTAAAAAAATCACAAACTTGCTTAGTCCAGAATACTTGCTTGAATTCAAGCACATGTGCATGAGGATCACCTTGCCCTTCATAATACTCTCACATAAATTTTGCCACTTATGAATGTTTGATCCTTCTCTCGACATCATTTCTTACAATATGTGCTTATGGCATTTGTGGTTGTTGTGTCAAGCCTTTAGAAACAGGTGTGGATTGTGGCACAATCTTCACTTATTGGTCTACTGGATTTACCAAATATGGTATTTGAGGTAGCCATTGGCAAAATGTAGGGGGAATCGTATTCTGAGGTGGTGTTGGCATACATGGCATGAGCATATTAACAAAAATTTCCCAAAAGATAGTACATAGAGTTTTCCATGTGATGTCATATTCACTGGTACAATTGCAGCTATTATGAACAAGGTTGAGACTGCTATCATATCAGCAAGTGAGATTAGATTAGATTGTACTAGTATAGAGGCCATATGTGAAGAGATTCTTTGATTTTGTACTACAATAGTAGTGATCCGATTCGTAGGAACCATTGAAATCAAGGACTTCAGACTCCTTGGACCTCGATTCAAAATGACTACCATCCTTGGAATACCACTAAAAAAAGATTACGAGGCCAAAATGCATAAAATGTCATTGGTTATTTGCCTCAATTAGAAAATATGGTGTATTCCTATCGTCTTCATACATGGGTACTAGAGTTGGATCCGCATACCTATACTCATGAATGTCCAAATAGTAAGGACCTCTACTAGTAGGTGATGCAAGAGTCCAAAAGGATCCTTTGGAGTCTTCCACAAATATAGACTTCAAGAGATAATCCATCATGATTTACCTTGCTCACATGTATGGTCCTCGAGTATTAGGATCAATTCTACTTTGAGCTTGTTGTGGCTCTAGTTTGGAATTCATAAAGTCTAGAACTTCTACCTCTCCTTGAATTATTATTCCTACCTTATCTATAACCATGTAATAGGCTCCCATCTCGTCTACTAACAACCCACCGTCTGGTTTGACCATAAAGATGTTTGGAAGAGCGAGATCCCCAAGCTGATCAAGTCCCACAATAGACTGTCCACAATAATCTTGATAGATGGTGGCTCCCCATGTGTTAGTGTGTGTGAAAATGAGTCATATTTGATATTCACCCTCAGACTTGGACATGCAATCTAAGTGCGTATTGAGATTAGGATTTTGCATATCCTTAGAACTTGATGATGCCATTACTTCAATGTCATTTCCTAAATCACTTGATGTATAATGAGTTGCTTCTCCTATTTGGTGTCTTAAGAAAAGGAAATACCTATGTGATATGCTCAATAGATATGGTATGCAAGATTGAAAATACTTTCCTACTCTTGCATCATTAATTATCAAATTTAATGCAAGGGATAGTAATGAAGTGTAGGATCCAAAAGAGTATTGTTTTATGGTTTTGTTCATTGATCTATTCCAAATGTACGTTCTGAGATTAGCAGGCTTTCTCAACTAATTCACGATCCCAGGGTTCCTCACATGTATGCTACAAAGAGAGTGCTTAGATAATTCAAAGATGCAATGAATGAAGGTGCTTACACAGCCATGATGATGGTCTAACCTTAAAAGATGTTAGTAAGGTAAATTGGTCATGCATATAGATGATAGAAGATCCAATATTTCCAAAAAAGAATCGAATCTAAATATATTGAGCCTAAGGATGGAGGTGGCAACATAAGGAGGAGATTGGTTGATAGATGGAAGTGTTGAGTTCTTTTTATCTTGTTTGTACGTTCAAGTCATGTTTACAAGTTCCAATGAATGCACAAGATCTCAAAGAAACTCTGAGTGGAGAAAATGTGTATTAATGATGATTCATTTCAAGATTAGTGGTGGAGTTCACTATAGGAAGTGATGGTAAAGTAAGAGGGAAGGGGAAAAACCTCCACTTTCAGCTATTCTCGACCAAGTTGTATGCATTCTCAAGTTCCAATGATATTACAAAGTGATTGTAACCATTAGACATGTGGTTCAAAACATTTGGATGTTTTTAGATCAAAATCTTTACAAAGTTATATTCTCTATAGATCTATTATTTTTTTAGCAGTTTCTTTCAAATACACAGATTTTAGAATCTATATAGCACCTTCCATGTAATCCAACTTACGACTTTAATGACTCACTAGATCATATGTTATATCTTAGCATAAATTGAGAGAAAAATAGTTTATAAGATTTATGTGTCCTCTACCTACTCTCTGTTTGAAGGTATCCATTTTTTACAAAGTTAGAGAGGTCATATATCATCATAAAAGTTTCTAACTGAAGTATGCTATAGCGTATTGGAATGGCATGCACTCTATTTTATTTATGAAAACGGATTATATCAAATTCATTTTGGATTAGGATTTATAAGCTCTGCAAACACTATAGATTCTTTGGTCATCTCTGTAATATATAATATATAAAGGTCTCCATTAAAGCTCCACATTTGCAAAGGTCACGTGTTAGAGTAAAGGTATCCAACTGAAATGTTAGAGTTATTTTTAAACATCTTAACATATGTTTTGTGTGTGCAAAAGGATGTAATTACATTCTTTGTGGACTAGGAACTACAAGATATAGAAGCATAATTGGTTCTGTATGGAGCCAATTAGTGGGAGGTGTCTCTAATCTGTTGAGGATCTATCCACGTTTAATTATATCTTGGATTCGTTCAAAATAAAAATAATAAGGTTGATTCACGAACATACAATATTTGATAGTAGGAGACAACTTGATGCACGAACCTACAATATTTGATAGCAGAATTTAGGTAAAGTGTAATATATCTTTAGTATTATATCTACTCGATAGGGATGATCCTAAGGTCAGACGAGAAGATTGGTTTTAGCTCAATTGGGCCTTGCCATTGCTAACGTCTCATCATAGCGCATGATGGAAAGCATCTTGCCACTACAACCAATAGGACTTGAACCCACAACCTCCTCCAAGGGAGGCTAATGATTCAACCGTTTGAGTTAGCCTCCCTCAAACACAAAACATATTTCAAAACTTCCCGAAATGCTGGCTTTGATATCTGTTAACATTGCAATGTCTATAGAACTTGTTTGGCGATTACATTTCCATACGTTTCTTTTGAGGTTGTTTTATTTTTGCTGTTTTATATTGTTACTTAAAGGGAATTTTAAGGGCTTGAGGAACGATCCCTTCTTTTGATATCTTCCATTCCAATTCTTTTTCCATGCAATATTTTCCACAAGTTTTTTATGCTTTGGAAGAATAAGAAACTTGAAATGATACATGTTTTTCATATGTTTCCACAAGATCTTTTTGGTTTCGGATGAGTAAGAAATTTGGAATGATATACAAACCCAAGTTCATGAGGTAGAGGCGACTATTACATGCCACATGTAAGAGGTTGATGATCTGGTTCAATCCTCCACTTGGTTTCCACATATCCATATGCATCTCTATATGGAGCACAAGATAATAATTGGCATGAATTAATATAAAAAACATTATAGGAAGTAGAGAAGGAAGATATCAAAAGGCTTATGAAGCTTTTATCTCAAGAATGGGGATCCATTCGAGCTTCAGATTGCTAGGTTGCACACATGGGCATCCCCCTCCATGTGGAGATCCAAAATATCATGTAGGTTACCCGAGTCCTTGAACATGATGTTAGAGAACTCTTTCATCACAAGAACGCATATAAATCCCAAGTTCCCTACCAAGTTGATTACATATACCATTTTTGGGGAGGTATGACATGAGGGAAGGGCGTGAAGGTAGGAGACAAGCTAAACAAGTGGAAGAGTTGTGGCTTGAAAATGGAAGCTCTTCTTAATTTGTCCATGAATATGAAATAATTTTTTATTGATCCCTTTTTCCTTTTAGGTGTTAGCTAGTTTATCGTTTACAAGAAATTGTTCTACAACTTGATGAAATAAATGTACGATACACATACAACACTTGCATAAAGCAACAAACCCTTGCCCACAAATTGTCAATATGAAAGACGTGTCGATGGTATAAAGACCTTCACCATATTAAGACTTATGCACACACAAGACGAGCCATGCATGAGCATATAGACACAATTATACAAATAAGTCTCACTCATGAGCAAGAGAAAAGAGCTCCCAATAAACTCACATTTGGCCAAATAGAGAGTGAGTAAGAGTTCCTTACAAATGAGGTTTAGTTCACTTTTAGAGGCAACTTTTAAGAGTTACCCTCTTCACACTCTGATGTCTACCCTAGTTAAAAATAGGTTGTAAAAGTTACCCTCTTCACACTCCGATGTCTACTCTAGTTAAAAATAGGTCACTTTTATAGGCAACTTTTAAAAGTTACCCTCTTCACACTCTAATGTCTACCCTAGTTAAAGATTACTTGGATTGGTGTTTCTTGGGGCTCATGACCAGTCCCAAGAATAGTTCTGGAAGCTCATATGAATCAAGGATAGAAGTGATTTTAAACCTCCACCGGGTGTACTCTGTACCATCAAGTTTACCTTTTGTGAAGGTTTGTGGTCATATCTGCAGCATTGGAATGACTAGCATCATTGCTTCTCCTACCTGTGCTCCACCTACTTCTGTTGATGAACCACCTTGATTCCTAGTTCTAGTGCTTCCACACCACTTAGAGCCTCATGAGCTTTGATATCATGTAAGAAAATAACAAGATAGTATAATAGACTAGAAGACAAAGTTGAGAGAAAAACACTGACAAAGATAGACCCAAACTGAGATATACAAAACTTAAACTCTCAAATTGCCAAGGGTAATACAACCACAATGATGGTATTGTCCACCCATGCATTCCCAATGTGGAGCTTATATGGTGATCGAGAGAGACTCTAGATGAAGGGCTTATTAGTACATAATGCTATATAAAGCTCAACATGGGGCATGCTTATATAGCTTTTACAAAGGGATTCTATATAGATAAACGTAGTTGGGAGATACAAAATAGTCGAACTGAAACATTAGAGAGTTAATTTTTAAGCATCTTAACATATGTTTTGTGTGAAGAAAAGGATGTAGTTACATTCTTTGTGGATTAGGAACTAAAGATATAGAAGCATTATTGGTTCTGTATGGAGCCAATTAGTGGGAGGTGTCTCTAATCTGTTGAGGATCTATCCACGTTTAATTATATCTTGGATTCGTTCAAAATAAAAATAATAAGGTTGATTCACGAACATACAATATTTGATAGTAGGAGACAACAATAAAATTAGATCTTGATGCACTAACCTACAATATTTGATAGCAGAATTTAGGTAAAGTGTAATATATCTACTGGAGAGGGATGATCCTAAGGTCAGACGAGAAGATTGGTTTTAGCTCAATTGGGCCTTGCCCTTTGTTGACAGTATACGGAAAGAAGCAAGTACGGACACACATGCAGATCTAGCACTAAGGCAACCCTTCATTTTTTTTCAAAACCCTTACATCATTTTTAAGTGATTCTCATCACTAAAAACCCTTGTAAATAATATTTCACCTTTTTGTAGCTCCATTTTGTACAAGCCGAGGAGTCCTCGAGCTTGGGGAGCCTTAGAAGTAGTTGCCTGTCAATTTTCATAATTTTTAGATCTCGTTTGAGCCCTCAAATAAGCCCTGGAACCTAATTTTTAACTAGGCCGGACACTAGGTCTGGACAGGGCCAAAGCTAGTCAAAAACTATAAATAGAGCTAGAGAGCTCATTTTTGGGGCTAGCTTCTTGTAGTTTGAGCTTGTATGAGAACTTTCTTGCAATAGGAGTGATTCCATTGTCTTACTCTCTTTGTTCTTGCCGTGTGTGCGCGTGTGCGTGTATGTGTGTGCATGCTTGTGTGCTTCTCACTCACGCACTTGTGCTTCCACTTGCTCGTGGTCTTCATACCATCCTCACGTCTTCCCGGATTGACATTAAAGGAGGTGCTACTCATCACTGAGCTACACCAAAATTTTGGCGCCGTTGCCGGGGATCGAGCTTTGAGGACGAGCGTGTGATGGTAAGACGTAGAGAGGACGCGTTGGAATGGTAAGTAGTAGGTAAATTTCTGATTTTTCTCCATCTCCATCTTCATCTTCACCTCCTTCTCCATCTCCACCTCCACCTCCTTCTCCACTACATATTCCCTCTTCCTTATCATTCCCTCATTTGTTGTGTGCGAGTTTGAGAGAGAGCGAGTGTGTGTGCTTGTCTTTGTGTGTTTTTTTGCATGTTTCTTGCAGGTGGCAGCTCCATCATCATCTCCAGCAAGCTCAGCAGGTACAGAATTTGTCTGCACAGTCCCCGAGGCGTTGAGCTCGAGCTATCGCGACACTCCGAAAATTTCACCCAATCACGATTCTGAGTGCACCACGACACTGCGCAGGCCTAGAGCTCCCAGGATCACTAGACAGAACAGAAAAATTCACCATATCCCGAGCTATCGCGACACCTCACGACCTATCGCGACACCTCACGAGCTATCGCGACACTTCGACCTATCGCGACACCTCACGAGGTATCGCGACACCTCACGACCTATCGCGACACCTCGACCTATCGCGACACCTCACGACCTATCGCGACACCTCACGAGCTATCGCGACACTTCGACCTATCGCGACACCTCACGAGCTATCGCGACACCTCACGACCTATCGCGACACCTCGACCTATCGCGACACCTCACGAGCTATCGCGACACCTCACGAGCTATCGCGACACTTCGACCTATCGCGACACTTCGACCTATCGCGACACCTCACGAGCTATTGCGACACCTCGACCTATCGCGACACCTCACGACCTATCGCGACACCTCACGAGCTATCGCGACACTTCGACCTATCGCGACACTTCGACCCATCGCGACACTTCGACCTATCGCGACACTTCGACCTATCGCGACACTTCGACCTATCGCGACACCTCGACCCGACCTATCGCGATACACGGCCTTTAACGCATGAAAATTTAGGGATATTTTTTGAGTGATTGGAAGGGTAGTTGAGCTTACTTTTAGGCACCTTGGTATAACTTTAGAACCTTGGAAGTGGGCAAAAGGCTTAGAAACCAGAGAGGGATCTCCTGAACCCTGAGAGCCTGTCTTGACCCTTTAGTGCCTGAATGGTTATAACTTGACCATACGAACTCCGATTGATGAGATTTTGGTCTCGTTGGAAAGCTCGTTGAGAATCCTACGTGGACCTCGACTGGTTTTTGTAAGAATCATACGCGGAGTTTTAGAACATGCATTTTTAAGTTGACCTTTAGGTGGAACTAAGTGGTCCTCAGATTCAGGGGGTGCAGTGAGTTACTCCAGGGGGACTGAAAATATTGATGTGTGTCTTCCAATTACTTGTGGTAATAAAGCTATACTAACTGGTGAGCTTTTGCAGGAACTTTGTGTGCACTCAAGGCAATCCAAGGCAAGCTAGCAAGGGTGAGTACCAAGCTTGGGAGAAGGCTTCCTGGGCTTGTGTAGCAGTCTGGTCAACCAGCTAATTAAGGTTGGAAGATCTACTCAACCCTCCTTTGTCAATTCCTAGCTTAGGCTAAGTACGACTTAGGTGTGGTAATTAATTAGGGCAACGTTAGGCACGAATCAAGTCCAAGAGTATTAATCAACCAAGTGCAAGAAGTAAATAGGTCTTAAGTGCGAAAACCCTAAGGGACAAAAGGTAAACGGGAATCGATCACTTATCAAGTGCGGAAATTCACTTAAGTACTCCTGACGACGCGATTTCAGACAAGACCATAAACATAATATTCAACTCAAAAGAACAAAGTGATTGGTGCAAAATTAACCTGCAACGAGAGTGTGCTTGGGTCCCAGGGGGTAGATAAATCAGGCATATGAACCTTAGATCAGGCAGACACTTAGGCCGAGACAGACAAAGCCTCAGATCTTCTGAAGCTAGTGTCAATCACACTGGCAGGTCTTGGGCCCAACAGTTGAGTGATTACCCATACACTCCCAGATCAGAAACAAGTGATTCTGAGATGTCCTATCACATGGAGAGACCAGTAGGTAGTTCAGGATTGGCTTATCTAGAAAAACCAGAAGGACCATACAAGACTCAATTGGAATATATCAGGATGACTCGTCTAGGTGCTCGCATCTACAAAGACGGGCTGAGAAGATCGGTGGTCCAGATTAAGAACCCCGATCAACCCCATGGATTAGACCACCCAGTAGTCAAGTTTGAGAATGGAGCATACCTAGATAAAGAGGGGACTATTTATGTAGTCACCACTCTTCCTGATAGAACAGACGAGTTTGGAAATGTGATTGCAGAGACCGACATGGGTGATATAGAGCAAGGGAACTTAGAGAGAGAGCCAAGAACTCCCCGTGGTAAATCTGTCTTGACCAGAATCATGACTCCAGAGTGGATTCCACAGGATAATAAAAGCATAGATCTGCTTTTAAACCGAGAAACCGATGAGGCTTTTTGGAGATATAAATCTTCTCAACCTCAGGAAGTGAGTGCCCTCACAATCTATGAGTTTAAAGACCCTGATAGCCCAGGCCAAGTAACCTACCTAGACAATGCATCAGAGAGAATCTTCGTGGTCACTGAGCATGGCAGACATGCCTACACATGGAAGGGCGAATTTGTTTTTCCCCAACCTCGGACTAATGTGGCATACAGTCATCAAGGAGCTGGGACCTCCCAAGCTCATGGAGCTCAAAGAGATAGAAGTAGAGACAAACCTGAGGTAAGTTTTGCCAACTCCCTAGGAAGAGAAAGAACGGGAACAGAAAGGAATAGAGTGGAACCTGAGAGACATAGAACCCCATGGAATCAAAGGAATATTGATGATTTTCCTTTGCCAAGGCCGAGAGAACACACTAGGACCCTGCGACCAACTCAACTGGTGAAGTCCATGAAGAATTACTTCGATGGCACGGGAGACCCTTATGACCATGTGGCAGAATTTCGGCAAGTATTGAAAGCTGAACAGGTAGAGGACCTATTCACACAATATAATGCTTTCGGTTTAACCCTTAGGAACACTGCCCTTACGTGGTTTCAACCACTAAATGAGAGGCATTTCAGAAACATAGACCAGCTCTTAGAGGCATTTATTGTTGAGTTTTCTAAGAGTGGAATCAGGCATAACACCTCCTCACTAATTCATAGCTTCAAACAAACACCTCAAGAGACGGTCAGACTAGCTGGAAGAAGATTTAGACAGTACGTGGAGAGATGCCCGATGCCGGAGTTACCCACACCAGCCAAACAAGTGGCCTTGTTCCTAGACGGATTGTTGAGCACTAAGCTCAGGTCATATGTGTACCTGAAGGACCCCAGAACGATAGAAGAGTGCGTGCGCATGTGATAGACATTGAGGACAATCTAGGTGAGGAATTAGAACTATCAAAAATCTATAAGGATTCTGATAGCTCTAGTAACATGACATCTGGTCAATCCACATCCATCGAGGAACTTGCAGAGAAGGTAGCCCAAAAACTAGGTGTCTCTAGCAAGCAAATTCCGAGGTTTGCCCCAGTTAAGCGGTGTTACAATTGTGGCGGTGAACATATGGCAAGTGTATGTCCCATTATGGCCCAACCCCAGGCGAATCCTAGTAGCCAGTACTGCACCATAGAGCGCAGGTACACCAACCACACTGCACAAGACTGCCCATATAACAAACAAACTGTTAGGCAAAATTATCCTCAGCCATATCCACAACATGGTAGATACCAGAATCAGTACCCACCACAACAATACAACAGACCACAGCAAACTTATCAGCCACCTTACCAAGGGCAGCAGAGACCTCAACCAGTCCTAGTACAGCAACCCCCTGCTCCCACCAATGTGATCCCAGTGAAATATGCATCTACTGAAGAAAATCCGAATAGAGCCATAGTCCCAGTCACCCCATTGCTATCAGACAGTGATCCAAGTGACCATAGTTTTGACTCCACACATATGGATAGCCCACAGGCTTACTACATGCAGTCACCCGAGCATAACGAGTCATACTATTATGAGGACCCAAGTGAAAATAGTGGGGAACCTGAGTATGCTAATGTCATGTACACAAAACCCAACTCTAGACCTCAACCTAGGCAGGTATGAACCCCATTTCCTAGAGGACCATGCTTCAGATGTCAGGGAGATCACCTTGTACATGATTGTCCACTGCCTGTCCCTACACAACCTCAACCAGTAACCATTCAGGGTTTCTGTCAAAACTGCGGGAAAGAACATCTCCTAAGAGATTGCCCAAAGAACCCTAATCACATGCCTAAAATCACTCCTATCAATGTTGTTGGGTTAGTTGTAGACTCCACAGGGAGTGTGACTTCCACTGCACCTGTGCAGGTGATCACAAGAGCCCAGGCACTTCAACAACACCAAGGTGTTGGTCAGGAAAAGAGCCCCGAGGTGAGTGAAACAGAGAGCATAACCAAAAAGAGGACTAGATCCTGGAAGGATAGTCGTGAAAGAATGAAAAGGCAATGGGCAAAAAAGATAAACGAACTTGAAGAAAGCTTGAGAGAAACCAAGGCAAAAATCACAGAGATCACATCTCAACCGCACTCCCACACACTTCCACCACTACCATCCCCATCACCCTCCATTCCTCCACCCTCTAATACACCCCACGTAACCCACCCACCACCCCGAGTAGGATCAGTATTAGCTGACCCCACTCCTGAAGGCTTGGACATGATGTTCAAGGCCTACCAGGCTCGACTTCAAGAAGGGCCAACAGCTGCAAACCTAGACAAGAGTTACCCTAGAGCAGATTTAGAGATTGAACGGATGAAAATGTGCATGAAAATGGTAGAACAAGCTCAAGCTATACTTGAGACTAGTCAAAAGTTCAATCATACAAACTCTGTCAAGCCGGATTTGCATTTCCAAGGCTTGCTAGAAAGATTAGAGCAGTTGGTAAACAAATCACAAGTTTCTTTACCTCCACAGGCTCAACCAGTTGTTGAAAGAGGAAGCTCACCACCAAGGGGAGCTTATGTTCCTAATTCCACGGATGTTGGAATACCTCCTTCAATTCAACAGTACTCTCAAGAGTTCTTGCAGGAAATACAAGAAGAGAAATGGGCCAAGGAGAAGGGTGATTCCCCTCCTATTCCTGAGATTGATGATCTTCGTGATCAATTTCCCCAAGACATTCCGTCTATCTATGGAGATCAAACAGAGCAACAAGAGGATGAGAGATTAGATTTTGAATCTAATTCTTTACAAGAGTTACCTCATTTCACAGGTCGATGGGAATCTGAATCTCTCCAGATCAGAGCTCCCACGATATTGGTGAGAAATGAAGACTCAGTGATTCCAAGGAACACTGATGTTGTGAAGAACACTAAGGTTCAATGTCATCTCACTGTAGAGGAGCTCCTCAAAGCAAAACCGGAGCTCTGGAATCATGTGAAGGATCAGGTTCCAGAACTTGAATCCAATATACCAAAAGTAGGCTCTAAGCAAAAAGTTCCCGAGATACCTCTCGACAAGATAGGAGACATGAGCGAAGGTGAAGAAGGTAACACTTATCTTCCGATCACCTACCAAGGTTACACAACCAAAGCAATTGTGGATTCGGGTGCTGGTGTTGCTATTGCGACCACTTCCTTGTGGAAGCAATGGGGCAAACCCACCTTAAGACCAACGAGAATGAAACTTCAAATGGCAGATGGTCATTTTGAAAGACCTCTCTGATTGCTTGAAGGGATAACTCTAACCACTTGTGGTGTAGAGTTTGAACATACATTTGCTATATGTGACTTTGAGAAAAATAATGTTTACGAGATGATCCTAGGAAGACCCTTTCTACGACAATTGCAAATAGTACAGGATTGGGGAACCAACTCCTTGTACTTACAGCACTTAGGGGTCACCACCAAGGTCAATCTGAAGGATTACACCTTCAGAGATGTACCACCCCTACAGTGGAATCCTATCCACAAAGCGGAAGAAGATTCTATCTCCGTGCATTCTGGAAGTTCACCTGAACCATCCTGGCTGCATGAAGATACTCACTTGTGGATGTGCAAGGTCGCAGAGGAAGAGGAAAAGCGCCTAAAAGCGAGAGAAGAAGGAACTCCCCCAGGAGATAGACCAGTAAAAGACCCAGCCTATACACCGATGATATTTCCA
Source organism: Ceratopteris richardii (assembly GCA_020310875.1). Lineage (NCBI taxonomy): Eukaryota > Viridiplantae > Streptophyta > Polypodiopsida > Polypodiales > Pteridaceae > Ceratopteris > Ceratopteris richardii. The sequence goes on from CM035413.1 coordinate 175,074,775, forward strand.
GATGAGGAATTTGAGCCTCATGGTTGGGCAGAAATCTTAGCTACCATGGACATTGCAGTCAATGAGGAACAATGGACACCCCATTGTGATGAGGAGTTGGAAGAATGTGATCCTAGTGAGTTCATAGAAGAAGAAGAGAATGACGATGATCTAGAATCCATTGTGATGGATACTTAATTTGACTCAGAGGAACACTACTTAGAAGACATAGGAGTGTTAACCCAAAAAGAAGAAGAACCCCTTGCGAGTATTAAAACGATAAATTCAAATAAAGGAAGTGAAGGAGGTCAAAAGAAAAAGAAAAGAAAAGCAGTGAAACAAGAAGAGGAAGAATCATTGTTTGAAGTACCAGAAAATTTCAAGAAATATGAAGTGGAAGATCGAAAAATTTTGGTACGAATGCCTAAGAGAGAGGCCATTATAGGAGAAGCATATGACAATAAAGAAAAGACCAAAAAAATTGTAGTGACCATTGAAGGGAACGAAGAACGATGTACGTACATAGGAGACGACCTAAGTGCAGAAGAAGAAGCAGAGCTTGTAGCTCTATTAAGGGAATATAGGGATGTGTTCGCATGGCACTATAGAGACTTGAAAGGAGTAGATCCAGAGATTTGCTCTCATACGATTCCGATGACCGCTGATGCCAAGCCCACCAAACAAAAGCCCTACACATATAATGACAACTATGCAGCCAAAATAAAAGAGGAAATTGACAGGCTGATTGAAGCTGGATTCATCTATGAGATTGAGCACACTGAATGGGTGTCCCCCATTGTAGTGGTGCCCACGAAGAATGGGAAATTGCGAGTGTGCATTAACCTTAAAAAAGTTAATGCCGCTACGATCAGAGATAGTTATCCACTTCCAATCACCGAACATCTTTTGGAGCGTGTGGCAGGCAAGGAAGTTTATAGCTTCCTTGATGGATTTTCAGGTTACAACCAAGTAGCCATTGCCCCCGAAGATCAACACAAAACGGCCTTTGCCACAGAATGGGGAATCTTTGCATTTCGTGTGATGCCATTTGGGCTCACCAATGCACCTGCAACATTCCAAAGACTCATGTGTCATGTCTTCAAAGAGTTCTTGCGGAAGAGCTTAGAAGTATATGTGGATGATTTATGCGCTCATTCCCAAGAAAGAAGTTACCACATCCCTGAGCTCAGGCAAATCTTCAACAAGTGTAGAGATTATCGAGTGTGTCTGAATCCAGAGAAGTGTGTGTTCATGGTACGACAAGGTAAGATCTTAGGACACATTGTTTCTAAGAATGGAATTTCAACAGATGAAGACAAAGTAAGAGCAATAGCAGAGTTGCCCAGACCAAGGAATGTTAAAGAGGTACAAGCCTTTATGGGCCATTGTGGATATTACCGTAGGTTTATCCACATGTATGCCATCATAGCTAAACCTCTTTATGGGTTGTTAACAAATTTTGAGTGGAGCGAGGAATGCGAGACTTCCTTCAACGAGCTGAAGAGACGTTTGTGCACAGCACCAATATTGACTACTCCGGATTGGAGCAAACCCTTTCATGTCCATGTAGATGCCTCCAATCATGCAATAGGATGTGTGCTAGCACAACCCACAGGTGAAGGAAACCTAGATTTGCCGATAGCATATGCTAGTAGGCAATTAAATGCAGCTGAACAAAATTACACAACGGAGAGAGAAGGCTTAGGCATGGTATATGCTGTGAAGAAGTTTAGACACTATCTATTAGCCAATAAGTTCAAGTTTTTCACTGATCATCAAGCTTTACTATATTTGGTCAATAAACCTTGCAATACAGGCCGCTTAGTAAGATGGTTCCTCTTACTAATGGAATACGACTTTGAAGTTGTTGTCAGGAAAGGTAGAACCCATCTTAGGGCAGACCATCTTTCTCGCATCACTTCAGGAGAGCCACCGCAAGGAGTGTCTGATGAATTGCCCGATGCTTATCTGTTCAATTTAGAAGTTGTTCCTAAATGGGCAAGTAAGTTGGTACCAGTCCTAACCTTCGGGCCTGCAAATAAGAATGTGAAAACAAGCAAAGAGGAAATTGTAAAATCACTAAAGTATCAAATATTGGCCGGAAGTATGTACAAGCAAGATACCGAGGGCGTATTAGCTTGTTGTGTCGAGGACGATGAACATACTAGTTGGTTGCAACAAGCCCATGAGGGATTGCTAGGGAATCACTACTCTAAACAACGAACATTGCAGAATCTGAAACGTTTAGGAGTGTATTGGCCTAGCATGGACAAAGAAATACAAGAGTGGATTCACAATTGTTCAGTGTGCCAGAAGAGAACCCCAGTGGAACATGCCACTCTTTATCACGTGTCATTAATCCCAGATTGGAGTGCTCCATTGGTCGAGTTCATGAGATCGGGAACATTACCCAATCAGGCTAGTCTTGCAAGAAAACGGAGCATGGAGCAAGAGGCTCAAGACTATGCCTTAGTAGGAGACAACCTATATCGAAGAGGCAAGGATGGTTACCTAAGACTGTGCATTCATGAATCAGACTATTTGAAAGTCTTAGAAACGGCACACAGCGGTACTGCAGGTGGACACTTTGGGCCTGACAGGGTAATTAAGACCATTCTATTTTCAGGACTTTGGTGGCCCACTCTTCATATGGATGCACATACTTATGTGAAGAGTTGTGACACATGCCAACGTGCCCAATATCCGATAAGAAAAGATGAAATGCCTTTAAGGCCAATGATGGGAGGACGTGCATTTTCAAAGTGGGGTATAGACTTTGTAGGTCCCATCAATCCCCCAGCTAGAAACTCCCATGCAGAATATATTATTGTAGCTACAGATTACCTTACAAAGTGGGTGGAAGTAAAATCCACGACAAAGAATGATGCTCAAACGACGGCTAAGTTCTTATTCGAAAATGTGTTCACTAGATATGGGTTACCAATAGAGTTGGTTAGTGATAGAGGTACGCACTTCTTGAATGAGGTCATCGAAAATCTCCTTCAAGAATTCATGGTGATACATAAGAAGTCTGCACCCTATCACCCACAAGCTAACGGACAAGCCGAGAGCACGAATAAGATCCTATGTAACGTATTGACGAAACTTGTAAATAATAAACGCTCGGATTGGGACAAACAACTTCATCATGTTGTTTGGGCATACCGAGTTGCTTACAAAACGGTACTCAATGCCACCCCATTTCAGATGGTCTTCGGACAAAATGCGGTGCTACCATTAGATTTCCTAATTCCAGCTTTAAGAGTAGCACAAGAGCATGAGTGGAATGGACACGAGTTGTCCTCTAGGATCTTTGATCTAGAGCGTTTAGGTGAGACGAGGCTACGAGCAGCAGCAGGCATCTATGCTGCAAAGAAACGGCAAAAGGCATACTTTGATGCCCATGTGAAGGATAAGGGCTTGAAAGCAGGAGATCTAGTTTTAGTCTACACATTGAAACAACACGCAAGAAAGCTAGAAAAGAGAGGCTACGGACCTATGATCATCAATAGGATCTCCACGAGTGGAGCAGTACAACTAGCCACTCTAGAGGGGGATGTTCTCCCAAACTATATTAGCGGGTGCAGAGTCAAGCTGTATCAGGAACCCCTCACGAAGGAAATGCTAAGTCGACTCAATACTGCTAAGCAACGTAAAGAGGAGGAAAAACGAATTCGAGAAGAAGCACATGCAGAGGCCTTAGAGCGTATCAGACGAATGAAGATGAGGAGACAAGGGAGGGATCAGCCTGTGACTGACACTCAAGAGTCTCCAGACTATCACATGGCCATGTGTGAGGCTTCAGGTGAACGTACCCATAAGATAGTGGACCGACGACCTTTTGTGACCCTAGAAATAGGACAAAGAGACAGCACAACAAGCGTGAGAGCTTTAATTGATTCAGGAGCAGCCACAAGTGCAGTTCGGCTTTCTTATTGCCAGCAGCTGCAATTGGAGGTAAAACCCCTAGAAGCATATCTGATAGGATTAGGAGGTGTTGAAACCCCTTGTATGGGAGAGGTGGATCTTCCCCTCTACATACAAGAGGTCATCATGCCAGCAAAAGTGCTAGTGTGTGAAGACGAGGATCTGACCGAACCTCTGCTCTTAGGCCAAGACTGGATCTATGATCACGCAGTCAACCTCAACCTAAGAAGTGGACTTCTTCAGGCTTGGGTAGGCCAAAGCCATCTCACGATTGAATTAGAAAATCAAACACTCAAACCAATAGAACAGGCACCAACTCCTGGTCCCTCCAGGAATCCACATGAAGATAACAATGTTGATCTTGAACAAACTTCTATGGTGCAGAGGATTGTCAATCTTACTGAAGGTACAGGAGCCAATAAGGAGTTCCTAACTGACCCAAAGAAGATTCTAAACGAGCAGACCGAACATCACTCGACACGAAGGAGGCTGCTGATCAAGAGGCAGGAGCGCCAACCCGTGCAACATGGAGCATCTCGTGGCGTGAAGCAGATCTGGATACGCAAGGATGGAAAACCCACAGCCCTAATAGCAGACTCTCAAGGAGGCAAGAAACGTGCCTCACCATCAAGGAACAAAGTGAAGAAGCCCCCTAGGATAACCCCTAGGCATACCATTTCTATTTGGGTTCCTAAGCGGTCAATGAAGGACACCCCTAATGCTAGATAGATATGGGTGCCCAAGGCTTGCTTACAAGCCCAAATTACTTCACCTTCAGGCACTAGGATGAAGCAACTTTCACAAGCACTTGTGGCCAACAACTCAGAAAATGAAAAGATACCTACACCTCTCACTGTCCCCACTCCCATCAACCCTAGGAATGTCTGGAAATGGGTACCCAAAAGGTCCCAAATACATCACACTCTCATCCAGAAACCTTCACCTGTCTTTAGCTCTAAGAGCTACGACTCCTCTATCCAAGCGTGGAGAATTAAATTGTGTACTAAACCCCCTGACCCAATTTTGTAAATCCGCCCACACTAACACAGGAGCATTCTGAGCCCATTGCATAACCAAAGTATGCATCTAGGATGACACTGACCTCTAATCACCACTCACACCTATCACAAACACTTCACCACTAACCACTGACCTCCGGGATTGTCATGTTAGTATTGTGAAGGGAACACCATTACATCATGTTTGCTATGCAACACTAATGTGCCTTTCTTCTTCCAGCAGATAAGCAACCTACTCTCATGGCAGCAGCGGCAGGCACAAGCTCTCAGGCAGGCTCTGGTGCTCAAATCAATTGGGATGCCATGCCGGTGGAGGCCCCACCAACAGCTCGGCCCGAAGAGTTCGTGAATGTGCGAAGAATTCCTATTCCCGATCCACCAAACGGCCTAACCGAAAGAGTAAAGGGGCATTCTCACTGGTTCAATGAGATGCCAGGAGATTTGGGAGACGCGGATCATATCTGGGAATCCAAGATGGAATGTGGAGGAGTGTGGTGGACCTTCCAATTCTTCTCACGAGAATTTGAAGCATTGCAAAATGCAGCTCCACTTCAAGATATCTGGCAAAAAGCAGGATTACAAACTTATTTCAGTGCAGCTCTGCCTAAACCAGATTTCCTCAGGTGCTACTACCTAATTGCCACGCTGAAGCCGACAGGGAATAAGGATCATTCAGGCACATTCTGGGTGCCCTCCTTGTCAAATCTGGAGGAAATGAGGAAGTTTGAATTGAATGTTACTTTAATAAGGGAAGCACTTCAGATGTATGGCACGCATGTACCTTCTGACCGTGACCCCTTGATACCCGAGTCGATGAAAAGCAATAGAATCAAGAAGCTAAAAGAAATGTGCGCCCTCACCCCCAACATCGCTATACCTCTGCGGATGTGTCTCCAACACTTCGCATTCCCAGCTCAGGACCGCTTCACCCAACCTCACAAGAAGATATGGTATGGGTTATATCTAGCAGAGACTGGAAGCTTGCCCATTAAGATGCCTGTATGGATCTTGGACCAAGTGTATGAGGCAGGCAAGCGGGGTGTGAGGAAGCCTACCCTACATGGCTGTTGTGCGCTCACAAGAATCATCTACAGATGTCTTGCATATGATGTGCCAGTTGCCCGAGCCCTAAAGTATGCACAACTGGAGCTGTTCAAAGGGCGGAAGTCAGGGAGCCAGCCTGCCAAACGAATGCGTGGATCGCTCTCCCAGGTAACGATCCCTCAAGAAGCCACGATCGAAGCTTCTCCCCGACCAGAAGCTCATGTCACCCCTTTCACGATCCATCTTCAAGGTGTTCAAGCTGGGGAGGTGGTACAACCCGTTCCATCCGCCCCTCCACTACCTACCGATGCAGAGTTTGCATCTATGGCCACCTTCACAGAAGATCCAAACTTCGATTTTGAAAGATTCCTGCAGACAGTTCCCCTATCAGACAGTGAAGATTCCCCTGACAATGTTGATCCGGGTGCATCAGTCCAAAGAGAACAACCACGGGGCGAGACGAGCAGAGTACATGGGGAAGAAGTGGCACAACATCCTCATGACCCAAACACACAAGTTCAGGAAGGTGCACAAAGAAATGACCCAGAAGACAGTGAAGAGGAGGCCCCTGCCTACACGGCACAACTCAGACGGCTGTACAAGACCATCAAGCAGGTACAGAGAAGACATAAGATGACAGAAGAGGCGAATAGAGCTCTAGTGAATCAGATGCTTCAAACCGAGAATGTCGACCCACATTTTGTGGAATCATTGAATCTATTGGCAGAGACATGTGGGATCGGGGAAGCATTGAGGACAATGGTCTATCAGGAAAGCCCTATCTATGATCAACGAAGGATTGATACACAGCCACGACGCGGGAAAATGATTCAAATGGAAGCCTCTACCGCCTTGCCTACTATAATTTCAGAGGATGTTCACATGACGAGCCCTAGTCCCACTGATGAACAAGAGGTAATTACACATGTACCATCCCCACCGCCACCTTCCATCCACCCTTCAGAACCCTTCTCCACAATCCCTTCGGAACAACCGATATCCACCCATCATGAAACCATTGTACACACCTCCGTTTTTACATCCTTCCCTTTACCCACATCCAGCACTTCCTCCCAAATTTTTGAACCTCACACCGGTCATCCGGCCACCGATCAAACCATAATAGGTCACCCTTCCTATCTCCCCGCCCTTGGACAACCACTTGTCAATAGCCAGACCTCATCCCATCCTTTTCCATTCACCCACACCCAAACCCTATCCGCCACTCCCCTAGTAACTGCCTCACACTCAACCCAAGTCACACAACCCTCATTCTGGACAAACCTTGTAAATATACTCCAACAGGTGGATAATTATAATAAAAAGTCCCTTTCCCAACCCCACTCCCCCACATTCACTGCCACCACTATCACACCACCCACCATTCCTGTATTCACAGTGCACGAATCACACACTCTCACGTCCGATCCCATGGACATCTCACCATCCACAGGATCACCCACCACCCCTGTTAGTCCTACATCACCACGTGTCATTTCACTCACGTCGCCATTTCCTAGCACTGTAGGCACAACATCCACTTTTCCCTTTCCCATCTCCCGACCCCTTGCATCTTCCACCCTCACCCCTGCACCCACCTCATTTAGTCATGCACTCAACACCATGCTCGAAGCTGCTGCCCAACTTAAACAGGAATACAGGTTACTAGAAGAAAACAATAAAGAACTCTGTACTTTGTCAGCCCATCTCCAGGCACGTGTCACTGCCCTGGAGTTATCTAATACGGAGTTACAGCAGGAGGTGACTACCCTCCAACAATATCAGGTGGAGCTCGAATCCACACATACAGAGAAGAGTAGGGTAACTGAAGAACAACTTAGAGATCAGCTAGCCCGTAACGCTAGACTACAACGAAACATGGCTCTACTCCGACGCCATTTAGCGGCTGCCCAAGAAGAAAACAAAAGACTACAGCAACAAAATCAAGACAATCTCGAAGCAGCCATGGAAAATACTCCAGGGGCACCCATCGACCCGGCCAAATTTCAAGCCATCCCCTCAGAAACCATACAACAAGTATTGGAAACCTATGCCAATCTCCTAGAAGCACATGATCAGCTGGCTGACCAAGTCAAAGACCTACAGAAAGCCCAAGTGCCTACACCACACCAACGAGAACCTAAAGAGATGGCCAACGCTGCAACCTCACCAGAGCCGGAATTATCAGTAATCAATGAAGTACTTGAGCTACGGCAACAGGTGGCAGAACTAAAAATTAAGTTGTTACAGTATGAACGACCTCCCTCTCCACCTGATCAAACCATAGAAGAAGAGACAGTAGTCATTCCAGTGGAGGAGGCATTTGAAGACAATTATGAGCCTCAACCCCTTCCAGGAGGCAGAATTACAGAGGAAGGTCGGGATACATATGAGGAACCCCCGTCAGCATGGATGGAGCAGGTAGAGGAGATGGGTCACACTCACGAGGAGCGCGTAGTAACTCAGATGCTAGCAATGAAGGCCATTGAAGAAACCATACTTCAATCTGAGTATTTCAGGCACCTTGCTCCTAGACGACTCATCACGAGCTCAGAATTACAATATAAGCCATATTTTGTATTGCTGGCCGACTACAACGCAGAGATCAAAAGGGTTACCCACAAATGCCCTACCTTCGCCACCCAGTTCGAACCAGAAGATATACCAGAGGCAGCCAGAAAAGGGGCGATTTTTCAACCTACTTGGAGGCAAAGATTACTGGAAACATACCCGGAAATGCTGAGAACATGGGATCACGCTCCCATGCATTTGAAGTATAACCCTTGTTATGGGCCAGTACAAAGAAGAAGATCATGGAAAGCCTTCGCCATCAAGGTTCAGAACAACGCAAATTGTAAAGAATGGCTCAATTACCCCGCAATCGCACCCCCAACCGGCACACCTACAGTATCATACATGATAGCCACCATCAGACATTGGATGCCACGCCTCCACCCCATGCCGGATGTCGCCGCTCAAATGATGCTCAAAATTTTGGACATGATGCAAGTGGTTCTAAAGACCTTTCGAAATGTACGTAACATCCAGCCTTCAATTCCGGGCTTCATCAACGGTAATCATGATTTGCTATATGACATGAGCATGACCCCTAGCATTCGAGTAGCTTACGCATGGCATGCACGAATAAGATATCTCCCGGCCTGCTACAAGCAAACCTTTGATGATATGTTCACCACGGGGTTTTGGGAGTCACACTCCGAAGTGTTCGCACCACGCCCAACCCACCTGCTACATCTATTTGCATGCGAACAAACCATGCACTCAGAACTCTACACAACGCCACAACCGGACATACCGAGTGCAGTCAATTGGGAGACCCTCCAGAGAGACTTGGTTCGGGGAATACGCATCAAGGAACAAGAAGTGGCAACCGACCTCCTGCAAGAGTACATTGATCAAACGGTGGAGCAGAGGTCTGTCAGAGGCGACAGACGCTATGGGGGGGAGAGTGTTGACAGTATACGGGAAGAAGCAAGTACGGACACACATGCAGATCTAGCACTAAGGCAACCCTTCATTTTTTTTCAAAACCCTTACATCATTTTTAAGTGATTCTCATCATTAAAAACCCTTGTAAATATCATTTCACCTTTTTGTAGCTCCATTTTGTACAAGCTGAGGAGTCCTCGAGCTTGGGGAGCCTTAGAAGTAGTTGCCTGCCAATTTTCATAATTTTTAGATCTCGTTTGAGCCCTCAAATAAGCCCTGGAACCTAATTTTTAACTAGGCCGGACACTAGGTCTGGACAGGGCCAAAGCTAGTCAAAAACTATAAATAGAGCTAGAGAGCTCATTTTTGGGGCTAGCTTCCTGTAGTTTGAGCTTGTATGAGAACTTTCTTGCAATAGGAGTGATTCCATTGTCTTACTCTCTTTGTTCTTGCCGTGTGTGCGCGTGTGCGTGTATGTGTGTGCATGCTTGTGTGCTTCTCACTCACGCACTTGTGCTTCCACTTGCTCGTGGTCTTCATACCATCCTCACGTCTTCCCGGATTGACATTAAAGGAGGTGCTACTCATCACTGAGCTACACCCTTGCTAACATATTCCAATGACAATGCACGAAGGCAATGATTCCTCGAAGGGAGATGAATTAACGTCTCATCATAGCGCGTGATGGAAAGCATCTTGCCACCACAACCAATAGGACTTGAACCCACTACCTTCTCCAAGGGAGGCTAATGATTCAACCGTTCGAGTTAGCCTCCCTCTGTTCCTCACACACAAAACATATTTCAAAACTTCCCGAAGTGCTGGCTTTGATATCTGTTAACATTGCAATGTCTATAGAACTTGTTTGGCGATTACATTTCCATACGTTTCTTTTGAGGTTGTTTTATTTTTGCTGTTTTATATTGTTACTTAAAGGGAACTTTAAGGGCTTGAGGAATGATCCCTTCTTTTGATCTCTTCCATTCCAATTCTTTTTCCATGCAATATTTTCCCTAAGTGTTTTATGCTTTGGAAGAATAAGAAACTTGAAATGATACATGTTTTTCATATGTTTCCACAATATCTTTTTGGTTCGGATCAGTAAGAAATTTGGAATGATATACAAACCCAAGTTCATGAGGTAGAGGCGACTATTACATGCCACATGTAAGAGGTTGATGATCTGGTTCAATCCTCCACATATCCATATGCATCTCTATATGGAGCACAAGATAATAATTGGCATGAATAATATGAAAAACATTATAGGAAGTAGAGAAGGAAGATATCAAAAGGCTTATGAAGCTTTTATCTCAAGAATGGGGATCCATTCGAGCTTTAGATTGCTAGGTTGCACACATGAGCATCCCCCTCCATGTGGAGATCCAAAATATCATGTGGGTTACCCGAGTCCTTGAACATGATGTTAGAGAACTCTTTCATCACAAGAACGCATATAAATCCCAAGTTCCCTACCAAGTTGATTACATATACCATTTTTGGGGAGGTATGACATGAGTTTTTCGTGTAGGCTTTTTTCTATGAGGGAAGGGCGTGAAGGTAGGAGACAAGCTAAACAAGTGGAAGAGTTGTGGCTTGAACATGGAAGCTCTTCTTAATTTGTCCATGAATATGAAATAATTTTTTAGTGATCCCTTTTTCCTTTTTAGGTGTTAGCTAGTTTATCGTTTACAAGAAATTGTTCTACAACTTGATGAAATAAATGTACGATACACATACAACACTTGTGTAAAGCAACAAACCCTTGCCCACAAATTGTCAATATGAAAGACGTGTCGATGGTATAAAGACCTTCACCATATTAAGACTTATGCACACACAAGACGAGTCATGCATGAGCATATACACACAATTATACAAATAAGTCTCACTCATGAGCAAGAGAAAAGAGCTCCCAATAAACTCACATTTGGCCAAATAGAGAGTGAGTAAGAGTTCCTTACAAATGAGGTTTAGTTCACTTTTAGAGGCAGCTTTTAAGAGTTACCCTCTTCACACTCTAATGTCTACCCTAGTTAAAAATAGGTTGTAAAAGTTACCCTCTTCACACTCCGATGTCTACTCTAGTTAAAAATAGGTCACTTTTATAGGCAGCTTTTAAAAGTTACCCTCTTCACACTCTAATGTCTACCCTAGTTAAAAATCGGCCCTAAACATTTGTTTTGTGTCTCACTTGAGTGCAAAAAAACCCAAGAAAATTGTAAAGGGTTAGGGAATCACTCAAGGAATCCTTTCTTGCATTAAAGTGAAGGATTTTACAAGAAATGCCATTTAGACATATTTCTTAAGATGTGGCTTTTATACGTAATGGTCAAATTGAAGGGGATTTCGGAAAATTATGCCCCCAACTTGGTAGCTCCTTTGCTTTGACATCTACACCTTGCCAACAATTGTCCCTCTTTTTGACCTTCAAAAACATCTCTCATGAGTCTCTATCTCGAACACTCCCCCCCTCCTAGAGTTTTGGCATTGAAGCGCATTGGGGTTACTAAGTTCCTATAGATGAAAAAATACAAACATTGCAAGTGATATTTCTTGAGGTTTTTCCAAACCACATTATGAGTGTATTAGTTAGTGCAATGCACGGACAAAGAAAAAGTGTTTGTGCTATAGCCTTGTAGGTTGGCCCTATGCATGCATACTCTACAGTGCAAAACAAAAGAAAATGGTATAGACAAGAAAAGGGTAGTTGAGCAAAGCGTTGAAGAGGTTTTTGGTGATGAAGCATGGTGATGAAGCATCCTATTCTGCAAGTTTGAAGGATTTTACATGAGGATGTTCTCTAGACCTAATGATGATTGACTGTGAATCTTGTACTTATTTGTCTTTGTAGTTGACATAGTTTCCATGTGTAGTAGCAGAGGTATGCATTTGATCTTCTGTGATAATAACCATGAACTATGTCAATATTTTTATAACATGAAAAGTGGACATGTAGAACACAAACTTTAGTCCATTCCCATTTAGTGATTCTAGGATATCTTCATGGATTTCTTGCTCATTTCATTGGACCTTTGAACACAAACAATGGAAAACTTGATGATCGATCACTATGCAAGGATCTGGAATGTGGCCCTAAGCGAATGCATATGGAGAGTGAAAATAATCTCAAGATATGTGCCAAAGATAAGATTTTCCAACAAGCACATGGTTCCTACAACAAGTAAGTTGGTCCTACTCTACTGTTGTTTCTTTAAAAAGGATAGAATATCATGGTTGAATATGAATTCTTGAGCATCGAGTGTGATCAAAGGTGGTATGGAAGACATTGGATGCTTATCCATCCAAATCTTTTGGGTTTTCATTGACTTCTTAGGGAATTGCTTGAATTTCAATTGCGACCTTAGCGTCTATTTCTTCACTGGAGCCACTTTGCATTGTGGAGGCTTCCTTCATTGTTGAGCTATAGGAGCCATTATTCAAGAAAATTAATTGAACTCTTGTTTAGGCCTCTAGATGTACATGGTTCCTTCTTGAATGTGAATCTTGCTAGTAGGTACCTAAATGTGCTTGATTTTGCTTAGACGTCTTAGGATGCATGTGGTAGACTATGGATATTGATGTCTGACATGCCTATACTTTTTGGGTCTCCAAATGTATGCGAAGCCTTCAAATGAATGGATCTAGGACTAACATATCAAGATTTGCTTGCTTTATCTAGGTTTCATTGTTGGCTGTCTTAGTGCTTTCTCTCATGCACTTTGGTGTCTTTGTTTAAGGTTGGTTGTCGCATATGACCTTTGTTGTGTAGCCTTCAATTGTAACTGAACTCATTGAGGGCCTTTGGGTGTAGGAATCCAATGGCCCTATGGAGCTTTAATGAGTTATTTTAGCACCCACTTTCACTTACCTATACACCAAAGTTCTCAAATTGGCATTGATTAGGCCATCCTAAAAATAAGCAACTCGTTTAATGTTAGAAGGGAAATCTTCCAAGTTACATTTCACTAAGTACAATTTGAATCTTCATGGCGCATCTTGTATGGATTCACTCTAATCTTTCTTGAGATTTCAACTTGAAGGATTGAGTTATTCTAACACTAGTTTTGGCAAAAATCATTGAAAACACTCTCATGAAGGATATCAAGGCATTGAAAATCTTGAATCTTAGCAAGTGAAACCATGCTAAAGCCATGTCTGTTAGGGTCTGCGTAGTGGACCAATACATCATTTGTTCAACTCTAAGCACTTGGCAAGACTCTAACTCATTTGCACTAGATCATTTTTCCCCAAAAAAAGGTTCTTCATGTATTTAACCACTTCATTTGGTTGTAACCATGGACTTGGAGAAGAAACTTTTGATTGTTTGACTAGCACTTGTGTGTGACTCTCTTCTATTGTGCATGGGAACATGTGCTAGCTTGAGCATTTGGATTGGCTTGACTAGAGGAGGATGGCACATGACATGAATGGTCTTGGAACCCCATTCTCAAAGAGTGGTTGAAAATTGAGGAAATACATATCATGGTAGAGTGAAGAGTGGGAAAAGTAATTCCAACCCTCCACATCAATGTGTGTTTAGGGTAGAGCACATCACAATACTTCAGTGGAGAGCTAGATGCAAACTAGTATTTCCTTGAGGTCGCAACACCCTCTTATGCTAGCAAAACTCCACAAGAAGATCTCTAGACACCCCACTCTCATGAAAATGTTAAACTTCTAAACACCCCTAAAGCTGGAAAAATGGATTTTTGACCAAAAATGTATGTCAAATCATGTAGCCTCCCTCCATCGCCCTTTCAGTGCACCATGCTCCAGATCATTCAAAAAACCATTATTTCGTCCCCGGCCGCTGTTCTGGTGGTTGGGCCTCTCGTCTCTTGAGGCGGGGGCAAGGGTTCAACCTCTATTGCCAACACTTGTGAGGGACATGTAAACCTTGGAATGATGAATCATGTGGTTGATGTGCCACCGTATATCTGCCTCGTGGTAGTTGTGACCGCCGTTTAACCTAGCTATGTAAACCCCTGTTCTTGTGGGATAAGGGGGTCCCATGGATACTATGCCCTTCCTTGTATAGTTGCGATTTCAAAGTTAAAGCCCGGGAGAATAGGCCTCCACCAAACCTCCATTTAAAAAAAAAACCATTATTTTATTCATTTTCTATCATTCAATTGTGACATGCATGTACAATTCTCTATTATATGTAGTGTAGGCCGGCAACACTTGTTCCATTTATAGTTCCACCCTTTTATGTGAATACTTGAGGTAGTAGCACCACTTCTCGCATGTTCCCCCCCGAAACAATTCCGCCTAATTTATGTGAATCCAGTTCTACTCACGGATCTCCTTTTTTTCCTCCTCCTTGCCGGGAAAAGAGAATAGAACCCAATTTTCTGATAGCCGCTGCACAGACGCGCACGATGCATCTCTCTCTCTCTCTCTCTCTCTCTCTCTCTCTCTCTCTCTCTGTGGCGTGTGCCCGTGTGCACACGCGTACATACACAAGGCGCTTGCAGGGGATCGCATACTTACACAAGATGCCTGCGGATGATGATAGCGTTCATATACAAAATGCTCGCGTGTGATGCAGGAACCAGTTTCGTTTCCGCAAGGATTGTTCCAGCACAAAAGCATCTGCAGAGAACCTAGGGAGCATTATTTGAGGGCATAAGTGCGAGTGGACAAGCCTATGATTGAAAATGAGGGGTGTTTCATTTTGGTGCTCCGTACTCTGCCTTTGTATAGGGTACTTTTGCTGCGGGCCTCGTCGGCGGCGCAGATCTAGGTCAACATATGGTGGCCTATACTAAGCGGTGTGTGTATCTGTAACCTACTTCCTCACTTTGATTACGTTTCGTTCATCACGAACAAAACTTAGTGAAGCTGCTTTCCGTCTCCCGGATGTGCGAAGGTCCTTTAGGGAGCGAAAATCCAAGAAGAAGTTGTATACTGTGCATACAATAAGGGTGTGTTGTCGAGATGCGGAGAAATAAGCATTCGTAAGGCATGATTCAGAAATGGATGTACAGTCCGCATTCAATGGTAATGGAGAATTTTTTTGTTTATCTCAATTTCTTTAGTCGAGATGCAGGAACTAAACTTACAGAATCCGCTCGCTGCAAATGTGATCATGGTGCAGTTCTTGTTCGTTGCTAATGTGGTGATGGCTTTAATCATTGCTCATTTCACGCAGTGAATATCTAGCGTTCTGATCCAGATGACGAAAACGACGATGCATCCCTCTTATTTACACACAGCCTCTGGTGTATATAGCGCGCAGAAGCTTATGTCACTGAAATGGTAAACATTGATCTTTTTCCTGACCTTCAGGTCAGGTAATGCACTGATTTTTTGAAGATGGTGGAAATGACTATAATGATACTGTATGATGATGTGAGTCTTTTCTTCTATAGACAGATATTGCAGAGTATGCTTATCGATGAGGATCACTGCAATAGGCACTCATGCTTTGTGAAGTATGGTCCTCATTACTGTCACTCATTCATCTATGTACACATATCTATTGAAGGATAAAGGCGAAGAAGAAACATTTCAAATTTCTCTTTAGATTAGTGTTTTTCATTTCTTAATTCAAAATATATGTAAAAATACTATTTTTAGCATAACATTCTATTGAGTAGTAATCGAGCCTAGATTGTAAAAGCGTAATAGTGTTTGAGCTTCATAGGCATGACTATAACCACATCAAATTTTATAAATTTTTGGTATTATTTTCATATCCGAATAGTCTTCGGACATTAGTTTTAAAGCTAGTAAAAGACTACAGTAATGGCAGAACTCTTAAAAAGTTTTAGTGAAAGAGCTCTCATTTATAAAGGGTATTCATTTTGATTTGTTCAGAGTGTGTTTAGAGAGTTGAAAACTCTTTTGAGTTTTGTACTTGGACTTTTTGCAGTAAAGAGTTTTTTGGAGCATCATTTCTCTTGCGTGCTCATGAGTGTACATATGCATGCATGGTGTTATCTATGTTGTGCTTGATTTGTAGTGTAGGTGCATTTGCTTCCATTCTCATATATGCGGTCTTCAACCAATCGACTTGTCCTTCTTTGGATGCAACATTTTCTTCATTGTGTTGTGCTTGTAGACTACGAGGACATGGGAGTTGACAAACACACACACACACACACATATATATATATATGTATATATATATATACATATATATATATGTGTGTGTGTGTGTGGGGGGGGGAGCGTATGAGGACTAAGAAAGCACGTAATCAACAGGAGGAAGAAGTAGCAACTTTGGAGCACAACATTGAGTGTATTATTAAGTGAATGTACAAAAGATCAGTAGCCGCTAGGGTTATAAGTATGTATATGAGCCGTAGGGAAAATAACCTTTTATAGAGGAAAAACGTGCCTTGATAGTCTTGAGAGTGTTCATAAATATGACTATGCAAATATACTAACAAATCCTCCTTGAGAGTATTGTAGAGAACAAGGAGTTGTCACTCATGTTCAATCAATGTAGACTAAGATCAATCCACCAATGGGAATAAGGCCAAAGCTTTGCAAAGAACTTCAAAATTCACACGAAGCAAAGTCTTTGTAAAAAGGTAAGCGATATTATCATATGTAGACACATACAATAAACTGATATCTCTAGCAAGAAGTCACTCTTTAACATAATAATAGTGCATCTAAATGTG
This sequence comes from Ceratopteris richardii, assembly GCA_020310875.1. Taxonomy (NCBI): domain Eukaryota; kingdom Viridiplantae; phylum Streptophyta; class Polypodiopsida; order Polypodiales; family Pteridaceae; genus Ceratopteris; species Ceratopteris richardii. Next base: position 175,091,831 of record CM035413.1, read on the forward strand.
CTTATTGTGATCAAACTAACCTCAAACTAGAAGTGATAATAATAATAATGTGCTTAGGTTTAACCTCAAACTAGAAGTGATCATAATAGGTTTTTGCTTGCATAACCAAGATATGCATGGGTTTCCAATTATGAAGCAATCATCACTTATGGACATATGAGTGTCATAATAATCAATCCATTCAGAGTTAGAAAAAGAATATAAATTTGGCAGTACTAATGTTCCTTTGTGATAAAACTATCGGGGCACTACATTGTGCGTTTTGACTAGACTTGAGCAAGATTTTGGAAATATGCTTTTGATTGTAAGGTCACCTACGAAGAAAAAAATAATAGAATAATAAAGAATTGTATAAGAAGTCCTACAATTTGGGATTGATTGGTATGGATAAATGGCATGATATAAGAAATCACACAACTCGAAATCATAGGTATGAATCAAGATATCTAGATTACAAGAACTCTTTTGAGAGAAATGAAATACAAGAAATAATTGGACAAGATCTCATGCTACAAGATAACAAACAGGAACAAGGAGCAAGATAAGAATTGAAACTAGAACTTTGAAGATACTTAGAGATTGTGACTCCTTGAGCTCCTACGATTCACATTGGCAAGATTGAGAATATATTTGAGTAAGTGCTCTTTATATAGGTTTTCAAAGGTGGTTATGGATTGATCAGATCACTCAAAACAAGATCGCCGAATATCAAAATCAAGCAAGTAGATGATTGATCTTAGGGTTTTGGCACATTCAAGATGTAGCATTAATTTCTCTTTGATAGTGGGGCAACCAAACATATTACCTTGCAATGTAGTTTCTTCACTTGAGCTTATCCCTGCAAGGAATACTGTCACATGCATCAACAAATCCTCTTATCTTGTCATGGGAGTTTGTAAGGTCATTTTGACTACTGTTGATGGTAGTTCTTTTACATTATCAGATGCTTTACTTGTGCCAAAGATCAAGAAAAATATGTTATCAGTTTCAACATTATCCAAGATTGACTTTGTTGTGAAATTTGTTGATGACAGGTGTATAGATCATGATATGTTAAATGGTGATATCATTATTGCTTTTGGCATTTTATATTGTGGGCTGTATAAGCTTATATATTATGCAAAATCTGTGAATGATCCAATATGTGTAGTTTAAGGTTCTTAGGCTATGTCAGATGCAAGGCTTTGACATGCATACTTTGATCATCTTAATTTTGTTAGTTTGCTACGCCTACAGAAATCTAAAATGGTGTCCTCTACCCAAACTTGAGGCACCTCGTAAACATGTTTGTGAAAGATATATTTTGGGCAAAATTCAATGTTCCTCCTTCCCAAAAGATGGCTCAGTACGAGCTACTAAAAAATTGCAGCTTGTTCACAGTGATGTTCATGGTCCTATGCAAACACCTTTTGGGAACTATCTTTACTTTGTGACTTTTGTTGATGATTTTTCTAGGCATGCACAGGTATATCCATTGAAAGCAAAGTCCAAAGTTTTTACATGCTCCAAATAGTTTTTGGTTTTGGCTAAAAATCTGTCAGCATGTAAAATGAGCACCCTCCATCTCGATCAAGGGGGAATATATGTCCTCTAATTTTAATGTTTCTGTCTGAATGTGGGATAAAACATGAGTGTACAATGTCATATAAACCTCAATAAAATGGAGTTGCAGAAAGAAAGAATAGTTCACTCATGGAGATAGTGAGTTATATAGTTAAGAGTCACGCTTTACCATATAGTTTCTAGCTTGAGGTTGTTACGTGTGCAACATATATACTTAATAGATGTCCCACTAAACCATTGCAGTCTATCACTCATATGAGACTTGGCATGGTCGAAAGCTATCTATTGCTCATTTGCATGTCCTTGGTTGTCTAACATATGCATTAGTGCCTGAACAACAACATAGAAAATTTGATGATAAAGTAGTGAAATGTATTTTTTGCTGGGTATAGTTTTGAAACCAAAGGCTATCATTTATATCATCCATAGACTAAATGCATTTTGGTTAGTCGTGATGTTTTTGTGGAAGATGTGATTCACCTACTACTCTTTTTATAGGTGGATAGTCTAGTGCTGATACACATGAGGCAATTTCTTAGCCTTTACAGGTTTCATATGATGATGTAGATAATTTCATTTCTGATGTAAATTTACATGATGCACTTATTGATGAGAGAACTAATATAGAGGAGGCAAAACATATGCCTAAATGGTTGGTGCAGACTTTGCAAGATAGCAAATTAGATGCACCTCTGTCATATCATAATCATTTAGGCTCTCAAAGTGCTTCTTTTGCATTAGATTTCTATGCTATGGTTGCCTCTAGTCTTTGAGATGAGAATGAGCCTATTTTGTTTGATGAAGCACCAAATTCAAAAAATTGGATGGCTGCTATGCAATTAGAATATGAGCTATTATGATAAATGGTACCAGGTCTTTATGTGACTTGCCTCTTGGGAAGAAGGCCATTGGCACTAAGTGGGTATACAAACTGAAGCATAAACCTGATGGAACAATTGGCATATATAAGGCTAGGCTTGTTGCAAAAGGTTATGCTTAAGAAAGAAGCATTGATTTCGATGATACCTTTGCATCTACATGCCGAATCACTAGTGTTCGTAGCATCTATGCACTTGTAGCTCATAATGGTTAGAACATATATTAGTTGGACATTAAAATTACATTTTTGAATGGTGACTTTCATGAAGAAGTTTATGTTTTTCTTCCCCATGGTTTTGTGCAGAAAAGGCATGAAAACAAAGTGTGCAGGTTGAAAAAGACACTATATGGTTTGAAACAAGTACCACGTGCTTGGTATGAAAAGATACATGCCCACTTGACTGCACATTGTTTTGAGAACAGTCCAATTGAGAGGAGCACCTTATATTTTCATCATGCAAATAATGTGCTTCTGATCATTGTTGTCTATGTTGATGACATGCTGATCACTGGTCCTAAGGGGAAGCATATTGCTAATTTTAAGGCTGATTTGCATGCCATATTCCAGATGTCAGAGTTGGGGCATTTGCATCATTATTTGGGCATTCAGTTTACGCAAGTTGATGGCAGACTAGTTTTGTGTCAAACAAAATGTATTGATACATTATTGAAGCGTTTTGGCCTTGAAGAGTGCAAACATATTGTCGCTCCTATGGAGATAGGTTTATGGTTGAGCCTTCATGATGCTAGAGAAACGTTTGATGCTATTCTCTATTAGTAGGCTATTGGATGCTTGATTTACTTATGCATTACTCGACTAGATATTGAGTTTTTTGTCTTACAAATGAGCAGGTTTATGCATTGTCTAGGTGCCAAGCATCGACAGACGATTAAGTGCATCTTTTGCTACTTGAGTAGTACTCAACTACTTGGATTGTTTTAAAAAGGGGAAATCATTATCGCCAGATTTACATGCTTTTTCTAACTTTGACTCGGTTGATTGCTATGATACTTGTATGTCCACCAGTGGTTTTTGCTTCATGCTTGGTAGCCCATGCATGTCTTGGTTGAGCGAGAAGCAGCCTATTATGACCACATCTAGCTGTCAGGCTGAGTATAGGGTAGCTTTCATGGCAACTATTGAGTGTGCGGCTCAGACACCTTATGGCTAATTTGGGTGTTGGTCAATCTTTTGCCACCACCGTTTTCACTGAGAGTCAGAGCACATTGGTAGTTGCAAGGAACTCTGTGTTTCACACTCACACTAAGCACATTGAGGTGCACTATCATTATGTCAGGGATAGTTCTCTGCTCGAGAGATCAATTTGGTATATGTGCCCACATAGGAGAACATTGCAGAACTTTTCACAAAGGCTCTGCCTAGGGAGAATTTTGAAGCTTTCCATAAAGCTTTGGGCTTACTACCTTTTGTGGATTGATTCCACATAATTTGGTACTTCCTTATACATGAATGCCAGCTCCTTGTTTACTACATCACTCCTAGGGAGTTTTATTGATATATTTAGGTAGTGATGTGTGTGAACACACTAGGATTATCGGGGCACCTCCCTCTTTAGGAGGTTTTTCCCCTTGTCTTGTATATACACCTATAACCCTAATGGGTCACTTATCTTTGTACATTCTCTTGGTAATAAATTCAATATTGTGTTATGTTCCAAGCTTCTTCTTCTTCCTTGTGTTGTTTGCATGCTTCCATAGGCCTCAAACTTCAACAAGCACAACCACCTCAAATTCACAGAATTTGAGCTCTCTTCTTATAAGTGTACGTAAAGCTCTAGGTTTTTACATTGGTAAATGATCCATACAAAATCCTTATGGAAAATACTAAAAAACTTAGCACAATACGCTCTCTAATGGAAAACTTTGACAAAATTCAAATGATGAATTTTTGATGTAGATCTAATCCACCTCAAGCATAGTGTAAGCTTGATGTTCCAAGAGCTCCCCCTCAAGCTAAGCTATGCTTGAGTCTTCATTCTCTAATAGTTTGAATACCTGCCATTGATTCAAATCGGTAAAGCCTTATCTTGTCAAGTGCCTTATCATCATATCTGCTACTTGCTTTCTAGTTTGAACAAAGGAAATATCAATCTCTTTCACCATGATCTTATCTCTTATGAAGTGGTAATGAAACTCTATATGTTTGGTTCTTGCATGGAAAATAGGGTTTTTTTCTAGATGCATGGAACTTACATTATCTCCAAATATGTGAGGTTGGAACTCACATGTCCCAAATTTGAGTACAATGCTCTTAACCATATTTCCTATTGAGTTTCTATGGTCAAATATCTATACTATGCTTCAGTTGAGGATTTCTAGTGATCCCAAGAACACAGTGGTACATAGACTCTGGAGGCTCTAATCATATGTCATGTATGGAGGAATCTTTTGTTCATATGTAGGTCCCACACTCAAAAGATTGTGTGGAGGTAGGAGATAACACTGAACATCCCATTACACATATGGGAGATGTGAAGCTAGGTGAAGGTAAATCTGTCAAGACTCTTAAAGATGTGCTCCATGTTCCATCTATTTCCAAGAACCTTATCTCTGTAGGAAAGATGGTAGAGAGAGGTATGCAGGTTATATTTAATGCAAAAGAATGCATGGTGAAGCAAGGAGGCAAGGTCATTGCCAAGGGAAGGAAACAAGGTAGATTATTCACACTAGATGTTGCTCCTACAGACAACAAGGTATGTTATGTGATGATTGGTAACAAAAGGATTGCAAACATTGATCTTTGGCACAAGAGGATATGACATATCAATATTCCTAAGTTAAAAAGCATGTGCAAAGTAGGTTTAGTGCAGGGACTACCAAATCTTGAAGGCCAATATCTACATGATTTTTGTGATGCTTGTCAACTAGGTAAGCAAGCAAGGAAGCCATTTCCAAAGAGTGAGTAGAGATCCTCTAAGCTCTTGGAGCTTATACACTCAGATGTGTGGGACCCTAGTAGAGAGGCTTCATTGGGAGGATCTAGGTACTTTGTCACTTTCATTGATGACCACTCAAGAAAAGGTATGGCTCTATGTTATCAAGGAAAAATCAAAAGTGTTTTCATGCTTTCAAAGGTTTAGGTCCCTTGTTTAGAAAGAATGTGATGCACACATCAAGGCGCTAAGGTCAAATGGAGAGGGAGAGTATTCCTCCAAGGAATTGACAAAGTACTTGTAGGACAATGGCTTAAGAGGCATTGTACATGCAGGAACACCCCTCAACCAAATAGTGTTGTAGAGAGGAAGAATAGGCATTTGGTTGAGATAGCTGGATGTCTCATAAATGAAGGTAAGTTACCATTCTCTTATTGAGCTAAGGTTGTGAATATAGCTTGTTACTTAATAAACAGGGTTCCTACAGGTGGTGTGCACAACTTGACTCCACTCAAAGTCTATTATGGCAAGAAATCAACCATGTAGCACCTCAAGGTTTTTGGATGTGTATGCTTTGTTCATGTTCCTAGTGAAGTGAGAACAAAGTTAGAACCCAAGAGTGAGCAATGTAAAAGGCTACAAGTGCTACAAACCTCTCTCAAAGAAGCTATATGTGTGAAGAGATGTTGTGTTTGATGATTCAATGTCATGGTATGGAGATAAGGGCAAGACAAAGTTGGATGAATAGGATCAAGAGGAGTATGCACACTTTGATGTGCAGATTCAACCTCAAGAGTTAATCACAATCAATGGACCAGAGGCTTCTACATCTAAGGTACACTCATATGATCACTCTTATACTTATGATTATGAAGGACCATCCCCTACTTCAAAGTATAGAAGGCTGCAAGAGATGGACTATGACATTAGGGAAGTTCAAGAGGAGTCAGAAGAGGAAGAGCTTGAGGAGGTCATTACTCCTAATGTAAATCTCAATAGACTCAAGGAATAATATCCAAAAGGTCAAAAGAGGAGGTCTACAAGGAAGAAAGCACCCCCACAAAGGTATACATATGGTTCTTTCATGGCAAAGCACTATGCATACATGATGAATGTCATTGCATATCAAAAGTCAGATTCTTATGAGGATCCAAAGACCAAACTGGACTGGAGGAAGGCTATGTATGAAGATTTCAAAGCTCTTAATGAGAAAAACACTTGGGAACTAGTGCCCAAGAAGGAAGGCATGAAGATAGTCCAAAACAAATGGTAGCTTGGCAAGGTACAAGGCTACTAGTGTAGCCAAAGGCTTCACACAGACACAAGGGGTGGATTATGAGAAGAACTTTAGGCCTATGGCAACAAGGCTACCATTAAAACTCTCATAGCCCTATGTGAAGCAAGGAGGTGGCCTATCTACCAGATGGACATAAAGAATGCTTTCTTGAATGGTGAGTTACAAGAAGAGGTGTTCATGGTACAACCTCAAGGGTATGTAGATCCACAACATCCTACCTATGTTTGTAGGTTGAAGAAGGCCTTGTATGGCCTAAAGCAAACTGCAAGGGCTTGGAATCAGAGGCTAGTGTACTTCTTGAAGAGATGAGGTTTCTCTCCAAGTGATGTAGATCCATCATAAGAAAACAAATGACATAATATATTTGATATGCATATATGTAGATGCTCTCCTTGTGATAGGTGATGATGATGCAGGGATAAGAACCATCAAAGAGAAGCTTGGAAGAGAGTTCAAAATCTCATATTTAGGTGTGCTAAAGTACTTTCTTGGGATTGAGGTGATCTATGGAAAGAAGGTATCGATCTCTCTCAAAAGAAGTATCTTCTAGATGTGTTGTCTAGGTTTGGCATGAAAAATTGCAAACCAATAGCTCAACCTATGGATTCAAATGTCAAGTTAAGCAAGGAAGAGGGTAAGAAGCTAGAAGACCTTACACTATACAGGAGCATTGTGGGATCATTGATCTATGCTACACACAAGGCCTGACTTGTGCTACATAGTTGGAGTTCTATCTCAGTTCATGCATGCAGCCATAGATACACATCTCGATCATGCAAAGAGAGTGTTAAGATATATGAAGAGTATAATTAATTATGGGTTGCTATACAGGTATGATGAAGAACTTCAAGTAAGAACATGGAGTGATGTAGATTGGGTAGGGAGTGTTGTTTATAGAAGGTCAACTTTTGGACTATGTTTTCATGCTAGGTACATAAGCAATTTGATGGATGAGCAAAAAACAGACCACAGTTGCATTGAGTTCAACAGAGGATGAATATAGAGCTTTAGCCCTCACTACATGTGAAGCAATGTGGCTTAAGAAGCTCTTCAAAGATCTTGGTATACAACTTGGACCAATTCCATTTTATGGAGATAACATGTCAAGCCTACATCTTGCTAACAATTCCATGTATCATGCAAGGAGCAAGCACATTGAGGTGCATTACCATTATGTGAGGGAAAAGGTTGTAAGTGGGGACATTAATGTTCGTTTTGTAGGTACAAAGGACCAAGTTGCAGATATCTTCACCAAAGGCTTGGACCTGACGAAGTTAACAAAGTTTTCAAAGGCTATGAGCTTGCTTGATATGGACATTACCACCTTAATGTTGAGGGGAAGTGTGAAAATATGAACTATGCAAGCTTTAGGTGGATAAAGGGGTCAAAAGACCTTAATGTGGATAAAATTCATGACTCAAATCACTTAAAATAGTCTCAAGTTTGGGCAAGACAGTCTTAAGGCAGTGGAAAAGTCGGGAGAGGCATCCAAAAGCTATCAAAGGAGGTAAAGAGTCATCAAATGCATGGAAATCTTATAGGTCATTGAAGACCAAGAGACATGTACTCAAGGTGGCTTAAGGAGAGAGTCACCCAAGGCTCAAGGATCTGAAATGCAGCTTTCCAAGCTAAGAAAAATGGAGAGGAGCCTATTAAATGCACAGAGGAGTAGCAAGGAGGAGCTTTCAAATCCACACCCTCTAGTCTCTTGTAGGTATAGACATAGTCTGCTTATAACATTTATAACTCTTTGTATACATATCCAATTCAAGAGATTTAAAGTGCATTCTGTAGCTTATATATGTTTCCTACGTTTCTTACTGAGGGCTTTTTGAAATCAATTGTATGTGCAGAGAAATTGATGTATCTTTGTAATCCTAATTTTTGCATATCCTACATCTCTGCATAGTCTATTTTGTACAGAGTTGTTGATTGACCTAAACAGATCCATTTGAGGTTTTCTATAGCTTTTTGGAAAGATTATGAGTCATACTAAGATGTCATGGACAAAGAAAACTATCTTGAACCTTAGATTTTATGTGAATTCTATATCTCATGATTGGTTAAAAATTAGGAGACACCAGATCAATTGTCTACTTGTTGAGTTCTAACATCTGGAGGTCTTGTTCAAATTATTGACATCATTGATGATATCATCAACTTGCAACTGCCCTTGGGAACCGCCCTTAAAATCCTATATAGGGAGGCCTTGGCCACATACATACTCAGTCTTGCCAATGCTAGTCTTTGGAGCTCAAGGACTCCTGATCACCAAGTAAGTTTTTCAAGTTCCATTTCAAGTTCTAGTCTTGTCTAGTCTTGTATCTTGGATATCCTCTCTTATGCCGTTGTAATATCATAGTACGAGATCCTTTCAAGTTATTTCTTGTAGCTAGTTCATCTCCCTGAAGGGAGTTCTTATAATCTAGAGATCTTGCTCCAGACTTACGATCACGGATTGTGGGATCTCCTGTATCATCTTTAGCTGAGTTATCTATACCTATCAGTCCTAGCTTATAGGACTTCTTGTATCAACTATATATTCTTGTACTATTTTCCCTATGTGGGTATTCTTGTAATATTGAGTTTTGTAAATCTATTTATCATCGAAATATCCTAGTTAAACAAACATAATCCAAAAATTAATTGGGAAAAGAATAAAATCACCCATCCAGATATCCAGAAGAACCTGATATATGTTGGAGCCAAAATCTTCATACATGCAATGAGGAAGGAACTGACATATATGATCTATGCCATATCGACTAAAGAGCCCAAGAAAGATGATTCAGTGAGGCTATCCGACCAATACAAAGGTTTTGAAGATGTTTTAGGAAAAGAAGAATGTAGATATCCTTCAAGAGCATAGAACTTATGATTGTGCCATAGAACTTCAAGAGGGAGCACAACCACCCTTCGGACCAATCTATAGACTATCCCTAGAGAAACTTATACAGTTATGTAAGAATATTGATGAGAATCTAGCCAAGGGGTTTATCAAACACTCAAATTCTCTTGTAGGAGCCCCTATCCTATTTATAAAGAAGAAGGATGGAAATCTCCGAATGTGTGTAGACTATTGTGGGTTGAATAAAGTCACAATAAAGAACAAATATCCTCTATCACATATATCAAATCTCTTGGAATGTCTTGGAAAAGAAGACGTCTCTTGCAAGAGCCCTTATCCTATTTGTAAAGAAGAAGGATGTAACTCTCCAAATGTGTGTAGACTATTGTGGGTTGATTAAAGTCACAATAAAGAATAAATATCCTCTATCACATATATCAAATCTTCCTGAAGAAAAGCAAAGTTCTTCAGGAAGATTGACCTTCGAGGAACTTACAATCTTGTCATGATCAGAGAAGGAGACAAATGGAAGTGAGCATTCCGAACAAGGTATGGGCACTTTGAATATGTAGTTATGCCAATTTGGTCTCACAAGTACTCCAGTTGTCTTTCAACATATGATGAATGATATCTTTTGAGAGTATTTAGATGATTTTGTGGTAATATATCTCGATGAAAATCTAGAGGATCATGAATATTACATAAAGATAGTCCTAGAGAAACCAAGAGAAAAAGGTTTATATGCAAAATTAGAAAAGTGCTCTTTCCATCAGACAAAAGTGGAGTTTTTGGGGTACATTGTATCAAAGGGAGGGATATTTATGGACCCTAAGAAGATTGCAACAATCCTTGATTGGCAACCACCTTGATATGTTGGAGGTGTACAATGTTTTCTAGGATTTGCCAATTTTTATAGGACATTCATCAGAGATTACTCCAAGATAGTTCCACCTCTTACCAAGCTTACAGGAAACTCAAAATTCTCATTGATCAAAGAAGCAAAAAAATGCCTTTTAGACCTTGAAATCAGCATTCAAGTTCATCTTGATTCTGGCAAGGCCCTTCTTCCTAGAGACAGATGCATCAAACTTTTCCCTAGGGGCCATTCTATCCTAATATGGGGATGATGGACACCTACATCCAGTTGCATATCATTCAAGGAAAATTTTCCCTCCAAAGATTAATTATGAAATCCATGATTAAGAACTCCTTGCCATAGTGGATGTGTTTGATACCTGGCATCACCATCTAGAAGGAGAAGCTCATAAAGTTACTGTGTATACAGATCACAAGAACCTAGAGTATTTTATGACCACCTACATCCTCAATAGATGCTTTGTCAAGAAGATCTTATCTTGCACCAAAGAAGGGTGAAGAGGCCTTTGATCAACAAGAGAGTGTATTACTCAAGCCTGAGCATCTCTAGTTAACAGCTATCTCTTCAAGCCATCATGAAGATTCAACCTTGGATTATTTTATCCTTGAGACTCTACCACGAGATGAATTATTTTGTGATGTTAAGGAAAAAACTTAAGAAGGAAAAATTCAAGAAGTAAATGAATTCCAAGAAAAGGATGGGTTACTATTCTATAAGAACCTATGTTCCTCCCGGAAAGCCCAGGATCCAAGTACTTCAACAATGCCATGACACCCTTGCAGCAGGACATTTTGGAGTGAATAAAACAATAGAACTCATATCAAGGGATTTTTGGTGGCCTCAAATATGGAAAGTAGTCAAAGAATATATCCGATCTTGTGATACTTGTAATAGATCTAAGGTACCGTGACATAAATCTCATGGCCTCTTGCAACCCTTACCTATTCTAAAAAGGCCATGGGCTTCATTATCTATGGATTTCATCACAAATCTACCAAAGTCCAATAAGTATGATGCTATTCTTATTATAGTGGATAGACTTACAATGATGGCACACTTCATTCCAACTACCAAGGCAATCACAGGTGCAGCCACTGCGAGACTTTTTCTCAGATACCTATTTAGGCTTCATGGATTGCCTGATGATATTATTAGTGATCGAGGTCCATAGTTCATATCCAGCTGTTGGTTTAGTCTATGCAAGCTTCTTCGTGTTCAAGTTAAATTATCTACAACCAATCATCCACAGACTGATGGACAAATAGAACAGGTGAATCAAGTCCTAGAACAGTATCTCCATTGCATCATAAACTATCATCAAAATGATTGATTTCAACTTTTAACCTTTTGCAGATTTTACCTATAACAATAGTGTTCATACATCTACGAAGCAGACTCCCGTTTTTATAAATTATGGACAACATCCAAGGATGGATATACAACTTTCAAATCATGTCAAGAACCAAGTTGCTAGAGATAAGGCCCCATACCTCATGGACATTCACAAAGAACTCAAGGAAGAGATCCATCAAGCTCAAGAATATTCAAGACCTTGTGCAAAGCTAGACCATCAAAGATTTGGTCTGTTCACCATCTTGACCAAGATTAATCCAGTCACCTTCAAGCTCTAGTTACCAAGTACCATGAGAATACATCCAGTTTTCCATGTGTTCATGTTGGAACCATATCAGATTTCACCATTGAAGGGGGAGAGACCTAATCCTTCACCATCTATCGGGATTGATGATCATGAAGAATTCAAAGTCGAGCATGTCCTAGATTCAAGAATATCTCGAGGAAGATTGAAGTACCTTGTTCATTGGAAAGGGTATGACATTAGGGATCGTACTTGGGAACCTATAGAAAACCTTTAGAGAGCACCAATCAAGGTTCGATAATTCCATTGTGGCTAAAATCTTAGGTGATTTGGATCAGTGTAAGGCAGGTAAATCAGAGTTTTGCTACAGGGTAGCAAAAAAGGTGTATGAAGGGACCTTGGTATTGGGTTCATTTCACTTCTAGTGTGCAAATCTAGGGGATCAAATTCCATCAATAATGATTGCTTATTCATGCAATTTGAAGCTTCGTAGAGAGAGAACCGAACTCTTCACGATGACAGAGTCTGAGGAAGGAGTAGTAGAATTGATGTGGCACCAAGAAATGACCAAAAAAGTATTTTTATTATACATCAAATCATCACTCTCTTAATATACAAAGAATGTGTGGTCTTATATAGACCCTTTGGTGGTTTTTACGACTCAAATCTCATGGCTTTTAATTCAAATCCTCATGGGATCATCTGTTGAAGATGATTGGAATCTCTTCCTACATTATAGGAAAAGTGGAAGTTGAAGTTATATCAACTTTTTGGTTGATTGATTGAGAATCAATCTCAGCTACTTTCAAAATCGTGAAGTTTGGGCCTTTTACTTTTCTTTGTATTGCCTTTCATCATCAAACAAAGAGTAGAAGCAAAACTCTAGTATGAATCGAGAAGACCATTCAGAACAATCTCCACATGTGAACTATCAGGAAGGACTTCATCAAGAGAAATCTTTTGTTCCTTCAAATCCTTGATCTTTGTCAGAAAATTATCCATAGAATCACCTTCATTCATGTGCGCACTCTCCAAATGTTTTTGGAGGTAAGCAACACGAGCCTCATTCCTAGCCTGGTACAATATGGTAAGTCTATCCCAAGCATCCTTAGTTATTCTGCAAGAGCAAAGGTGAGGAATAATGGCATGTTTGACAGACAAAGCTATCAATGCATGTGCCTGAGCATCTCTACCATCCCAACAAATTTTCTCTGCAATAGGTGCAACATGAACAACAACACGAACAGGAATCTACAGAATGTCACCATCGTCGATGCCATCTGCATCAGCTTCAGTACCTGTATTTGCACTACTTGTATTCACAGTACCTATATTCATAGGTGTAATAGGACGTCTTTCAACACCGTGCATAATATTCCACAGTCCTTTTGCAACCAAAACATGATGCATCATATAAGCCCACAATGGATAATTAGTACCATCCAACTTATCCTCAACAGCCAACATACTGAATACATAACTACTTTCATCCATGGCCACTAACTAAAATACCTTGATGTAGAAAAGTGACTATATCTGAAAAAGTTGAATACAATGTTCATGAGAAGATAGGTCATAACTACAAACAATAGTAAATGCTTATTCTTCATTTTTCACAAGATTAGCAGAATCTATTTTGGGTGTAGAGGCCTCTGCAACAACCATTCTAGCTTCTTTCTTCTTTTCCTCTTTTGCAACTAGTTTTGGACATCTCTTTATGACATGATCATTTCCTTTACAGTATTTACAAAACAATTTTTTATTTTCTATTTTTTTCTCATCTTTGTCATACTTCTTTGATCGTGCAAAATTAACATATTTTTGCTTACTAGTAGATGAGCTCCATTTACCCTTGCCCTTCTCACTAGCTAGGAAAGCTTGATTTTCAAAATGCATAATGGACATGTTCTGCTAGATTGATCTTCCTACAATAGAACAAAGACTAACTCTTGCATTTGGATTGCCTTTCATCATCAATCGAAGAGTAGAAGCAAAACTGTCATATGAATCCTGAATCATCACCTTGAGTAACTATATCTGCACTTGTAGTGGGACGTTTTTCAACATCATGCACAATATTCCATAGTCCTTTTGCAACCAATACATGATGCATCATATATGCCCATAATGAGTAATTGGTACCATCCAACTTATCCTTAACAACCAACATACGGAATACATTACTGCTTTCAATCATGGCCACTAACTAAAATACCGTGATGTAGAAAAATGATTGTATCTCAAAAAGTTGAAAAAACTATCCTATCAATATCTAATAAATCTATAGTAGACTTCAAGGCACTTATACTAGCGAACCAAAACCTGTATATATGTTTGGCACAAAAAGACAAATTGCCTGCACAGGCACTATGATAGTGCATTTGGAGGCCGAAATGAGATCAAATTGTGATTTTGACAACACATTGGGAAGCTCTTTTGAACTCCTAATCACCCAGAGTGTGCTCACCAATTTTCATGCGATAACGAGATTGTGATCCGAGAGCTGTCGAACACACCCTAGATGAAGCGGTGACCTGTCATGATACCAATTGTTGGAGTTTGAGGTCTACGGAAGCACATGAACAACACAAGGAAGAAGAAGAAGTTTGGCGCACAACACACAATACTAAATGTATTACCAAGAGAATGTACAAAGATAAGTTACCTGTTAGGGTTATATGCATATATACAAGTCAGGGAAAGAGGCAAAAAAGTGCCCCGATAGTACTAGTGTGTTCACACACATCACTACTGGAATATATCAATAACACCAATATGCATATATGTTTACCAAGGCATTGGATGTCGTAAAGCTACAAGACTTCAAGACATGCATTGGAATAAAGGACCTAGGCATTGAGAATTGAGGGGAGTTTTGGTAATCAAGTATCAAACATAAAAAAGGACTTGTCCATGAGTTTCAGAAGTCGACCAATTAAAAGGGAGGATCCAAATTTTGGGAATCAATTTAGGAACTCCATCAAAATCAACCAAATTTGAATCTCTTCAATAACTAACCAAAAAGTGAACCTACACTGATTAGTGCGTGGATAGCTAGGTTATAGAAAAAGTAAAACTTCAATATAAGAATCATTTCATCTTTTTTTCTTGAGGTGTATGAGTTCCATGAGCTCACACTTAGGTTAATAAAGTAATCACTCCAAAAAGCAACCCCTTTCTTGCTTATCTGATTTTTGCATGATTTGCTCCTCCCTATCTAGAGGTGTAGTTAGGCTTTTATAATTCTATTTGTAATAGATTGTAGATGATTTTTTCTCTCTCATTGTAGTCACTTGTCTTGAATTCAAGCATCATTTGGTATCTCACATAGTGCCCAAAGTGTACCAAAGTATCAAGTTTCTCTAAATGCATGGTTCTCATAGTTGGAACATCTGTTCATTTTGATTCAAATTTTCTTTTTGTTAGACCTAGCATCTAGTTTGAGTCTCTAAAATTTCAATTTTAGTCTTTCCACAACTATAGAGAAAACTCTAGAATGGTGAGAATATATCACTATGTGTGGGCCTAGTGGATATCATCCATCTTCCAAAGTTCCATTGCTATTAAAAGCTTCCCCCATCACACAAACCTTTGATTTTTCAAACCCATAAAGAATAGGTTTCATCCTAGTTGTAGGGGTGACATAAGTAGACGGGATGGATATGGTGGGAGAAGAAACAATTTCCCTATGTAGCCCTAAAGCATAGGTGGCCTTGCAGGCACACTCACGAAACCTTGTTCACTCAAAGAATCCATTTTCTGAGCTCTTGAAGACTTAACTCAAGAGCTTTTGCAAACATAAAATAAACTTCAAGACCTTGATAATGCAAGTTATTTCACTCAAGATGGTTACTCCTACTGGAAAAAGCAATGCCTCCAAGACAGACAATTATAACCTTCACTAGGCATACACATATAGACCACTACTCACTTATGGAACTAGTTCTCTCATAGTATGTAGAGATTCAACACGAGATTTGAGTAAACTTTAGAGGAAAAAAATAGCTTTATAAAGAACCAAGAATTACAAGAATTGCATGTGATATGACCAGTGAACTCTAGTCAACATGATGGAGAGTGTTAATCTCCAAAAGAAAAAGTTATCCTTGATGTTAGAGCACCTCTATATGAAGAATAACTTAAAACCTCAACCAATTTTGGAATACCAATGCCAAATTATCAAACTTTTCACTAACTGTGAAGAAACTAATTATTCAAAAAAGTATGTTGCACTTAACTCACTCATTGATTGGTCAAATATGTAAATTTTTTAATTAAAATTTATAAAAGGTGTCTCCTAAAGTTTGCGCACCTTCTCCAAGTTAAATATTTCCAAAAGATTAAGCAGATCTTGAGATTTCCTCCAAACAATCTACCTATGTCTAAAACTGTTCTTTTGTGTAGTCGATTTTGACACCTGCAACTTCTAATACATGCTTCTCGCAAACTAGACCCCATTTATTCAAATGCTTTTAGCCACAAGTAGCTTACCTTTCAATTTAAATAATGAGTGCTTACTTGCTCAAAACTTTACATTGTGGAGGGAGATCTGATCAAAACATTGATATTCATTCATCACATACATTCTTCTTCTACTCATCTATACTTGGCATATATCTCTCCTCTCATATATGTCCCGACTGTCTACTTGTATATATATAGGCATATATGTACAAACTCTTCACCATTACAAAGGTATAAGTGAACTAATTTAAAGCTTGATGTACATGTATATACAAGTCTTTATCTTTTGACCATGCACTAATCTTCAAGATTGAGAATTTGATCTTTGCTTTATTATTTGACTTCAATCCTTGTCCAAATCATCAATTGGTGATTGTCCTGAACCAATACAACACTCAAGGAAATCTAGAACAATGACAGAGAATTCTATGTGTTAGCTATAACTACACAAACTCTACTAACAAAAACTCTCTGATGATTCCCCTTCTTCCAATCCTTGGGTGTAGATAGAAATCCTCTTCTTTGAACTTGATTTGACAAGCTTGGTTTTGTCATCTCTAGGGCGAGCATCCTTTGGAGGTGGAGCATGTATAGAATCCTCAAAGTTTTGCTTCGTGTAGAATCATAAGCTTAAGGCAACTAGATTCCAAGGCAAAAAGTTTTGGACAATTGTCACTGTTTTGGTGTTCAACAGGTTCAATGTCTAGAAGATTTTGACATCCTCCAATAACCCCAGTGGTGAGATGATTTCAAAATCTTAGAATGTTCCTCGGTGTTTGATGCTCCAACATTTCGATGGTCGAGAATCCTAGTGTACCAGTATAGTTCAATCTTCCATGTATGTCATTTCTTTTTTGAGCCTTTGGTGATCCCCATACAATGCCACAACATCTGCTAGCATCCTTTGTCTTAACTAAATTCCATCCTTCAGGCCACCAATGATCCTTTTCCCACCTTCCATGCCTTCTTAGATGGATGCACCAATCTCGATAGATATTGTCGCATGTGACCTGTATGAAAGCTCAGGTATTATAGTGGTACCTTGAATAATAATGGTACAAAATGGAGGTGCAAAGGTGAGAGAGAGTTTTGAAGGTGCTCACTGGACCAAGATCTTCACCTACTTATAAGAAGCTATACAAGCAATCACATGCCAACATGAAATCAAGACATTGTGATACAGAGAATAATTGAGAGAAGCAAAGGACATTAGATTGCAACAAGTTTTTCAACGAGAAGAGTGCAAAACGTTTTTAGGTATGTTTTGCAAATCAAAAGTGATCCAAGAGGAGTTTTCAAGGGGGCAAAGATCTAAAGATTAGATGATTTAGTGCATAAAAGAGATAAAATTTCAATTTTAAAAGTAAGAAGCTTTTAATTCCTGTCGCTTAAAAAAAATCAACATCTAAGAAAAGACACCAAAATTGACTTAAAAGGAACTTTTCATGCACCTTTAATAGGGAATATCATCTATTTTTATCCTTGACTAGATTTCTACATGATTATGTTGATATATTTAGGTAGTGATGTGTGAACACACTAGGACCACCGGGGTACTTTTTTCCCTCTTTAGGAGGTTTTTTCCCCCCCGGCTTGTATATACCTATATTGCCCTAATGGGCCACTTATCTTTCTACATTCTAGTGGTAGTACATTTAGTATTGTGTGTTGAGCTCCAAGCTACTTCTTCTTCCTTGTGTTGTTTGCGTGCTTCCGCAGAAGTCTAACTCCAACAATTGGTATCAGAGTAGGTCGTCGCTTCATATAGGGCGTCGTGGATACCTCTCCGGTTGTAGTCTCAGAATCGCACAAATTTTCGTGAGCATACTCAGCGTGTTTTTGAGATCAAAATCGCTTCGCTTTGTGGTGCCGAAATCGCGATCTGAGCTTGTTTTGACCTCCGAACACACTATCATAATGCTTGTGCAGGCTATTTCGTCTTTTTGTGCCAAAGATATATACCAGTTTTGCTTCACCAGTATAAGCGTCTCGAAGTCTACTACATGTTTAGCAGAATTTGCGTGGGCAATTCTGTTCAACTTTTTGAAGATACAGTCAATTTTCTGCATCAAGGTATTTTAATCACCAGCCATGGCTGAAAGCAGTGATGCATTTTGTATGTTGGTTGTTGAGGATAAGTTGGATGGTACCAACTACCTGTTGTGGGATTATATGATGCGACATGTATTGGTTGCAAAAGGAATATGAAACATTGTGAAGGGTGTTGAAAAACGTCCTATCACACCTGCAACTGTTACAACTACAGGTATTGAAGCTGATGTAGAAGGTGTCCAAGATGATGATCTTCTGCATATTCCTGTTTGTGCTGTGGTTTTTGCTGCACCTACTGCATAGCAAATTCATTGGTATGGTAGAGATGCCCAAGCACATGCATTGATAGCTTTGTCTCTCAAACGTGCCATTATTCCTCACATTCGCTCTTGCAGAACAACTAAGGATGCTTGGGATACACTTACAACATTGTACCAAGCTAGGAATGAGGCTCGTATTGCTTACCTCCGAAAACAGTTGGAGAGTGAGCACATGAATGAAGGTGATTCTATGGATAGTTTTCTAACAAAGATCAAAGACTTGAAAGAACAATTGATTTTTGCTGATGAGATTATACTAGATCCCTCACTTGTGCAAACCGTTCTGCATGGTCTTCCTGATTCATATCAGAGTTTTGCTTCTACTCTTCGGTTGATGATTGTTAAGGGCACATTTTGTACTAAGGTTCATTTGGATGGTTGGGAAAAGGATGAGTGGAAAGAGCCTTTAAGGCCACACAAATTTGTATAAATATGGCTATTTCTAATGAGCAAACTCTCTCTCTCTCTCTGTTATTTTCGTCGCCCATATGACCTTCGACGTCTTTTTATTTGCTAAGTATTTTAGGTTTTCTTTCCTTAGTTTCTTGGAATGCATGTGTCCCTTTGTCTGCTTGTTATGATATAGCTATGGCGACGCTTCTTTCTCTCTTTCTTCTCTGTTGCAGGAGCGCGAGCTTCTGTTTAACACTGGCGTCCACTTTTCTCTGTTGTTACGAGTTTAGCTATGGCGATATGTATTCTTTTCTCCCTCGCTTCCCTGTTGCATGGAGGCATAGTAGCTCCTTGTAACATGTGGCGTCGTCTTCTTGATCGACCCATTTATGCTCTATCGGCTGAAAAGGTGGCAGGCAATTGTACTGACGACCATGCGCGGCCATTTCCTCACTTTGGTGATGTGGCCTGTGCTATGCCGCAGTTTGTAATGGATCGGATGTTCGTTTATTGCTCAGTGCTATTTGGTGAATATTAATCACTTTGAATCAGATCCTTGATTGTTGTGTTTGTTGCTACGACGCGGTAATGATTACAGAACTCCGCTGTTCATACAGTCAGGATGGATTATCTTAATTTAATGGCGTGTCTGCATTACTTTCACACCGAAATGCATTGGCGGTTCCTTGATGGCTATCGCGATTAGGCGATTATTGCTTTTCTGCTATTCAAAATGTTTGTGCAATACTATTTGAATTTCAGAATCAACGAATGTTTTGTGTGTATTCATTTTATAGCACTGGTGAGTACAATGCTCAACTCTGCACATTCTGATCAATGCATATCATATATATTGCATACATATTTTATCGTACAACACTGTACTTGTTTATGAGGGGCACACACACATTCTGCGAAAGCACCTAATAATGGGCTCTAGACGACAACTACTGTTCTTTATGACTTTTCAGACAAATGGTGATGACCTCGTTTGAGTATTATGTTTGGAGGATTGCTGAATAGGCGCCATGCTTCTCATGTTCTATGCACATTATTCTTTTGCTCCACTCTCGCAAGTCGCGTTTCCTTCGGTGGAAGCGAAGTTACCCAAGGTGAACGCTTTGACCCCAACGAAGTTTTCTATTATTGTTTTCCTGCATTGCATTCAACATGATGATACTTTTGCCTCATTAAATAGTTGATATATTTGGTGCTCATAACTGATGGAAGCTGGGAGGTGCCAGATTTACTGGTTTCAGATTCAACGTTGCTAACCTGATTGTACTTGCAATTTTTCACTCAATTTTATGCTCTGAACATATTGTTGTGCGTCTTTCAATTGTGCAACCTAGCGCAGTCTTCAAATCTGATATGCATGTTGTTATGAAGATATATCAATCCTTCTGGGTTACCATGGCGCATTTAAATGCATTCAGTATTTCTATGTCAGAGTTACATATAATCTCTAAATCTTTGTTATGGTCTGTTTGCCTGCCATTGCGTTAGTCTTGATATGTTAATATGTTGATTAAATACGCAATATGTAAAGGCACCCATGTTCCTTTTGTGACCATGCGTATATGCACTTGGCTCTCTGATTATTATGATCCATTTTGCTTTTGGGTGATAAAGTTATATTCCAATCCAGGCACTTCACTTTGCCTCTTACATTACTCTTGGTCTTGGATATGTTATGGGCCTTACTTGCATTCCATACCATGGTCTAACCATGCACTTTGGTTTGCAAGTATTGTTCATAAGGGTAGAGCATAATTGTGTGTGCACATATAACTTTGGATTGAGAGGTTGCTATTTCATTGGTTACGTACATGGCGTTGGACTATTCTATTCCAAGAACGGTGCTACCACTTTGGCATTAGAAAATGTATATGAGGATATATGGGTTGGGTTCTTATCTTTATACTTTGGTTGGATTTGTGTTGGCCCTGATGTGAAGGCTTGAATTGATGGTTTTAATCTTGGTGAGTGTGATGGAACCGGTGTTCTCGGGCATGAGTGATGTGGAGACTCGCTGATTGAAACACTCTTCAAGATTAGATGTATTCCTTTGGTTGAATGACATGTTGTAAAAAGGTTCCCAGCCTTTAAATGGTTCCCATGTAATTTTCATCTTGTGAGGGGGTTATCACTTATCAAGGGATGTGGAAGTTCAAGTCCATCGTGCATGCCAGTGTTAAGGGCACATTTTGTACTAAGGTTCATTTGGATGGTTGGGAAAAGGATGAGTGGAAAGAGCCTTTAAGGCCACACAAGTTTGTATAAATATGGCTATTTCTAATGAGCAAACTCTCTCTCTCTGTTATTTTCGTCACCCATATGGCCTTCGACGTCTTTTTATTTGCTAAGTATTTTAGGTTTTCTTTTCCTTAGTTTCTTGGAATGCGTGCGTCCCTTTGTCTGCTTGTTATGATATAGCTATGGCGACGCTTCTTTCTCTCTTTCTTCTCTGTTGCAGGAGCGCGAGCTTCTGTTTAACACTGGTGTCCACTTTTCTCTGTTGTTATGAGTTTAGCTATGGCGATATGTATTCTTTTCTCCCTCGCTTCCCTGTTGCATGGAGGCGCAGTAGCTCCTTGTAACAATGATGAAAGGCAATCCAAATGCCTTGTCATTTGAGGAGTTAGTCTCTGTTCTGTTGCAGGAATATCAGTCCAGCGAGAACAGTTCCATTATACGTGTTGTAGATCAAGCTTTCCTAGCTAGTCAGAAGGGCAAAGGAAAATGGAGCTCTTCAACTAGTAAGCAAAAATCTGCTAATTCTGCACAATCGAGAAGAAAAAGATGAAAAGAAATCACAAAAGCAAAAATTGTTTTGCAAGTACTATAAAGGAGATGATCATATCATAAAGAACTGTCCAAAACTGGCTTCTAAAGAGGCAAAGAAGAAAGAGGCTAGAATGGTTGTTGCAGAGGCCTCCACACCAAAAACAGAGTCTACTAATCTTGTGCAGGAAGAAGAATGGGCGTTTACTACTGTTTGCAGTTTTGAATCATCTTCTCACAAGCAGTGCATGTCTGTAGTAGACTCAGATGTTTGGTACTTTGACAGTGGGGTGACCAAACATATTACCTCACAATGCAATTTCTTCTCTTCACTCGAGCCTGCCCCTATAGGGAATACTGTTACATGCACCAATAACTCCTCGTATCCTGTTATGGGAGCTGGTAAGATCATTTTGACTATTGCTGATGGTAGTTCTTTCACTCTATCAGATGCTTTTTTTTTGTGCCAAGGATCAAGAAAAATCTGTAATCAGTTTTTGCATTAGCCAAGATTGGCTTGGTTGTGAAATTTATTGATGACAAATGTACAGTTCATGATTTGTCAAATGGCGATATGATTATTGCTTTTGGCATTTTATGTTGTGGGCTGTATAAACTCATAGACTATGAAAGATCTGTAAATGATTCAGCATGTGCAATACATGATTCTCAGGCTATGTCAGATGCAAAGCTTTGGCATGCACGCTTTGGTCATCTGAATTTTGCTAGTTTGCTAAGCCTGCAAAAATTTGAAATGGTTTCCCCTTTGAACAAACTTGAGGCACCTGGAAAACATGTTTGTGAAGGCTGTATTTTGGGCAGAATGTAGGGTTCCTCCTTTCCAAAAGATGGTTCAGTTCAGGCTACTCAAAAATTACAGCTTGTACATAGTGATGTCTGGGGTCCTATGCAGACACCTTCTTTTGGAAATTATCTTTACTTTGTGACTTTCATCGATGATTTTTCCAAGCATGCATGGGTATATCCATTGAAGGAAAAGTCCGAAGTGTTCATGTGCTTCAAACATTTTTTGGTTTTGGCTAAAAATATATCAGCATGTAAAATGGGCACCCTCTGTTGTGATCGAGGGGGGGAATATATGTCTTTTGATTTTAATGCATTTTTGGCTAAACGTGGGATAAAACACTAGTGTACAATGCCCTATACACCTCAAGAGAATGGAGTTGTTGAATGAAAGAACATGTCCGGAGATGGCGAGGTGTATGGTCAAGAGTCAAACTTTACCACATAGTTTCTGGCTTGAGGCTATCATGTGTGCATCATATGTACTTAACAAGTGTCGCACTAAAGCGCTCCATTCTATTACCCCATATGAAGCTTGGCATGATCGCAAGCCATCTATTGCTCATCTGCATGTTTTTGGTTGTTTGGCATATGCATTAGTGCCTGAACAACATCGCAAAAAATTGGATGATAAAGTAGTAAAATGTATTTTTGTTGGATATAGTTTTGAAAGTAAAGGCTATCGTTTTTATCATCCATAGACTAAACACATTCTGGTTAGCCGTGATGTTGTTTTTGTGGAAGATGCTATTCAGCATTGCTTTCATGTACTAAGGAAACATCTTTTAGCTCCAAAGACATGTATGATACTTTGCTACCTCTTTTTACAGGTGGACAGTCTACTACTGGTCCTAATGAGGCAACTTCTCATCCTTTGTAGCTTTCATGTGATGATGCAGATCATCCCATTTCTGATGCAGATTTACATCATGCACTTGTTGATGAGAGAGCTGATATTGAGGAGGCAAAAACTATGCCAAAATGGGCTGGTGCAGACTTTGCATGACAACAAATTAGATGCACCTCTGTCATATCGTACTCGATCAAGCTCTCATAGTGCCTCTTTTGCATCAGATTGCTATGCTATGGCTGCATCTATTCTCTATGATGAGACTAAGCCTATTTCGTTTGATGAAGCACAAAATTCAAAAAATTGGCTGGCTGCTATGCAATCTGAATATGATGCTATAATGGAGAATGGTACTTGGTCTTTATGTGACTTGCCTCCTGGCAAGAAGGCCATTGGAACTAAGTGGGTATAGAAGTTGAAGCCTAAATCTGATGGTACAGTAGATAGGTATAAGGCTAGACTTGTTACAAAGGGTTATGCACAGGAAAGAGGCATTGATTTTGATGAAACCTTTGCTCCTATTTGCTGAATGACTACTGTGCGTAGTATCTGTGCACTTGCAGCTCATCATGGTTGGAATGTACATTAGTTGGACATTAAAACATCGTTTCTCAATGGTGACTTGCATGAAGAATTGTATGTTTTTTAGTTCCGTGGCTTTGTGCAGAAAGGGCATGAAAACCAAGTGTTTAGGTTAAAGAAGGCATTATATGGTTTAAAGCAAGCACCACGTGCTCGGTATGAGAAGATACATGCCTATCTGATTGCACATGGTTTTGAGAACAGTCCAACTGAAAGCACATTATATATCGAGCGTGCTGATGATGTACTTCTGATCATTGTGGTGTATGTTGATGACATGCAACTCACTAGTGCTCATGAGAAGCATATTGCTGATTTCAAGGCTGATTTACATGCCTCATTTGAGATGTTTGATTTGGGGCATTTGCATCATTATTTGGGCATTCAGTTTATGCACGTTGATGGTGCAATGGCTTTGTGTAAAAAGAAATATATTGACACATTATTGTAGTGTTTTGGCCTTGAAGACTATAAACCTATTGCCATTGCTATGGAGACAGGTTTACGACTGAGTCTTCATGATGCAGGAGATGCATTTGATGTTGTTCTCTATCAGCAAGCTATTGGATGCTTGATTTACTTATGCATTACTCGGCCAAATATTCAGTTTTCTATCTCACAGATGAGCATGTTTATGCATTGCCCAGGAGCCAAGCATTGGCAGGCGGTTAAGCGCATCTTTCGCTACTTGAGTGGTACTTGGCTACTTGGGTTGTTTTATCCCAAAGGGGGATCACTACCACTAGATTTTCATGCTTTTTCTAACTGTGATTGGGCTGGTTGGTATGACACTCGTGTGTCCACTAGTGGCTTTTGCTTCATGCTTGGTAGCTCATGTATATCTTGGTTGAGCAAGAAGCAGCCTACTGTGACCACTTCTAGTTGTGAGGCTGAGCATAGGGCAACTTTCACAATGAGTGTTGAGTGTGTGTGGCTCAGATGCCTTATGGCTGCTTTGGGTGTTGGTCAGTCTTCTACCACCACCATCTTCACTGACAGTCAGAGCGCATTGGTAGTTGCGAGGAACCCTGTGTTCCATGCTCGCACTAAGCACATTGAGGTGCATTATCATTATGTCAAGGAGAGCTTCTCTACTAGGGAGATCAGCTTGGCATATGTGCCCACGCAGTAGAACATTGTAGATCTTTTCACGAAGGCTCTGCCTAGGGAGAAGTTTGAAGCTTTCTGCAAATCTTTGGGCTTACTTCCTTTTCTGGAGTGATTTCCACATAGCTTGGCACTTCCTTATACATAAGTGCCAACTCCTTGTTCATTGCATCATTCCTAGGGGGATTTGTTGATATATTTAGGTAGTGATGTGTGTGAACACACTAGGACCTCCGAGGCACATTTTTCCCTCTTTAGGAGGTTTTTATCCCCGGCTTGTATATATGTCTATGTCCCTTATGGGCTACTTATCTTTGTACATTCTACTGGTAATACATTCAGTATTGTGTGTTGAGCTCCAAGCTTCTTCTTCTTCTTCTTCCTTGTGTTGTTCGCGTGCTTCCGCAAAATTCTAACTCTAAGAGATTACCAATCAATGCACAAAAGTATAAGGAATAAGCAAAATATGATATAAGAATGAACTAGACACTCAATGGTGGTACCTCCTATTTTTTAGGAATACGTAGAGATTGACTACAAGACAGAAAAAATTGAAATTTCTCCCAATGTACTGAACCAAATGCTATGATAAATTACAGACATAAACTAGACACTAATACCTTCAATGAGCCATGTCTCATCCAATTTGGAGCTCTGTAGAGAGAGAAGCAACCTCTGCAAGCTTACTATTGTCGAAGAAGATGATGCAAAAAATGAAGGAGCAAGACAATGATGGTCACAAGTGTATGTATATTGCTTCCATGTACTATACAAGCGATTTGAAGTCTTTATATAGAATTTTCAAGTGCTCTAAGACTTTTGCAAGTGGATTTTCAATTCAAATGAATGCGATAAGAGTTTTTGGAGGGAATCCTTTCACTTTCCTATAATTTAGGAAAAGTGAAGATCTAGTTTGATCTACTTTAGGTGATTGATTGATTGGTTACAACTCAACCACCACAAATTTGTGGAGCTTGGGCTCTCTCTTTCTCCTTTTACATGTGTAAATCTCAAGGCTTTTACAATGGTAAAAGATCTATAAAAAATCTTTAAAAAAATACAATAAATGAGCATATGTGAAGAACTCTCCAAGAGATATTCTTTGGACATAATCTAAGAGATAACTTTTGATGTAGATCAAATCCACCTCAAGCATGTGTAAGCTTGATGTTCCAACAGCTCGCCCTCAAGCTAAAGTATGCTCGAGTCTTCATTCTCTAATAGGTTGAATACCTACCATAGCTTTGAATCTACAAAGCTTTATTCCATCAAGTGCCTTCATCATCATATCTGCTACTTGCTTTTCAGTTGGAACAAAAGAAATGTCAATCTCCTTTGCCATGAGCTTCTCCTTGATGAAGTGGTAATGAACCTTTATGTGTTTGGTTCTTGCATGAAAAATAGCATTTGCTACTAGATGCATGGAACTTACATTATCTCCAAATATGTGAGGTTTGGAACTCACAAGTCCCAAATTTGTATACAATGTTTTTAACCATATTGCCTCTTGAGTTGCTCTAGTCAAACCTCTGTACTTTGCTTCAGTTGAGGATAAAGCAATTGTTGGTCACTTCTTGGAACTCCATGACACTAGCTTTGAACCTAGAAATGCTAAGTAACGAAAGGTACTTCTTCTATCATCCTTAGCTCTTGCCCAATCTGCATTTGAATAGATTTTGATATCCAAATCTGAAGAGTAAGGATAGAATATACCTTCATTGATTGTGCCTTCGAGATACTTAAGTACTCTCTTAGCTACATCCATGTGTGGTCTTCTTGGCAAGTGCATGAATTGACTAAGCACTCCCACACTATATGAGATGTCTACCCTTGTATGAGTAGCATATATCAAGCTACCTACCAAGCTTTGATATTCTTTATGTCATCAATTTTCTCACCTTCATAAACACTAAGTTTATGATTCATCTCCAAAGGTATACCTGCAAGTTTAGTATTCTCCATTTTGAACCTAAGAAGTAGATCCTGAATTTATCTTCTCCGAGTCAAATACATTCCTTCATCTGTGTATATGACCTGCATACCTAGGAAATATGTGAGCTCACCTAAGTCACTGATTTTGAACTTCTCTTGCATGTGTCTCTTGATCCCTTGAATGCCATTCAAATCATCACCTGTCACAATAATATCATCTATATATACACATAATATCATCTATATATACACATAGATAGATAACCTCATTATGATCCTTTTTGATTTATAGAGAAGGATATGAGTTGCTAGGTTTGAACCCTTGATCTTGAAGGTATGTAGCCAACCTGTAATTCCAAGCTCTAGGAGCTTGTTTCAATCCATACGCTGCTTTCTTAAGTCTACAAACATAAGATGCATGATTAGAGTTTTCAAAACCTGGTGGTTGTGACATGTATAATTCTTCACTTATCCAACCATTTAGAAATGCATTTTTCACATCAAGTTGGAGGAGTCTCCAATTCATTGCAACAAATACACTTATCAATGTCTTGAATGTAGTCATGTTTGCAACTGGTGAGAATGTTTCCTCATAGTCGATACCATGAGTTTGCAAGCATCCTTTGGCAACTAATCTTACCTTGTACTTGCAAACGGATCTATCTGAATTTCTTTTAACTTTATATACCCATCTGCAACCAATTACCTTTTGATTTGGTCACATTGGAACCAAATCCCAAGTGTCCATCTCCTTCAATGCATCTATTTCTTCTTTCATGGCCTTTTCCTAATTAGGGTTTCCCTTTGCCTCTTCATAGGTTGAGGGTTCCTCTAAAATTGAGTCTTTTGCCAAGTAGATCAAATGCTTTGTAGCAAATGTGGAATCATATCCATACCTTTCTGGTTGTTTCTCTTCTCTTGTTGATCTTCTAGGTGCTTGCTTGGAGAATTCTCCATACTCCTACATCTTTGCTTTGCCTCTTGACTTCCATAGTTTGTAATCCCTTTCCCTTTCATCTTGGTCATCATCTGATCACTTCTTGGATCTTGGACATGTGTATCATGCTTGCTTCTTAATTGATGAGAATCAGAATCAAAATCATATGGTAGTGTTACCTTTTGTTTGTCTTCATCATACCAAGACCTGTGTTCTTCAAACAGAACATCTCTACTTATAGTGAATTACTTGGTTGAAGGATTATAGAATCTGTAACCCATCTTAGTTGAGTCATAGCCAATAAACACTACCTTTGTTGCCCTTTTGTCTACCTTACCTCTTATTTGTGATGGCACATGAACATAAGATTAACAACCAAACACCTTGCAATGTCCAAGACTAGGTTTTCTTCCATACCATGCTTCATAAGGAATCATACCTTGAAGTGATTTGGATGGTAGTCTATTGTCAAGGTACACAACAATTGAAATAGCTTCTGCCCATAAATAATGTGGCAACCTCTTCTCTTCAAGCATTGTTCTAGTTGATCCAACCAATGTCTTGTTTCTCCTCTCTGAAATTCCATTTAGTTGAGGAGAGTACCTGGTAGTCACTTCCCTTTTGATATATTTATCTTAGAAGAACTCATCAAACCCTTCGGAGATTTTTTCTCGCCCTCCATCAGATTTGAGCTTCTTGAGTGATCTACCTGTATGATTCTCCACATGTGTTAGATGCTTTTTGAAGCAATCAAACACTTCATTCTTACTTTTGATGAAGTATAGAATAGTCCATCTGCTATGGTCATCACTAAATGAGACATAAACCTTTGATCCTGTCAATGAAGGTTCTTGAATTGGTCCCCATACATCATTGTACTAAGTCTAATAAGTTGTTGTGGATGTAGCATTTGTGGTTGAATGGTTGTCTTTGTGCCTTCACAATCTGACATGCATCACACCTATTGATCATGTGTTGCTTTGATATGTTTGGCAATCCAAGAACACTTTGATCCCTGCATACAACCTTCAAGGTTCTTTCATTCACATGAGCAAGTCTCTAATGCCACACTTCAAGCTCACTTTGGGTTTGAGACCCAAAAGTGCATAGAGCTATGTTCCTTGTTTCTCCTACTTCAAACGTAAAGAGCCTACCATGCTTCTCACCTCTAGCTATCTTCTTGAAGCCTTGACATGGATCTTGCACAAAAGCTCCATGTTGGGTGAACCTAACTTGCAAGCCTTTTTCGACTATTTGGCCTACACTTATTAGATTTTTAGTGATAGTGGTTACATAGAGAACCTTACTCAGAATGTTTGTCCTGCCATTGGAAGCTTTGCCATTACCAATCTTCTCCACATTGTGCTTTGTGTCATCCCTTGTTTTTACTTCATGCCTATACTTTGGACTTTCCAAATCATATAGAAGAGCAATGTTGCCTGCAACATGATTCGAACATCTTGAATCTATGTAGAACAAATGATCATCTTCCTTACCTTCTTTGTGGCTTAGATCCATAAGAAGCAATGAGTCTTCATGTGGTTGATCTTCTGAATAATTGTTGAAGTCCCTTCTATTATAGCCTCTATTGTTATTATTGAAGTTGTGTCCACCTCTGCCTCTATTGCTGCCATATCCACCTCTTCCACTTCCTTTCTCCGTCTTCCCATTGAACCAACAATTCTGAGTGGTGTGGTTGGTCTTATCACAGATGGCACAAGGTTGAACATTCTCACCTTTAGCTTTGACATGCTTTGGTCCTTTCTTCTTCCCTTTCCACTTGCTCTTGCTTGCAAAGTTGGATTGGGAAGTCTCCTCTTCATATTCTTCCTTCTTCTTGCCTTTCAACTTCTTATCCTTCTTATCTGCATATAGGGCACTAGTTGAATTACCATGATAGGAGTTACCTTACTTTATGCTATTGTTGGCCTCTTGATTGAAGAGTTGTCCACGAATGATTTTGAAGTCTAGAGTTTGCACATCCATGATGAGAACATAAGCCGTGGTGAAGGATTTCCATTGCTTATCACTTCGAATCCCATTGAGGATTTGCCTCATGATAGCCACTTCTTCAATCAGCTCTCCAATGGATGCTAATTGATCGACAACCTCCTTGATCTTGGTAACATACTCTGTGATGGTTTTTTTAGGTGTCTTGGTTAAACTTGTTCCTAAGATGATTCTTTCTTGCTTTGGTACTAGCAGAAAAGAAAGTCTCTAGGGCATCCCAAGTCTCTTGAGATATCTTGCATCCTCTAATATGTGGTAATAGAAAGTCAGAGATAGAGTTTAGTATGTACGACCTTGCTTGAACATCTGTGTGCACCAAAGTGTGAGCTTATTGGTCTCCTCTTGTGGAGGTCCTCCTTTGGATGTTGGAATAGGCATAGCTTCATCACGTGCTACAATTCCATAAAGATTTCTACCTTACAAATAGGCCTCCGTTTTGATTTGCCAAGCTGCATAGTTGTGTCGATCAAGCGTCTTGATCATTGAGGGAAAGCCGTCACCCATCTTCATCTAGCTCTGATACCACTGAAAGAACTTGGAGAAGCTTGTAGGATGTAGAAAAGTGAGTTGCGAAGCGACGAAGTTTGGTCCAACCAACCGGCACAAGACCAATCCTTGAGCTTATGGAGACTCAAGTAGACCTTATGGGCATGGGATACGTGCAATAAAATACACTATGTACTTTGGAGCATGAAGTAGAAATATTCGATACAAAACAAATAGGTTTGCGCATCGACTGGGTCAAAAAACTTACTATCTTTGGATGAGACAATGAACTTTAAATGCTCATAGCGACCAGCGTGATTACAATTAGAAAAAATCCTTTAATGGGAGTGATACACATAGGGTTGAGTGTATAGAATGCACAAGATTATAAGGAATAAGAAAAATATGCTATTGGAATGAACCAGACACTCAACGATGGTACTCCCATTTTTTAGGAATACATAGAGATTGACCCGGAGACAAAAAAAGTGAGATTTTTCCCAATCTACTAAACCAAATTCTATGAAAATTTACAAGCATAAAATAGACACTAATACCTTTCAATAAGCTATGTCACATTGAATTTGAGCTCTATAGAGAGAGTAGTAGCCTCTGCAAGCTTAGTGTTGTCGAAGAAGATGATGCAAAAAATGAAGGAGCAAGACAATGATGGTCACAAGTGTATGTATTATTCTTCCATGTATTGTACAAGTGATTTGAAGTCTTTATATAGACTTTTGAAGTGCTCCATAACTTTTACAAGTGGATTTTAAATTCAAATGAAGCCAATAAGAGTTTTTGGAGGGAATCAATTCAATTTCCTATAATTTAGGAAAAGTGAAGATCTAGTTTGATCTTCTTTTAGGTGATTGATTGATTGATTGATTACAACTCAACCACTACCAATTCATGGAACTTGGTACTGTTTGTATTTTTGACCCATCTTCTTATGAGCAGTGCATGTCTGCAGTAGACTTAGATGTTTGGTACTTTGATAATGGGACGACCAAACATATTACCTCACACCACAGTTTCTTCTCTTCACTCGAGCCTGGTGTTGGTAGCAGTCAGGGCACTCAAAGACCTACAGGATAGGGAAGCCAATGAAGGGAGTCAGAGCAGAGAGAAGAAACAAGTAGGAAAGGCAGTCAACGAAGATCCGGCAAGTAGGCCATTCAGTTATTTTCCGACTTAACCTCTTTGTGACATTGATTTTCATCACTTCATGAACATTGTAAATACCGTTTTTGGTAGATTCGACTCCATTTTGTTCAAGCCAATGAGTCCTCGAGATTGAGGAGTATTAGAAGTATTTATGTACTAATTTTCATAATTTTCAGAGCTCGTTTGAGCCTCCAAAATAGCCTAGGAACCTAATTTTTAACTAGGCCGGACACTAGGTCCGGACAGGGCCAAAGCTAGTCAAAAACTATAAAAAGAGCTAGAGAGCTCATTTTTAGGGGGATCTTGTTAGTGATTTGAGCTTGTATATGAGAGTTTTTGAGTAATCCAAAGAACTCCATTGGTTCTCTCTTTGTTCTTGCCTTGTGTGCACATGTGTGTGTATGTGTATGCATGTGTGTGCATGTTTGTGTGCTTCTCACTGACACACTTATGCCATCACTTGTTTGAGGTCTTCATACCATCCTCATGTCTTCCCGAATTGACATTAAAGGAGGTGTTACTCACCACTGAGCTATAGCAAATTTTGGTGCCGTTGCCGGGGATCAAGCCTTGAGGACAAGCGTGTGATGGATCAATTGCGATCGAGAGCTACGATGGACCTGTCAATCGCGACTGACACATCAATCACGATTGATAGACCACTCGATCGCAATTGACGGGCAAATTGGGCATTTTTTAGAACAAAAGAAATTTTATTTATTTTTGGTCCAAAAATTTCCAAAAGTAAGGGTCATTAGAGCTTAAAGAAGCCTTAGAAGACACTGTGAGTTATCCCTAAGTGTCTGTTTCCCTGTTTCGACTTCGGAGTGCCTGATTAGCTATAACTTCTTCATACGAACTCCATTTGCTACAATTTTTGTTCCGTTGGAAAGCTCGTTGAGTGTAGGTATTTTTATGTTGACCATCAGTGAGTACTAGGGAAGTGAGAATATTTTTTAGGGTAAAAAAGAAAAGAAAATGGATTATACTCCTTAGTGAATGTTGAAGATTGCTTTTGTTTGTCAATCCATTGTGGGCAAGTCCATTTCTAGCTGGTAAAATTTGCAGGTTTGGGTGCGCAAGCAAGGAATTCAAGCAACCTTAGCAAGATGATCACAGAGCTTGGGCGAGTGTGTCTTGGGGTCAAATAGCACTCAAAAGGCAAAGAAATTGAGGTTGGAAATTCTCTTAACTCCCTTAGTCAATTCCTAGCTTAGACTGAGAATGCATAGTATTGGAAGTAAGTTAGGGCAACGATAGGCATGAGACAAGTTGAAGACTATCTAAGTAATCAAGTTCAAGTCAAGACATAACCTGTGCATGTGACCATAACCTTAAAGGAAAGAACTAATTTTATTGGGATCAACTCCAAGTGTGAAAATTCATTCAATTATTCATAACGATGGAAAATTAGACAAAACATGATAACAAAATAAAAAGAATCTAGTGGTTGATAAGAAAGAATCAACAACGAGGTTGCACTTTGGGTAAAAATTGGGATTGCTCATTCAAGCATATGAACCTTAGATTAGGACAACACCTAGGGAGAGATAGGCAAAGTCTTAGGTTTTCAGAGGTGAGTGTCACTCACACTGCTAGATCTTGGGCCCAACAGTTGAGTGCTCACCCACAGTACCCTAGCTCTGAAACTAGCGAATTACAAATGTCTCACGGAATGGAGAGACCCATAGGAAGTTCAGGTGTGGCCTACTTATAAAAGGTTGAAGGTCCTTACAAGAGTCAACTGGAATACCTCAGGACCAACCGATTAGGTGCTTGCATCTATGAGAATGGCCTAAGAAGATCTGTGGTCCAGATCAAAACCTAGATCAGCCCATTGGGATAGAACATCAAGCAGTCAAGTTCAAAAATGGTGCATACCTAGACAAAGAAGGAACCATGTATGTAGTCACCAATCACCTAGATAGGACACAAGAATTTGGTAATGTGATCTCAGAAACATATATAGGTGACATAAAGCAAGGGAACATAGGAAGAGAGCCCATAACCCCTCGAGGTAAATCAATCCTGACGAGAATCATTACTCTCGAGTGGCTCCCCCAGGACAATAAGAGCATAGACCTGCTCTTAAATCGAGAGACTGACAAAGCCTTTTGGAGGTATAAGCGTGATCAACCGAATGAGGTAGGAATGCTCATGATCTATGAGTTTAAAGACCCTGATAGTCCAAGCAAAGTGACCTACCTAGACAATACTGCAGAGCGGGTCTTCGTGGTCGCAGAGCATGGTCAGCATGCCTACACTTGGAAGGGGGATTTTATCTTTCCTCATCCAAGATCTAATGTCTCCTATAGTCACCAAGGAGCTGGGACATCCCAAGCTCATGGAGCTCACAGGAACAGAAGTAGAGATAGGCCAAAAGTAAGTTTTGCCAACCCATTGGGAAGAGAGAGGATGAGAACGGAGACGGATAAAGTGGAGATTGAGAGACCTAGAGATCCAAGGAACCAAAGAACTGTTGACAATTTTCCTTTGCCAAGGCCTCAAGAACATGCTAGGACCTTGAGGCCAACCCAGCTGGTTAAGTCCATGAAGAATTACTTCGATGGCACTGGAGACCCATACGATCATGTGGCCGAATTTAGGCAAGTCTTGAGAGCTGAACAAGTTGAGGATCTATTCACACAGTACAATGCTTTTGGTCTAACCCTTAGGAACACAACCCTTACATGGTTTCAACCACTAAATGAGAGGCACTTTAGGAACATAGACCAACTTCTAGAGGCTTTCATTACCAAATTTTCTAAGAGTGGTATACGGCATAATACTTCCTCATTGATTCATAGCTTCAAGCAGACACCTCAAGAGAGGGTTAGACTTGCAAGAAGAAGGTTTAGGCAATACCTGGAGAGATGTCATGTTCCTGAGGTACCCACTCTTGCCAAACAGGTGGCTTTATTCTTAGATGGGTTGCTGAGTACCAAGTTGAGATCATATGTGTACCTGAAGGACCCTAGAGCCATAGAAGAATGTGTACACATGTGCATAGACATAGAGGAAAATCTAGGAGAGGAGCTGGAGCTTTCAAAAATCTACAAAGATTCAGATAGCTCTACCAACCTCTCTTCCAAACAATCCACGTCTATTGAGGAACTCGTAGAGAAGGTAGCCATACTTGTGGAGGTGACCATATGGCGAGTGTACGTCCCATTATGGCTCAATCCCAAGTGAATCCTAGTAGCCAGTACTGCACCATAAAGCAAAGATACACCAACCACACTGCACAAGACTGCCTTTATAACAAACAAACTGTCAGACAAAATTACCCTCAACCATATCCACGATAGGGCAGATACCAGAACCACTACCCACCACAGCAGTATGGTAGGCCCTAGCAACCCTATCAACCACCCTATCAAGGGTAGCAGAGACCTCAACCAGTTCTAGCACAACAACCCCTTGCTCCAGCCAATGTGATTCTAGTGAAGTACGCAGCTGCAAAAGAAAATCTAAGTAGAGGTATAGTGCCAGTAACTCCATTACTTTTAGAAGGTGACCCTAGTGATCATAGTTTCGACTCTACCCATATTGATAACCTCCAGGCTTACTACATGCAGTCACCTAAGCATAACGAGTCCTACTATGGTGAAGAATCGAGTGAACCTAGTTGGGAGCCAAGTATGCAAATGTCATGTACGCAAACCCCAACCCTAGACCTCAACATAGGCAGGTAAGACCCCCATTTCTGAAAGGACCATGCTACCGATGTCAGGGAGATCACCTCATTCGTGATTCCCCGATGCCTGCCCCTACACAACCCCACTCTGTGACAATTCAAGGCTTTTTTCAAGGTTGCGAAAAGGAGCATCTCTTACGAGACTGGCCAAAGAACCCCAATAATATGCCAAAATCACTCCTATCAATGTTATTGGGTTAGTAGTAGACTCTATAGGAAGTGTAACTTCCACTGCACCAGTGCAAGTGGTCACTAGAGCTCAAGATTTGCAACAAAACCAAGGTTTAGGTCAAGAAAAGAGTTCCAAGGTGAGCAAAACTGAGAGCATAACCAGAAATGGACGAGAGACTAGAAAGATAGCCGAGAAAGGATGAAAAGACAATGGTCTAAGAAGATGAGCGAATTAGAAGAGAGCATAAGAGAAACAAAAGCCAAAATTGTTGAACTCACCTCTCAAACACACTCTCACATACCACCACCACCTCCATCCCTATCACCACCTAATGTGCCACCTTCAACCCACCTCAATCAAATCTACCACCCCCTAGAGTAGGATCAGTGTTAGCTGACCCCACTCCCGAGGACCTAGACATGATGCTTAAAAATAATTTGAAGAAGGTTAATGCAGCCACTATTAGAGATAGTTATCCGCTTCCTATCATGGAGCATCTCTTGGAAAGGGTAGCAGGCAAGGAAGTATACAACTTCCTTGATGGCTTCTCTGGCTACAATCAAGTGGCCATAGCTCCAGAAGATCACCATAAGACAGTTTTAGCCTTAGAGTGGGGCATATTCGCCTTTAGAGTAATGCCATTTGGTCTCACCAATGCGCCCGCTACCTTTCAAAGACTGATGTATCATGTATTTAAAGAATTCATGAGGAAGAATTTAGAAGTCTATGT
Organism: Ceratopteris richardii; assembly: GCA_020310875.1. Lineage (NCBI taxonomy): Eukaryota > Viridiplantae > Streptophyta > Polypodiopsida > Polypodiales > Pteridaceae > Ceratopteris > Ceratopteris richardii. The sequence continues at coordinate 175,128,270 of CM035413.1, forward strand.
TGATGATCTCTATGCTCATTCCAACATTAGACAGACACATATACCTAAACTCAGGCAAATCTTTGACAAATGTAGAGAATATCAAGTCTGCCTGAACCCAGCAAAGTGTGTTTTCATGGTTAGGCAAGGCAAGATTCTAGGACACATAGTATCAAAGAATGGCATATCCACAGATGAGGAGAAAGTGAGAGCTATTGCAGAGCTACCTAGGCCAAGGAATGTCAAGGAGGTACATGCTTTCATGGGGCATTGTGGCTATTATCGTCGATTAATTCATATGTATGCAATCATTGCAAAGCCCTTGTACTCCCTTTTGATTAACTTTGAGTGGACTGAAGCCTGTGAAAACTCCTTTAATGAGCTCAAACGAAGATTGTGTTCGGCAGCAATCTTGACGACGAAGATTGGAACAAGTCATTCCATGTGCATGTGGATGCATCCAACTATGCTATTGGATGTGTGCTAGCACAACCTACACGTGAAGGTAACATGAATCTACCAATTACTTATGCAAGTAGGCAATTGAATGCTGCAGAAAGGAATTACACCACTACTGAACGGAAAGGATTAGGCACGGTATATGTGGTTAAAAAGCTTAGACACTATTTGCTTACAAATAAGTTTAAATTTTTTACTAATCATCAAGATCTACTCTATTTGGTAAACAAGCCTTGCAATACAGGCAGATTAGTGAGATGGTTCCTCTTGCTAATGGAATATGACTTTGAGGTACTGGTGAGGAAAGGCAAGACTCACTTGAGAGTAGATCATCTCTCTAGGCTCACATCCGGAGAGGCCCCACAAGGAGTATCGGATGATCTTCCTGATGCATACTTGTTTAATTTGGAAGTTGTACCGCAGTGGGCCAAGTCAGTAGTGCCCGTATTGACAAATGGACCACAACACCCAGAAATAAACACTCAAGACATTAGTGGGCCAAGATAGGGAGGTAGTAAAAGCCCAAAAGTACCATATCATGGCAGGGAGTATGTACAAGCATACAGATCAAGGAATATTAGCTTGTTGTGTGGAAGAGGACGAGTACACAAAATGGTTGCAATTAGCACATGTAGGTGCATTAGAGCAACACTATTCAAGGTAAAGAACTTTACAGACACTAAGGAGACTTGGAGTGCACTGGCCGACTATGGAAGCTGATGTCCATAATTTGTGTAAGGAATGCCCAGTCTGTCATATTAGACCACCTGTGGAGCACGCTACACTGTGCCAAATGTCTCTAATACCAATCGGAGTGAACCATTGGTAACCTTCCTGAGGACGAGAACATTCCCTCAAGATATGACCCTAGCTAGGCAAAGAAGTTTAGAACAAGAAGCCCTAGATTATGCACTCATTGGTGATAATCTATACAAGCGTGGGAAAGACGGATATATGAGACTATGTGTCCATGAGAGTGAATATGTTAAGATCTTGGAAACTGCTCACCAAGGTGTAGCAGGAGGCCACTTTGGTTTAGACCGTGTGATTAAGGCAATCCTATTTGCAGGCTTGTGGTGGCCAACCCTTCACATGGATGCACATACCTATGTGAAGCGGTGTGACATTTGTCAGCAAACTCAATATCCCATACAAAAAGATGAGATGCCATTGAAACCTATGATGGGTGGATGTGCATTCTCTAAGTGGGGAATAGACTTTGTAGGTCCTATTAATCCCCCAGCTAAGGGTTCACATGCTGAATATATCATTGTGGCCACAAACTATCTAACCAAATGGGTAGAAGTGAAAGCCACAATGAAGAATGATGCTCAAACGACAGCTAAGTTCTTATTTGAGAATGTGTTCACTAGATATGGGCTACCTATAGAGCTAGTAATTGATAGAGGCACTCACTTCTTGAATGAATTCATTGAAAATCTTCTCCAAGAGTTCTTGGTGATACACAAGAAGTCGTGAAAGCCACAATGAAGAATGATGCTCAAATGACAGCTAAGTTCTTATTTGAGAATGTGTTCACTAGATATGGGCTACCTATAGAGCTAGTAATTGATAGAGGCACTCACTTCTTGAATGAATTCATTGAAAATCTTCTCCAAGAGTTCTTGGTGATACACAAGAAGTCCATCCCCTATCACCCACAAGCTAATGGGCAAGCCGAAAGCACCAATAAGATTCTATGCAATGTACTGACCAAATTAGTGAATAATAAATGCTCTGATTGGGACAAACAACTACACCATGCTGTTTGGGCATATAGAGTTGCCTATAAAATGGTACTCCAAGCCACACCCTTTCAGATGGTGTTTGGCCAAAATGCAGTGCTACCATTGGACTTCCTAATACCCACACTGAAAGTAGCACAGGAGCATGAGTGGACAGGTCATGAACTCTCTTGGAGGATCTTTGATCTTGAATGGTTAGGTGAAACGAGACTAAGAGTTGCCGCAAGGATTTATGAAGCTAAGAAGAGACAAAAGGCATACTTTGATGCCCATGTGAAGGATAAAGGCTTGAAAGCCGAAGACTTGGTTTTGGTGTATACCCTGAAACAACATGCAAGAAATCTAGAGAAGCGTAGCTATGGACCCATGATTATTAATAGAATATCAACAAGTGAGGCAGTCCATCTAGCCGCTTTAGAAGGCGATGTCCTACCAAGTTATATTAGTGGATGCCGGGTCAAATTATACCAAGAACCTCTCATGGAGGAAATGCCTAACTGGCTCAATACGGCCAATAAATGCAAAGAAGAGGAAAAACGAATTCAAGAAGAAGCACATGCAGAAGCATTGGAATGCATCCGAAGAATGAAATTGAGAAGACAAGGTAGAGATCAGCTAGGACAGCTGCCTATGCAGGTGCAGGGTATCACATGGCTATGTGTGAAGTCTCACGAGTAAATTCCCATAGAATAATTGACCGACGTCCTTTCGTGACCTTAGAGGTACGACAAGGAACTAGTGCAAGAACTGTACGGGCCTTGATTAACTCAGGTGAAGCCACTAGTGCGGTTAGACTTTCTTACTGTCAAGAGTTGAAACTAAGTGTTAATCCTATAGAAGCATACCTTATAGGATTGGGAGGTGTGGAAACCCCTTGCATGGGCGAGGTGGAGCTTCCCCTCTACATTCAAAATGTTCTAATGACAGTTAAGGTACTAGTCCATCGAGTTAGGAAATCAAGCACACCAAAAAGTAGAAAAGGCACCAAATCCTGGTCCCTCCAGAAACACTATCATGGAAAAAGATGTTTTTCTTGTTCAACACTCTGTGATGCAGAAAACCCTCTCACCAGACACGATGGTGCAAGTGGAACTCCATGTTTGTCCCAAGGAAGTCTCGGACCAAAAATTTGAAGTCATGGAGATCAAAAGAAAGCAAAGAAGTAGCAGCTCTAAACCAAAGATCACCCCAACCAAGGCATCTTGTCCACTGAAGCAGATATGGGTACGAAAGGGTGAACTTCCCCAATCAACTCTAGTGGAAGTCCCAACCAAACCCTACTCCAGTGATCGGAGCAGAGCACCAATGCTTCTCTGAAAATCACCCATGAAAAGACTATCTATTTGGGTACTCAAGAAGTCGATGAAGGCTCACACACAATCCAGACAAATTTGGGTGCCTAAGGCTGGCTTGCGGGCTCAAGTAGACACCCATAAGCTTCAGAAGATAGGGTCCCATTCACACACACTCACACATGCATCGACAGGCATAAATAGAGTCACTTGTAAATAGGTCCCTAAAAAGCCTCATTCTCAAATAGATACTCATGTAAAGTCTCCCATAGCCCACCGATGGTCACATTGTAAAACCACGCATTACATTTGGCGACCAAAAACTTGCGATAAACCCCCCGACCCCAATTTGTAAATTCATCTTCGCCCACTAACTGCATCGTTCCACTTAGCTCATAAAATTATTCATTCACTAACAGCACACACAATCACCAAGCACCAACTAACTCACTAACTTGTCATGGTGCCTCATGTTAATGTTGTAACGGGGACAAACTGTCATATCTTGTCCATTACAATGTTAACATGTGCTTCTATATTCTCACAGAATCAGCAAGCAAGAAGTAACATTGGCAGAAGCAGCAAGAACCAGCTCCCAGGTGGGGTCAAGCGCCTAAATAGTAGACATTGAAACTCTCCTCCTTGAGACACCACTAACAAAAAGGCCTCAGGAACCCAGGGGAGTGCATGTCCTTCCAATTCAGGACCCTCCATAGGGGCTGTTAGTGTTAAAACCTTTTTACTGTTAAGGTTTAATTCACGACTGGGTTCTTGGGATGGTCAGGGGTCTGTAAACAGAGGCCCCATTTATATTTTCCCAAACTGTAGATTAAGATTATATGACTTCACTGAATTGAGCGCTAAACATATCATCTTCCAAAACTACTCTGAATACATTCGTTAACGCACTTTCACGTTGGAAAGTTTACCGTGTAACTCCTTCACTTAGCGCGTTAATCAAATTACTTAATACTTCATTAACTTCACTTAATGATTAAACTTAATCAACGAAATAGACTCAGTTACATAGAGTTCTACAACAGCGCTTGCTTCCGTCTCCTCGCCCAGACAAATAGTCCGGCGGGTCTACCTTCTTCTTTACGCGACTCTTTCATTAATCTTGTCAAAGGGTACAACGTTGCGCTATGCCTTTACATCATGCGTGCGACTTTTCAAGATATATTTTACAAGAAATATGAGTTCCTTTCCGACGGCTTACACTGGCACACATGGTGGACTCGAACCCAAAAAATGGAAATTACAGTTAAAGCTCATCAATGATGCCCTAGATATACAGAGTTCGAGCTAATTTAAAGGTTCGGGTAATCTTCTGCTTTAAGGAATCTAGCATATCTTTCAAAATGGTAGGCTCGATAAGTTATGCATCAGTCCTAACAGAACTGGCAGCAATGACCTGACTCATTAATAAATCCGTCTGCATCGGCAAAAATGATTCTTGAAGGTAGAACTCATTGGCGATGGCAGCATCTCTTCAGCTTCATTTCAACTACCTTGACATCAATTCGAGAAAGCCTGTCTGCTTGAACGCCCAATTGCTTTTCTCGTCTTTCCAGCTCTTGAGCTTGAAACTGAATAGTTTTGTAATAAGCATCTCGCTCTTTTTTAATAGCTTCCATCTCTTTCTTTAACTGAATAGTCCGGCCAATCTCTGCTTCCAAATCACGACTTTTCTGAAAAAGTTCTTCTGACACCTTCTTTAATTCTTCAGTGTTCTGCATAACAAGGTCTGCCATTTCTTGTCCTTTTTGATCTACCAAAGCAAGATCTGCATGTGTGTCCTCCAGTAGATTTCCAAGCGCAACTCGGGCATCTTCTTTATCATGTACCATTTGTTCCAATTGAGAAATTTCTTCATCGCGAGCTGCAAGGAGAACGTTCTTCTCCTTCAATTCAGCAAGTGCGGTGTCCCGTTGAGCAAGAATATTATCTTTTTCTGCTAACTATTCTTGGAGTTGCTGGAGCTGAGTTTGCAATGCATGATTCTCGGCTTTGACCGCAAGTGCTTCTTCTTGAAGAGGAGAAATGTCTGCTTCGAGAAGGTCAACCTTACTTTGCAAATCCTGTTGAATGTTCTGAGTTGCCAGCTTCATCTGGAGGGGCAATTGCTGGGAGAATTGGATGAGAAGTTGGCCCATGGATGCCGATTCCGTGAACATTACTGCTGGGGGGGGGGAAGAGAAGGAGGAGGCTGTGATGATGAGGCAGAGATCAGATGAGGTGAGGAGGGTGGAGAGTAATCGGGAGAGGATAGAAGATGGGTTGATGCCTCACGAAGGGTAGTTGAAGGCACAACGGGAAGAACGGCAGCAGTATCGTGAATGGTAGTTGGAGGAGGAAGAGGGATAAGGGCAGTTGGAACCAAAACTATTCCGATCTCAATCTGTGGTTCCACCAAGGCGGCTTCGGCAACTGCCTTTGCATTTCCAGTCATTTGATTGACTGCATTTGCTTGGGCATTGACTGCATCTGCTTGGGCGTCGGTGGTTGGTGACAAACGAGATTCAGAGTCTGTAACACCGATAGCTTCCGCTATCTCCTTCACATCCTCAGCATCCGGTTGATGAGATTCCTCCCACGATGAGACTTCAACTACATCTTCCATGATAACATCTTGATCCGGCTGCTTAAGAGGAGAAGACGGGATGGACTCTACCTATAAGGAGGTGGCGGTGTCATGGAATACTTCAATGTCTTGTACTGCAGTGGAACCCTGCACCTGACTTTGCAATGGGCTAATTCGATGGCATTTTTGTTGGAAGAAATGAAGCAGATCTTCAACATCGTTGTCGTTAAACATCTGGGTAGATTCTTCATGTAGCAGCCTGGTAGTCGTTGGAGGTGTTTGCGCGGCTTGTATCACCGGAAGGAGAAGGGTGAGGAGGTGGGGCAATCGGGTACGAGGCATATCGTTCTTGGCGAGGTATTTAGTGACAGTTAAGCATTCAGGGTGAATGCGCCGGAAGAAAAAAGATATGAAATTGACACCCTCTCGTGAGGCAGTATCAATCATCGAGTAAAAAGGTCTAGAAATGCCATACGTGCATTTTTGTAGGTTTAACGTTGTTACAAGAAATTGCAGAGTGGTACGCTCTGGTTTGGGTCAGCAAAGAATGGCAAACTCATTAGATGAGTGCCGGGGAAACAATTCCTTCATGGTTGTGATTGGAAGGAGTGGTCCATCAACCAACCCATCCTGAGGGAGACGGAATCCCTTAGCAACCGTGTTTAGAGTAACTATGACACACAGGTTTAAACACGTTAATGGCCAACACTGCTCTGTAGCAGGCATGGTGGTGATGGCAGAAATGATCTACGCATGGAAGGGGTGACACTCCACTGAATGCCAAGGCAATTCAGCGAAGGCCAAAAGTCCCCGAGCACGCAAATACTCACTCACATCCAGAGTGAGACCGGCACGGAAGGTTACTATGTTAGCAAGAGCTTCCATGGCGCATGCAGAGATAAACGAAGACACAGAGCACACACGGGTCGCAAACATGCAACAAAAACACAATAGCGACTAACAACGAAAGGAACAAGCTTAAGTAGAAACACTGCAAAGAAATAGGCGGCAAGAACCCTAATCATAATGCCGTATTGGAAGTATACCGACATAATGGTGACATGCATGCATTAACAGAAGTAGTGACACAGAGGCGGCTATTAATCATGGTTAGATAAGAAAACGGAAGGATTACGGTTAGTTGGTCAACCGAAACACAGAGAGCAGAAAAGAAAATCAAGTGACAAGCAAAAAAGAATAAAAATACCAAAGACACCTCACGAGTTGGTAGACGGTGGGTGATAGGGGCGAAGCTTGGAGCCATTAATCGCTTTTGGAAGGAGGACACCGGTTAAGGTTGCCAATCGAAAAGTTGCGAGTCCCACTTGTTCAGCAATACGGTAAGGACCGAACCAACACAATTTAAACTTTTGGGCAGATCTATTAGATTTAGCGTTATAGAAGAGGACCAATTGGTTTACCGTAAACACAGGGGTTTTGAGGAAATGATCGTGGGTTCTGGCTTGTCTCAGCTGCACTTCCTGCAGCACAAGAAAACTCTCCAGACACTGTTCATCCAGGGACCATAAGGCCTCAAAACGAAAGGGAAAAGATCCTTGTGGTAAGAGCTTCCGTTCCAGAGCCACACACAAACTGGGAACCACCAGTTCCATCGAAGCAATGGCTTCCAATCCATATGCCAACTTAAAAGGAGTTGTTTCGGTCGCCACTTTGTATGTAGTACGATAAGCCCATAGTACAACAGGGAGAAATTGGTCCCATCTCTTTGGGTAATCTAACACTAGTTTCTTCAAGATGTTTAAGAGAGATTTGTTGGTACTCTCAGCAAGTCCATTTGCTCGTGGGTAATAAGGAGAACTGAATTTGTGCACAATCTGGAATGTTTTCATAAGCACTTGCATTAATGTATTTGTAAAGTGCATACCTTGATCAGTGACGATCTCCAAGGGTAAACCATAACGCGGAAAGATATCCTTCATTAAGCATTTAACAACCGTAGCCACTCTAGCTGATCATAGAGCCCATGCCTCGGCCCATCTAGTTGCGTAATCTATGCATGTAAGAATATATCTATTATTGGTGACTATCGCCGGAGGTGTAATCGGTCCGATAAAATCCAAGCCCCATTTTTGAAAAGGTTCAAGAGGCACCACGGGTTGGAGAGGAAAGTAATGTCTCTGTAAAGGTTGACCGGAACGCTGGCACTTGTCGCACTGTTGTATAGACTTGGTCTCATCATGATACATCGTTGGCCACCACAATCAACTCTACACAATCTTCCGGTGAGTCAGATCATCCGCAAAATGTCCTCCGGTTGGGGCAGTATGGGCCATGTTAATGACTGAAGCATATTCATGTGGGGCTTAGTAGTACTCCCGAGTGATCCATATAATATAACTGTCCGACAATCAATCGAAAGCGTCGACTGTATGTGGCTAGTCTTCGTCTAGCAGCTGAAGAAATCATACCCGGTAGACATCCACTAGTCAAGAACAGAAGCAAGGTATCATAGTAAGAAGAGGGTACTGGTAATTCCTGTGAATCATCCTGGATGGTCTTTGCCACATAGATGGATGGTGTTGTATCATCAATTCCCTCCGGAGGTTCATCGGAATCCAACTGAGAGAGAAAGTCAGCAAGCGCATGTGTTGACCCTGGTCGGTGTACGACGGAGTAATAAAATTCTTGAAGCAGCAAGACCCATCGTGCTAGCCATCCTCCCAAATGCTATTGGCGCACCAGATACACCAATGCTGCATGGTCTATGTGGAAGGTGAAGCGTCTGCCCAATAGATAATGCCGAATTTTTTTTATAGAATAAACGAAACAGAGACACTTGCGTTCAGTAACTGAATAGTTACGCTCTACCGGGGCCAATCTGCGGCTCACATAATATATCGGACGAAACCATTTATCCGTCTGCTGCATCAGCACGCTACCAATGGCACTGTTGGAGGCATCCACAAAAACATGAAATGGCAATTCCAAATTTGGTGCTTGTAAAATGGGAGCCTGAGTTAACAATGTTTTCAGGCGGTCAAAAGAAAATTGACACTCTTTGGTCCGTTCGAATTGACGCGGGCTACTGGTTATCAAACGATTAAGTGGTATTGCCAGATGAGCAAGCCAACGCAGATGTCACCCATGCCACCGGATTTGGCCCAATAACTACATCACGTCTTTAGGTGTCTTAGGAGCAGGAGCCTCCAAGACTGCCTTCACTATCCACCTGAATGCCTTGTTTGGAAATAACATGCCCGAGCAGGTTACCACAGGAAACAGAGAACACCGATTTATTCGGGTTCAAACACAAGCGATATTCCTGACACTTTGAAAAGCAACACCGTAAATGGTACAGGTGTGCCGACGTATCACCAGATAATGAGAAATCATCCAGATACACTCTCATAAATGTGGTGAGATAAGGGGAAAAAATTTATTGCATGCAGTGTTGGAATGTACTAGGAGCATTGCACAACCCAAACCACATTACGGTACACACATGGACATCCCAGTTGGTAATAAATGCAGTCTTGGGTATGTCCTGCTCTGCCATTCTGACTTGATTGTAACCATTGTATTCATCTAGAAAGGAATACATCTCTCGACCGGCCATGTCGTCTAACATGGTATCCAGGAATGGCAACAGAAACGGATCAGGTACAGTTGCAGCATTAAGCTTTCGGTAGTCCACACATATCCGCGGCTGCTTGTTTTTCTTCCGAACTATAACAATGGGAGAGATCCGTTCGGCGTGCTCAATAGACATAATAAATCCCACCTTCAACAAGCGATCAAGTTCGGCTTTAACCTCTGCCGCATAGTTAGGATTCATCCTGTAACTGGGCTGTTTGATGGGTCTTACATCAGGTTCAGCACCACTCGGTGTTGGTAAATCGGCGGGTCCAACCCTTCATGTCCCTGTAGTCCCATGCAAACACATCAGTGAACTCTCATAGCAGCTCCAACAAGTGCTCCTGGAAGGTCTCAGATAGTCCTGCTTTTATTTTGACTGGTCGTGGATTGGTTTGGTCACCTAAATTGCAGGTGATCAGCTGATCTTCCGGTACATAGAACTGTCGGGGCCTTTCCAAATCATCTCCTAATTGAAGTAATTTCTGAAGCATCGTATCATCCAAGGTATGTTCGGTATTCAACTCGTGCTCTCTGGTCAGCGGTACCACTGTGCAGGCTGCCAGACTCCAGTTATCAGCCATCGTTTGTAAATCTACAGTGCCAAGTGCCATCAGATCCTTGTTGGCTGTAAGGAAAGCTTCCTCTTCATCGTTGGAGAGGCCATCCAACATGTGTACAGGCTCCGCTAAATACGGTCGTGCATGTAAGTCATAGGGTTTCATGTCATCGAGCGGTACAACATACTTTCGGTGATTATTTTTAAAGACTAATTCATGCGCTGACCAGTCTTGCACTACCTTAGCTTGTTTTAGTCAAGGACATCCAAAAAGCAGATTGTAGTCCAGGCTAGATTCTGGTAAGTCGAGCACAACAAAGATCATTTTGAAAACAGTTCCTTGTAGAGTGATCGGAATATCTCAGACTAAGCCCACCGGATGGACTCGAGATTGATCAACCATACATACAAAGAATTGAACATGTTCAATTTGCGTCCACCCCATCCGTTTGCAAAGTGCAGCTGTTGCTATGTTTACACCAGATCCACCATCAATTAAAACTTGTGTGATTTTATGGTTTTTGTACCATACGGTAATCAGTGGTACCGTATGATCCACCATTGGGTCCAATTCCGGTTGGATTGTAGCTGTTGCGGGAGCACTCGAGGATCCTGGACTGACCTGCTGTGGAATTGTTGTCGCACTCCAAGGACCAAAGCCAATAGTTGACCCAAGGGCAATGTAATTGATGCCTTAGACAGAACATCCCACACCGAATCGGTTTTGGCTACTTCCGATACGGTCTCCGATATGGACTCCGGTACTGTGTGAGTCAGATTTTGCCTTCTTGGTACTTCTGGCAATATGCCTTGCTATGTCACCAAAATTGGATCAGGGAAAATAGCTTGTTCTTGCGTAGCCCACTTGCTTGCATTTGTGAACACCTTCTGTTGTTCACAAATTCCTAGTTCGAAGATCTCAACAGCTGGCTGTAGTTGCTTGCCCGATCGTGTTTGTACCGCTGCTGCTTGCGTATCCATAGGTGAGATATACAACATATTTGCCATCGGATGTTGCCGTTCTTTTTTCTTTTTGTCATACTTTGCTGCATCTTTGAAGAACCTCCGGATATTCCCTATTTCCCCCACAGAAATGACATTTAGGAGTTGGATTAGATGTACCTTCTCGTGACGGGCCTACATTCCACCAAGCTTGACCGAAGTTATTTGTCCGCCCTCCTCGATAATTCTTGTATCCTTGGTACGGGGTGTTCCTCATCTGTGGTGATACATAATGGCTAGCCGGTTGCCCCTCCTCCTGAATGATGGCATTAACCGCTGCTCTGTTCTGTACCTTGGCATTATACAGACAAGTCTCCGTGGTATGATCTGTTATGTGGCAGATGGCACAATACATTTGGTTCAATGCACATGTTGAATTGCTGTGCCCTGGGTTTTTGCATTTGGCACGGTAGGCTTGTTTCAAAGGGTCCTCATTAGATTGCCTAGATGATTTCAGCCACTCCAGGTCTTCAGTAAATCCGCCCACTTTGTTCTCTAATTGTAACGCCATAGCAATTACGACATCTAAAGTCATTCCACCCACACACCTTATGATCATAATCTGCTTCAATTGGGGCTTTAATCCATTGATGAACCATTGAGTGATAACATCATCTGGTAGATTAGCATGCACGGGTGGCAACTGCCTTAGATGTGTTCGAAATAGCGTGGCATAATCCTGTACAGTTTGGTGTGGTTTCTGCCTATTGTTATGCAAGTAGTCAAAAATTTCAGCGGGGTTCTTCTTCAATCAAAACCATTGTAGAAAGGCATCATTTACATCATCATACTGCTGAAAGTGGTTCAAATCATATTTGGTTAGCCATCGTGCAACTTCATTAACCAGGGTTGCCTGGAACACAATAGCTTTGTACGCAGGGTCTGCTCGGTAGTTCAGAACTGCATAATTAATATCAAAGGTCCGCACATGCGCATCTGGATCATCCCTCGAAAATCCTCCAAATTTTGTATACGTGACCCCTGCTGGTACCGGACACGGTGGGATAACCTATTGCTGCTGACGTTGCAGTTGCGACTGTGGCGGTGTTTGTTGTTGTTGCTGTGAGCCACTCATGGTGCTATTGTTGGTGGTGTTGTTGTTACCTGATATCTCTTGATCTTCCTGAGTTGTATGGTCAACTTGCTCACTTTTCGGTCCTAAAATGTCGTTGAACAGTTTGCTTAACTCCAAGTCTATCAAACCTTCCTCAACTTTGGTATCGAAATTATCTAGACTTGCACCGAAAAGTGGTGAACGCAATAAGTGTCCACCGATCAGCACCGCAATTTCATCGAAAAGCTTTGAATTGCTACCAGGTAATACCGAACTCTCACCGAATTCTCACCGAACCAGACTGCACTATTACTGTAAACGTGCTCACCGGATAATGCGAACCTGTCACCGAAAGTGATCGAATTCTGACCCGATAGTGCCGAACTGACTCCGCACTGCATCTCTGTATAACCAGAAATCACCGTACTTTCTCCCAAAGTTACCAGACTTGCACCAGAATTCACCAAAATCTCATCATGTACTATCGAACTACCACCTGAATTGCTGCTGGTTGGCTGTACTGAACCTTCTGCAACTGGGCTTAATTGTCCTGTACTTCTACCACTAGGGGGTGTTCCTAATAGGTTCGGAACTACCCAGGGATGTTGATCTCTGTGGTACTTGGGGTATGATTTGTCGAAACATGTTATAGGCATATATCAAAGAATTCTTCCTCAATCTTTAATCTTCGGTATAAACAACTACTCCATTTCCCATAGACGGTGCCAGTGTTAGTGTTAAAACCTTTTTACTGTTAAGGTTTAATTCACGACTGGGTTCCTGGGATGGTCAGGGGTCTGTAAACAGAGGCCCTATTTATATTTTCCCAAACTGCAGATTAAGATTATATGACTTCACTGAATTGAGCGCTAAACATATCATCTTCTAGTACTACTTTGAATACGTTCGTTAATGCACTTTCACATTGGAAAGTTTACCGTGTAACTCCTTCACTTAGCGCGTTATTCAAATTACTTAATACTTCATTAACTTCACTTAATGATTAAACTTAATCAACGAAACAGACTCAGTTACACAGAGTTCTGCAACAGCGCTCGCTTCCGGCTCCTCGCCCAGACAAACAGTCCGGTGGGTCTACCTTCTGCTTTACGCGACTCTTTCATTAATCTTGTCAAAGGGTACAACGTTGTGCTACGCCTTTACATCATGCGTGCAACTTTTCAGGATATATTTTACAAGAAATATGAGTTCCTTTCCAGCGGCTTACAGGGCACACATTGCAAGTCAGCAAACATGAACATTGGTTCAGTGACATCGCAAGTCCACTAGGAGAGGGCACCTACTTCTGGGAAGCTGAAATAGAATTTAATGGCAAGTGGGGAAGGTATCATTTCTTTACTCGCGAGTTTGAAAAGTATCAAAACGCAGAAGTAATGAGGTCAGTATGGACCAAAGCTGGCTTGGATAGCTACTTTAGAGCACAATTACCTAAACCTGATTTTCTGCGCTGTTCCTACCTGATCAACACTATCACCCCTAGCAGAGCCAAAGGAGGAGATAGTACCTTTGTGATCCCCTCATTAACACTAGGCCATGAATTCAAAAGGTTTAAACTTACCCTCAACTTAGTACAAGAGGCCCTGAACATGAAGGGTATGCACATTCCAATAGAAAAAGAAACATTGATTCCTGGACGAATGAAGCACAAAGACCTCAACAAACTGAAAGATATGGTAGCCATGGCACCGACCATCACCCTCCATTTATGCACGATCATGTAGCATTTTTCCTTCCTAGCTCAAGAACGCTTCACCATGCCACCAAAGAGAATTTGGTTCAGCTTGTACTTAGCGGAGATAGAAAATCTCACCCTCAATCTACCCCACTAGATCATTGATCAAATTCACTTAGCACATCAGCGCTGGAACAAGAAACATTAGAATGTGCTTCATGGATGCTGCGTGCTTACACGGATCATTTATAGGTGCTTAGCTTATGATGTGCCCATTCAGAGAGCATTGGTGTGGTCCAGAGCTTAAGAGTTCCAAAGATAGCCATCAACAACAGGGCCACCATCTAAGAAAATGAGAGGAGCAGTCCAAATACCTTGTGCACCGGTAAGGGGTGCCACCCTCACACCTGATGTGACATCTCCTTAAACAAGACGTGTTTGCACATTCATGATTCGCTTGCCCAGACTAAGTGCAAGGACCCAATCTTGTTCTCCCTCCAATTCCCTCTAACTTGGAGTTCCAAGAGGGCATCACTTTGGACAATTTAACATATGAAGAAATTGCCAAGATGGTTAATGAGGCTAATCTTGAGACTAAGGAAGATCAGACTCGAGGTCTGCAACCAACTACAGGGACTCCAGCCCCTACTCAACCTGAAGTCGTAGAAGTGAATGAAGACGAAGAAGAAATCGATGAAGAGGAGTCAGACGAAGAACATGACCAGGAGCAAGAAGAAATTTCAGAGCTAGTGGGTGCCCCAGCTTATACGGCACATATCAAAAGATTGTATGGAACCATGAAGAGAGTCCAGGAGCATCATAAGTTTTCATTAGAAACAAGGAAGTTACTTATAAGTCAAATGTTAGGAGAAGAAGGGGTAGACAAACCGTTTATTGAATCATTGAATCTTCATGCTGATGTGCTTGGCCTAGATGAAGCCATTCACGCGGCCATCATTCGCACCCTTCGTTTTGAGCAACGAGTGCCTACACGCCCCATTCAAGCCGGGAAGCTGACACCAACACCCTAATCACCACCACCGCTACACACGTTGTAGGAATTCCTTCTTCCTCTAGCACCCAACTTGGAGGGGTTACCATACCCACAGGGTCTGTCAAAAATGACAGACGCGAGAGAGGGGGGTGTTGGTAGCAGTTAGGGCACTCAAAGACCTACAGGACAGGGAAGCCAAAAGGGAGGTCACAACAAAGAGAAGGAACAAGTAGGCAAGGCAGTCAACGAAGATCCGGCAAGTAGGCTATTCACTTTTTTCCTGACTTAACCTCTTTGTAACAGTGATTTTCATCACTTTCATGAACATTGTAAATACCGTTTTTGGTAGATTCGACTCCATTTTGTTCAAGCCGAGGAGTCCTCGAGCTTGACGAGTATTTATGTATCAATTTTCATAATTTTCAAAGCTCCTTTGAGCCTCTAAAATAGCCTAGGAACCTAATTCTTCACTAGGCCAGACTCTAGGTCTGGACAGGGCCAAAGCTAGTCAAAAACTATGAAAAGAGCTAGAGAGCTCATTTTTAGGGGGGAGGTTGTTAGTGATTTGAGCTTGTATATGAGACTTTTTGAGTAATATAAAGAACTCCATTGTTTCTCTCTTTGTTCTTGCCTTGTGTGCACGTGTGTGTGTATGTGTGTGCATGTTTGTGTGCTTCTCACTCACACACTTGTGCCATCACTTGTTCGAGGTCTTCATACCATCCTCATGTCTTCTCGGATTGACATTAAAGAAGGTGCTACTCACCACTGAGCTACACCTGCCCCTACAAGGAATATTTTCACATGCGCCAACAACTCCTCTTATCCAGTCATGGGAGTTGGTAATATCATTTTGACTACTACTGATGGTATTTCTTTCACTTTGTCAGATTCTTTATTTGTGCCAGGGATCAAGAAGAATTTGTTATTAGTTTTTGCATTAGCCAAGATTGGCTTGGTTGTGAAATTTATTGATCAGAGATTTATAGTTCATGATCTGTCAAATGGTGATGTCATTATTGCTTCTGGCATTTTAAGATTTCGGGTTACTTCAAAGACATTGGATGGTGGTTAACATAAGATTTGCATCTTATGTTAAGTATTTAGGTACATATTCTCTTTATGCACACAAGTACTACTTGAAGTTTATGGAGGTAGTGACATCCATATCAGGAGGAGTCCTATTCGGCATAGGTATAAGAGAATCAGTACGTATATGCTTCATGCATATTTGGATAAGGTGATCAAGAAGGTATGGTCATATGAGTTTGAGGATTTCCGGCAGCAAACTTGTTAGCATTCTTTGCTACCTTTTAAGTATGTGATCTTTTCACACACGACTTAGGGTCTTCCATAGCCTAAGGTTAGATGAGGGTTTGTTGATTATCAATTTTAGATTGATCCTTCCTCTTTCAGTCACTCATATTCACTCTTCTATAACCTATTAGGTCACACATCTCATGTATATTCAGATTTCTGTCCATACATCTGAATATGTTTGTTACATTTGTACATTCACTCTTCCATCTATTTCTCTTCACATAGAGTGGTTGAGAGTTTTGCTCCCACATTGTACATTGAACATTGGTATATATGATACTATGAGTAAGCAGTGGCTTACATAACACCTTACACATGTCGTCTATTCTTTCTCTATCTTTGTCTCATCATTTGTATGAATAAGTTTGGTATGTTCATGTTTTTCAATATTGGAAGATTGCTAGATTCTATGTTGTATGTGTTGGACCTATGGAACCATGGACCTGTGATATGAGCTATGGGCCTACCTCATTTCCAACATTTGGTATCAGAGCTTTAGGGCTTTGGCATCAGATCATTAAGGCTCATTCAGATTCCCAGGTTTCCAGACTTCTAGGTTTACAACATATGATTTAAGGGCATTATCTAATATTTGACATTTGACATACACACTTAATCTAGATGAGTAGAGATTTGAGAATTAGACAATTCAGTTACATGTGTATTCATCAGTGTGGAGTATGAAGTTGATGATCTGTTAGCAGTTGAATATTTCTGAAAGAGTATGCAAATACTTTACAAAAGTATTGTTTGAAGACCAAGACTTGATGAAGAGAAGGCTGCTTCAAATTCAAGGAAGAACAATGGTCTGGAGAAGATGAAGGAATCAGATCAACATCAAATCATAGGTATCAATTTCTATTATGAGATTATCATTTGCAGGTCATGTCTTAGAAGAGTAGTTATGAAGAGATTTGAAGGATTCAAGGAGTGCTTTTATACACTTTCATTATTCGAAAGTTAAAGGCTACATCAAAATAGGTATCTAGAGGTTTTTCTGGAGATTTTTGAGAGATCTCTTTCATGGCAAGAAAGCTTATCTAAGAAGACAAATTTGGAGATGGGATGAGTTTTGTGTTCAATTAATTTTGTGTTGTAAGTTGGTTGAATATCTAGGTACAGAATGTAATCTAGGTATCTAGAGAAGTAACTCTAGAAAGGTAATTCATCATTCAGATAAAAGGTTGGTGAATTTAGTCATTTCAGACATTTGAAGCAGAGTTTCGATTCAAAGATATGAGGAGATGGTAAAACATGATTCTATATTCACCTCCATTTGTATACCATGTTTGTTTTGTCTCTTACTCTTAGCACTAGAGGAAGAGAAAGAGTTCATTTGAAGAATTCAAGCGTGCTTGCTACTTGAAGATGAAGAAAACAAAAGGTATGAAAGAGAAGTTTGAAGATGTTGACATCATCATCAAGTGGAAGAAAGATGCAGAAGAAGAAAGTCCAATATTTCCAAAGGGAAAGTAAGACTTCCTTTTCTCTCATATTTTCCATATACTTTTACTATTTATCCTCTACATCCAAAGACAAGTCTACAAGAACAGGTTGTGAAAAAGATAGTTTAAAGAAGAAGTAGTTTCTTGTTTTGCATTATACTTGGTCATATTTTAGTAGGTTTTGACAAAGAATTGCATTGAGAGAAAGAAAAGCAGCAGATTTTGAAGAAAACGTGTATATTTTGACTCATATGTATGAGTTATATATTAGTTGAAGATTTTTTAAGCAGGCAGTTGATATGTTCCCTCAAAGAATTCTTGAAGTGTCAATATAGAGCTACTTGGTATATGACAAGTTGTAGAGAAGTATATTTCTTCTTTATCTAACTCTTGAGGTAAAAGAGTTTTTTGTAGCAGATGTTGAAGACTTGGGTTGAGGTTTTGTGTTTGGAAAGGTTACCTCATATTCAATATTTTTAGAAAATTCAGAAAAAATTAGAAAAATTCAGGTTTTTTGATGTACTAGTTAGTTGAAGAATCTACTCTCGATGATTGTCTAGATTTTTGGATACATGCTTGTATTCAAAAGGGTGTTCCATCAGATCCTATCATTTGATTGAGAAGTAGAGTTAGCCAAAAGAAATTCAAACAGGTACTATCACATTTCACCCGGGTAGAATATGAAAAGATGAAGTATCAACTTGCAGTTTTTGGAGTTCTCAAGGTGAGAAGTTTATCCACTTATGTTTCAAGTAGGAGTTGCAGATTCTTGGGAAGGATTTGTTTAAAGAAAATTTTTACAACTTTGTGAGAAGCATGGACACTTTGAGACATTCAGGTAGCAAATCAAACATTCAATCATTAAGGTTTGATGAGAGCAGATTCTACACAGGTATTTTGTTGGAAAGATCTTATATGATCTTGAAGATCTTGAAGATCTTGAGTATTTATGAGTCAGTTGTCTATCCTTTGTTTGTGAAGATTCTTAGCATTGGAGGAAGTAAGTCAAAGATTCAGATTCTTTCAGATTTGTGTTGTAGAAGAATAGAAGAAGATACTTGTTATGTTACAGAAGATTATGGATCTTAAAATGCTTTCAGCAAGATTTTGTTATGTTAGGTTTAGCTAACCTTATTCTACAATATGGGAAGCTGAAGAGTTACAACGAAAGCTATTAGCAACTGCACTGCTAATAAAAAGGGTTAGAGATTTTGTTTCAGATACAGGTATTGATCACTAAAGAATCAAAATTTATTGAAAGAAGGAAGACGTTCCAGATTTCATAAAGTCTGATATAATTTGAAGAATTCTGGATACTAGTGTTAAGTCATCCAGGGGGTGATGAAACATGAAGACTTATTTTCAGCCATATGTGAAAGAATGCAGAGTCATACCTACAGGTATTCCTATTTCAGGTATTGATATTTCCTTTGTCAGGTTCTCTTTATGTTCCAGCTTTGAAAGAAGAAGGAAGTAAGATAATGTTTGGGGAAAGTTCCTGTGAGGATGTTCCTGTTCAGGAGAAGGTTCCAGAGTTCTATTGAAGAGAAGCTTGATATTTCAGAGAGGTATGTTTGAGAAGTGCAGACATATATGTTTATACCAGATTTTGAAGGAAAGAGGTATGAAAGACTTACAGATTGAACAAGGATGAAGACATGATGACATCATAGATTTTTTAATGAGACTCATGAGTTGATTCCAGTTGATTTCAGTTGATTTTTGTTGATTTCAGTTGATTTCAGTTGATTTCAGTTGAGTTGAGTTGACTTGAGTACAGTCAGAGATGAACCAGCAGTGCTCATAATACACTAAGTTGTGAGTTATCAGTCACAGGTTCCAAGATTCAGTTCTTGATTTTGTTTAGTGTATTTACATGACACAACAAAAGTACATTGAGAAACCTTTTTTGGAAGGTAAATGCAAATATATGGATCCTAGTGCATGTTTTCAGGTTTGAAAAGACAGGAGATAGCAGGTTGAGAGTCACTACTTGCTACATTTGTTGTCAAGTAGTGATTGCTTGATGAGTACACTATTGGATATCTAGTTTGCATATTTTCTCAGGTATTATGGTTCATATTCAACAATTTCAAATTGAAGGAAAGTCAAATTCAGTTTTGAAGAAGACTTTTGAAGAAAAGGTTTGAAGGTTAGTTTAGGAGTACAAGCTTGAAGCTTGTGATAGTTTGCAACTTATGAAGTTTGCAGATCCAGTCCAGATTTTGCCAATATGACATTGCAAGGGGGATTGTTGGAATCAATATCCTATTGGTTCATTCATAGTTCTTTTTGGTTAGATCAAACAGCATATCTAAATATGTTTATTACTCCTTGTACACACAACGGTGTTGGGCGCGTGGTTAACACACTAACCTCCCATCTTGGAGGTGCAAGTTCGATCCCCATCGGCACCCATAGCGGCAGCGAAAGAAATTTAAACCTTTGCTTTATTAAAATCTTCTGAACGGCGGACAACGAAAAGCGACGACATATTTTTTGATGTATCACAAAATCGCGTAGCGATCATGGAGATTTATGCTTTATTATAGCTTTTGGAGAGCTTTTGGAGGGGAATGCAAAGACTGTATAAGTACATGATTAGCTCATTGTTAAAGCATCCTTCACCTAGTATTCAACACAAGATTTGGAGAGCTTGGACCTCAATAGAGGTGGTGTTTCTTCTAGCACATGGGGCAGCCATGGTGCTAACTTGAAGCATGTTGAGGAGCGGCTATGGAGTTCTTCTTGGAGGAGAAGAGTGTGCTCACACTCTTGCGCATGGAGAGGACTTGGTCATTATCAGCTTGGTGGTGAGGATCGACCATCTACATGATGTATTTGAAGATTGTCTTCTACATGAAGATTTCGGGTTACTCCAAAGACATTGGATGGTGGTTAACATAAGATTTGCATCTTATGTTAAGTATTTAGGTACATATTCTCTTTATGCACACAGGTACTACTTGAAGTTTATGGAGGCAGTGACATCCATATCAGGAGGAGTCCTATTCGTTATAGGTATAAGAGAATCAGTACGTATATGGTTCATGCATATTTGGATGAGGTTTTCAAGAAGTTATGGTCATATGAGTTTCAAGATGTCCGACAGCAAACTTGTTAGCATTCTTTGCTACTTTTTAAGTATGTGATCTTTTCACACACGACTTAGGGTCTTCCATAGCCTAAGGTTAGATGAGGGTTTGTTGATTATCAATTTTAGACTGATCCTTCCTCTTTTAGTCACTCATATTCACTCTTCTATAACCTATTAGGTCACCCATCTCATGTATATTCAGATTTCTATCCATACATGTGAATATGTTTGTTACATTTGTACATTCACTCTTCCATCTATTTCTCTTCACATAGAGTGGTCGAGAGTTTTGCTCCCACATTGTACATTGAACATTGGTATATATGATACTATGAGTAAGCGGTGGCTTACGTAACACCTTACACATGTCGTCTATTCTTTCTCTATCTTTGTCTCATCATTTGTATGATTAAGTTTGGTATGTTCATGTTTTCTCAATATTGGAAGATTGCTAGATTCTATGTTGTATATGCTGGACCTATGAAACCATGGACCTGTGATATGAGCTATGGGCCTACCTCATTTCCAACAAATACATGATTCTCAGGCTATGTCAGATGCAAAGATTTGGCATGCATGCTTTGGTCATTTGAATTTTGCTAGTTTGCTATGCCCATAGAAATTTGAAATGGTGTCCTCTTTTCCCAAACTTGAGGCACCCGGTGAACATGTCTGTGAAGGCTGTATTTTGGGCAAAATGTAGCATTCCTCATTTCCAAAAGATGGTTCAATTGGAGCTACTCAAAAATTGTAGCTTGTTCACAATGATGTCTGTGATCCTATGCAGACACCCTCTTTTGGAAATTATCTTTACTTTGTGACTTTCATTGATGACTTTTCCAGTCATCCATGGGTATATCCATTGAAACCAAAGTCCGAAGTATTTATGTTCTTAAAACCGTTTCTGGTTTTGGCTAAAAATCTATCAGCATGTAAAATGGGCACCCTCCGTTTTGATCGAGGGGAGTAATATATGTCTTCTAACTTAAATGTATTTCTGGATGAATGTGGGATAAAACATCAATGCACAATGATGTATACAACTCAACAAAATGGAGTTGTTGAATGAAAGAACGGGTCACTCATGGAGATGGCAAGGTGTATGGTAAAGAGTCAAGCTTTACCACATAGTTTCTAGCTTGAGGTTGTTATCTGTGCAGCATATGTACTTAACAAGTGTCCCACTAAAGCACTGCAGTCGATCACTCTATATGAGGCTTGGCATGGTCGCAAGCCATCTATTGCTCATCAGTGTATTTTTGGTTGTTTTGCATATGCATTAGTGCCTGAAAAACATCGTAGAAAATTGGATGATAAAGCAGTAAAATGTATTTTTGTTGGGTATAATTTTGAAAGCAAAGGCTATCGTTTGTATCATCCACATGCTAAATGCATTTTGGTTAGCCGTGATGTTGTTTTCGTGGAAGATGCTATTCAGCCCTTACTTTCATGTACGAAGGAGACACCTGTTAGCTCCAAAGACATGTACAATACTTTGCTGGCTCTTTTTACACGTGGACAGTCTAGTGCTGGTCCTAATGAGGGAACTTCCTAGCCTTTGCAGGTTTCATGTGATGATGCAGATCATTCCATTTCTGATGCAAATTTAGATGATGAACTTATTGATGAGAGACCTGATATTGAGCAAGCAAAAACTATGTCAAAATGGTCGGTGTAGACTTTGCATGATAGCAAATTAGATGCACCTTTGTCATACCATACTTGTTCAGGCTCTCATAGTGCCTCTTTTGCATTAGACTTCTATGCTATGGCTCCCTCTAGTCTCTATGATGAGCATGAGCCTATTTCGTTTGATGAAGCACAGAATTTTGAAAATTACATGGCTGCTATGGAATATGAATATGATGCTATAATGAAGAGTGGTATGTGGTCTTTATGTGACTTGCCTCTTGGCAAGAATGCCATTGGTACTGAGTGGGTTTACAAGCTGAAGCATAAGCCTGATGGAACAATTGATAGGTATAAGGCTAGGCTTATTGCAAAGGGTTATGCATAGGGAAAAGGCATTGATTTTGATGAGAGCTTTGCACCTACATGCCGTATGACTACTGTTTGTAGCATCTGTGCATTTGTAGCCCATCATGGTTGGAACGTACATCAATTGCACATTAAAACTTAATTTTTGAATGGTGACTTCCATGAAGAAGTGTATGGTTTTTATCCTCGTGGCTTTGTGTAGAAAGGGCATGAAAACCAGGTTTGCAGGTTAAAGAAGGCATTATATGGTTTAAAGCAAGCACCACATGCTTGGTATGAAAAGATACATGCCTATCTGATTGCACATGGTTTTGAGAACAGTTCCACTGAGAGCACCTTATATGTTAAGCGTGCTAATGATGTGCTTCTGATCATTGTTGTCTACATTGATGACGTGTTGCTCACTTGTCCTATTGAGAAGCATATTGCTGATTTTAAGGCTCATTTGCATGCCTTATTTGAGATGTCTGATTTGGGGCATTTGCATCATTATTTGGGCATTCAGTTTATCCAAGTTGATGGTGGAATGGCTTTGTGTCAAATGAAATATATTGACACATTATTCCAACATTTTGGCCTTAAAGATTGTAAGTCTATTGCCACTCCTATGGAGA
This sequence comes from Ceratopteris richardii, assembly GCA_020310875.1. NCBI lineage: Eukaryota > Viridiplantae > Streptophyta > Polypodiopsida > Polypodiales > Pteridaceae > Ceratopteris > Ceratopteris richardii. The sequence continues at coordinate 175,151,699 of CM035413.1, forward strand.
AAGGTTTATGATTGAGTCTTCATGATGTTGGAGATGCATTTGATGTTGTTCTCTATCAATAGGCTGTTAGATGCTTGATTTACTCATGCATTACTCAGCCAGATATTCAATTTGTTGTTTCACAGATGAGTAGGTTTATGCATTTCCCAGGTGTCGAGCATTAGCAGGTGGTTCAGTTCTTCTTTCACTACTTAAGTGGTACCCAGCTACTTGGATTGTTTCATCCCAAGGGGGGATCACTATCGCCACATTTGCATGCTTTTTTGACAATGACTGGGCTGGTTATTATGACACTCAGGTGTCCACTAGTGGCTTTTGCGTCATGCTTGGTAGCTCATCTATATCTTGGTTGAGCAAGAAGCAACCTATTGTGGCCACTTCTAGTTGTGAGGCTGAGTATAGGTCAGCTTTCATAGTGACTATTGAGTTGTGTGGCTTAGATGCCTTATGGCTGATTTGGGTGTTGGTCAGTCTTTTGCCACAACCATCTTCACTGACAATCAGAGCGCATTGGCAGTTGTGAGGAACCCTATGTTCGATGCTCGCACTAAGCACATTGAGGTGCATTATCATTATGTCAGGGAGAGGTTCTCTGTTGGAGAGATCAGCTTGGCATATGTGCCCATACAGGAGAACATTGCAGACCTTTTCACAAAGGCTCTGCCTAGGGAGAAGTTTGAAGCTTTCCGCAAAGCTCTGGGCTTACTTCCTTTTGTGGATTGATTCCACATAGCTTGGCACTTCCTTATACATGAGTGTGAGCTCCTTGTTCACTGCATCACTCCTAGGGGGGATTTGTTGACATATTTTGGTAGTGATGTCTGTGAACATACTAGGACCATCAAGGCACTTGTTTCCCTCTTTAGGATGTTTTTTTCCCCCGGTTTGTATATACACCTATTGCCCTAACGGGCTGTACATTCTAGTAGTAATGCATTCGGTAGTGTGTGTTGTGCTCCAAGCTTCTTCTTCTTCCTTGTGTTGTTTGCATGCTTCCACAGACGTCTAACTCCAACAACAAGTTGATGGTGGAATAGATTTGTGTCAAACAAAATATACTGACACATTGTTGTAGCATTTTGGCCTTGAAGATTGCAAACCTATTGCCACTCTTATGGAAATAGGTTTATGGTTGGGTCTTCATGATGTTGGAGATGCATTTGATGATGTTCTTTATCAGTAGATTGTTGGATGCTTGATTTACTTATGCATTCCTCAACCAGATATTGAGCTTGTTGTCTCACAGATGAGCAGGTTTATGTATTGCCCAGGTGTCAAGCATTGGTAGGTGATTAAGTGCACTTTATTTACAATTAAAGCATATTGGAAGTTTTGAGGAACCTTGTGTTCCATGCTTGCACTAAGCACATTGAAGTGCACTATCATTATGTCAGGGAGAGGTTCTCTATTGGAGAGAGCAATTTGGCATATGTGCCCACACAAGAGAACGTTGCGGACCTTTTCATAAAGGCTCTGCCTAGGGAGAAGTTTGAAGCTTCCCGCAAAGCTTTGTGCTTGCTTCCTTTTGTGGATTGATTCCACATAGCTTGGCACTTCCCTATACATGAGTGCCAGCTCCTTGTTCACCACATCACTTCCAGGGGGGACTTGTTAATATATTTCAGTAGTGATGTGTGTGAACACACTAAGACCATCGGGGAACTTTTTTCCCTCTTTAGGAGGTTTTTTCCCCTAGCTTGTATATACGCATATAACACTAATGGATCACTTATCTTTGTACATTCTCTTGGTAATAAATTCAGTATTATGTGTTGTCCTCCAAGCTTCTTCTTCTTCCTTGTGTTGTTCATGTGCTTTTACAAACCTCAAACTCCAACCGGTCTTTTGTACTAACATGGTCCACCTTCATATCCTTTGACATGATCTTCATTATTATGAAGTGGTAATGCACTTCTATATGCTTTGATTTTGCAAGGAACATCAGGTTTTGATCCAAGCATATGCTACTTATGTTGTCACATAAAATAGGTACTTGTTGAACCTTCACATCAAGATCAATAAACAATTTCTTGAGTTGGATAAGCTCACATGAGACTTGTGATAATCTATACTCAACATCAATTGAGGAACCCACCCATCAACATCACAATAAGCTTGTCATGAAATCCATCATCAAATGGATAATACATCCCCTTCATTCACTGATACTTTGAGGTATCTGAGTAGCCTTTTGGATGCAACATAAAGAGGAACTCTCGATAATTGCAAAATTGAGATAATAGTTCAACTACATATGCAACATATAGGCTTGTCATAGTAGCATACAAGAGACAAATAAGAATTGAAATATACATGGTCACATCTTGCACTTCTTCAACCTCATGAGTACTTTATTTAACATTAACTTCTAATGCATTTGAAATGGACTTGCAATCACACAAGCCAAACTTTTGCAAAAGATCTAAGATGTATTTTATTTGCATCAAGTATATATCTTCGTCTTTGTATAGTAGTTCAATCCCAAGGAAGTACCCTAAAATCCCTAAATCAGAGATATTAAACTCACATCAAAGATTTCTCTGTATGACCTTGATGTTGGCTTCATCATGTTGCGGAATGATCAAATCATCAACATATATGCAAATGTAAATAATTTTGCTAACTTCATTCTTCACAAAAGAGTTCTACATGACCTTGATTGTATCCATGTTTTATCTAGTAGTCCACACATCTTTGATTTCACATTCTTGGGGCTTTCTTGAGTCCATAAAGAGTCTTCTTAAGACTACATAAATAATGTGGAAACCTATCATCTTCAAGTCCTTGAAGCTGCTCCATGAAGAATACCTCTTCAAGCTCTTCATTGCGGAAGTCATTCTTCACATCCAAATGGTACATCTTCCAACTTTTTGAGGCTGAAATTGCAATCAAACTCCTTATTTGATTGTTCCATTTAACTCAATCATCGATCAAAGGGTCAAAGTTTCATGTAAAAAGGAGAAATTCTTTCTTTATCTCACTATCTTAGAATGTGATTTTGTATCTTAGAAGCAACTTGTAATCTTGAGAACTTGAGTGAGCAGTTGTTAGTGATCAATGAGCTATAATTTGAAAACCACTTGTGTGAAAAACCTTATATGAATCTTTTGATTCATTGATCCTTTTTTAATAAAACTACTTTGATCATCAATAGAAGTAAGTTTCCATTATTGAGCACATATGTCTTTGGTTGAAAGAACTTGACGATGATGAATTCTTGTGGATTCATGGTGAATGATTGATGAATTTCTTTTTGGAGTACGAATTTGATTTTAAGTTTTGGTTGAAACAGTTCAACGTAAGTGATCTATTCTTCAATTCAATTTTTTTTCCATAAATTTGCGTCAAAATTGTGCAAGATTAATTGATTTTGAATATTAAATGGTGTGTTGAAAGTTCACTTCATGAGAGAAGAGTTGAGAAAATGATCAAAATTCATATTAGGGCTCCTTGCAAGCAAGCCTTATCTATTTACTTGGTAGTGATTTTTGGCCAAGCACCCTATTCATATCATGACCTTCAAGTATCCAAAACTTGGTCTGGGGTTTTCTACCTCAAAGATGCTCAAATGATGGTCTACATCAAGTGAAGTAAAGAAAAGATGAAGGAAAGAGAAGAAGATATTGAAGGAAAGTAATATTAAAGTAAGGCTCATAAAGATAATTCAAAGAGTTCAAATGATGGAGAAAAAAGAAAGGAAAAAGCAGCAACAAATAGATTCAAATTATGACCTTATAAGGTTATGAGAAAGATCAAATAGAAAACACAATTTTGTAGGTTTGTAAAGGAAAAATTAAGTAATTTGATTGGTCCATTTAACTCAATATCTTAGAATGAGAGCTCATATCTTAAAAGAAACTTGTGATCTTGAGAACTTGAGTGATCTCTTAGTGGTTTTAGGGTTATCCTTTGAAAACCACTTATGTGAGAACCTTTGTATGAATCTTTTGATTCATTGATCCTTTTGTAATCAAAACTACTTTGAACATCAATATAAGTTTCCATTTTTTATCACACATATCTTTAGTTGAAAGCATTTTGAAGATGATTAATTCTTTTGGAATCATGGTGGATGCTTGATGAATATCTACTTCAATTTTGTGCAACACTAACTTGAATGGTAAGTTTTGATTGAATAAATTTACGGTAAGGTATCATCTTCAATTCAATCTTGATTTCATAATATTTCATCAAAATGTTGCAAGATCAATTGATTTTGAATAGTAAATAATTTGTTGAGTTTGCATTTGAATGAAAGAGAGAACACTTGGAATGATTTTCATCAACTGAAGTAATGCGGCAAATTTTATGCCTCTACATCAAAGTGCCACTTGGGACTTCCAAATATTTTTCCTTGTTAGACCATATCTTGAAATTTTTCACTTTAAGTGTGCATGCCTAGGGAAACATTAAAATGTCTCGCAGAAAAGACACATGTGTTTGAAATTCATCACCCATGCAAAATCCATTGGCACCCTAATAATCAAAGGCTTCAATGGATTATGAGAACATCATGAGTGATAATTCACTTCATCAACAAACCACATGGGAACCATTCAAGTACCTCATGATGCACCATAATTTTCTATCAAGCATTTAAGAGTAAGCAGTTGACAGATCTACATAACATGGCCATCATGAGGGCAGAAATGATGTTTTACCCATGCACTAATTGATCTTGATGTCATGATAAAATGATATCACACTTAACTTTCATGATTGAAGAATTCGATATTGTTGGAACTTCTAGAGGAAACACAAGTTTGGAGATGGAAACATATGGTAGTGATTTGTGTCCAAGCACCTTCTTCGAGTCATGAACTTCAAGTATGCAAAGCTTGGTATGAATTTTTTTACCTCAAAGATGCTCTAATGATGGTCTAAATCAAGTGAAGTAAAGAAAAGATGAAGGAAAGAGAAGAAGATGTTGAAATAAACGACTTCAAAAGAAGGATTATAAAGATAATCCAAAGGGTTCAAATGCACTCAAATGATGGAGATGAAATAAAGGAACTAGTAACAAATGGACTCACCATGCTTAGCATATGAGAAAGATCAAATGGGGAACACATTTGTGTTTGTCTGTAAAGGAAAAATTAAGCGATTCGATTGGTCCTCTTAACTCAAGCATGGATCAAAGGGTCACATTTTCATATAAAAGCAAAAACATTTTCATTATCTCAATATCTTAGAATGTGAGCTCGTATCTTAGAAACAACTTGTGATCTTGAGAACTTGAGTGAGAACTATCCATTGAAAACCACTTGTGTGAGAAACATTATATGAATCTTTTGATTCGTTGATCCTTTTGTAATATGACCTAATTTTATCATCTATAGAAGTTCCATTTTTTAGCACACCTATCTTTGCTTGAAAGCACTTGAAGGATAAACTCATGTGGATTCATGGTGGATGGTTGATGAATTTCTACTTCAAGTTTGTGTAGTACCAACTATAAAGAACTAACTCTTAGGACCACCACATATTAGAGAGATGAATGTCCTCCCAACCTTATGCTTCTATATATAGCTACTCAAATCAACAAGAACTTCACAAATGTAACTAGTGTTGGAACATCAAGCTTACACTATGCTTGAGGTGGATTTGATCTACATCAAAGGCTATCGCGTGGAAAGAATATCCGTTGGAGAGTTCTTTTTCATATGCTCATTTATTGTTTTTTTTTTTGAGAGATTTTTGATGGCTCATTTACCGTTGTAAAAGCCTTGAGCTTTACACATGTAAAGGTAGAAAGATAGAGCCCAAATCCCAAGAATTTGTGGTGGTTGAAGTTGCATTCAATCAAGCAATCAATCACCTAAAAGTAGATCAAAGTAGATCTTCACTTTTCCTAGATTGTAGGAAAGTGAATTGATTCCCTCCAACAACCATTCCCACCTTCATTTGAATTCAAATTCAACTTGTAAAAGTCGTGGAACACTCCTAGAGTCTATATAAAGACTTGAAATCACTTGTACATTACATGGAAGCAATATACATAACTTGTGACCATCATTGTCTTGCTCCTTCAATTCTCTGCATCATCTTCTTCGCCAATAGTAATCTTGGAGAGGCTACTGCTCTCTCTAGAGAGCTCCAAATTGAGTGCAAGATGTGCCATTGGAAAGGTATTACTGTCTAGTTTATGCCTATAAAGTTTCAAAGCATTTGGTTCAGTAGATTGGGAGAAATCTGCATTTTTCTATCTCGGGTTCAATCTCTGCATTTTCCTTAAAAATAGGAAGTACCACCGGTGAATGTCGCATTCATTCCTATAGCATATTTTGCTTATTCCTTATACTTTTGTGCATTCCATACACTCAACCCTATGTGTATCACTCCCATAAAAGGATTTTTTCTAATTGTAATCACGCTGGTCGCTATGGGCATTTGAAGTTCATTGTCTCTTCCATAGATAGTAAGTTTTTTGAGCTAGTCGACCCGCGAACCTATCTATTTTGTATCGAATCATTCTCCTTGATGCTCCAAAGTACATAGTGTGTTTCTTTGCACTTATTGCATGCCTATAAGGTCTATTTGAGTCTCCATAAGCTCAAGGGTGGTCTTGTGCCGGTTGGCTTGACCAAACTTCGTCGCTTTGAAACGCACTTTTCTACCTTTGACAAGCTTCTCCAAGTTCTTTCAGTGGTATCAGAGCTAGATCAAGATGGGTGACGGCTTTCCCTCAATGATCGAGAAGCTTGATCGACACAACTATGCAGCTTGGCAAATCAGAATGGAGGCCTATTTGCAAGGTAGAAATCTTTATGGAATTGTAGCAGGTGATGAAGTTATGCCTATTCCAAGATCCAAAGGACGACCTACACAAGAGGAGACAGATAAGCTCACACTTTGGTGCGCAAGGGATGCTCAAGCAAGGTCGTACATACTAAACTCTATCTCTGACTTTCTATTACCACATATTAGAGGATGCAATACATCTCAAGAGACCTGGGATGCCCTCGAGACTTTCTTTTCTGCTAGTACCAAAGCAAGAAAGAATCATCTTTGGAACGAGTTCAACCAAATGAAGAAGATGCCTAAACAAACCATCACAGATTTTGTTACCAAGGTCAAAGAGGTTGCAGATCAGTTAGCATCCATTGGAGAGCTAATTGAATAAGAGGTCATCATGAGGCAAATTCTCAATGACATTTGAAGTGATAAGCAATGGCAATCCTTCACGACGGCTTATGATCTCATCATGGATGTGCGAACTCTAGACTTCAACATCTTTCTTGGACAACTCTTCAATCAAGAATCCAACACTAGCATAAAGGAAGGTAACTCTTATCATGGAAATTCAACTAGTGCTCTATATGCAGATAAGAAGGATAAGAAGCAGAAAGGCAAGAAGAAGGAAGAAGATGAAGAAGAGACTTCTCAAGCCAACTTCGCAAGCAAGAGCAAGTGGAAAGGGAAGAAGAAAGGACCAAAGCAAGAAAAAGCCAAAGGTCAGAATGTTCAACCTTGTGCCATATGCGATAAGACCAACCACACCACTCAGAATTGCTGCTTCAATGGGAAGACCCAGAAAGGAAGTGGAAGAGGTGGATATGGCAGCACTAGAGGTAGAGGTGGACACAACTTCAACAATAACAATAGAAGCTATAATAGAAGGGACTACAAGAATTATTCAGAAGATCAACCACATGAAGACTCATTGCTTCTTATGAATCTAAGCCACAAAGAAGGTAAAGAAGATGATCATTTGTTCTACATAGATTTAGGATGTTTGAATCATGTTGCAGGCAACATTGCTCTTCTATTTGACTTGGAAAGTCCAAAGCATAGACATGAAGTGCAAACAGGGGATGACACAAAGCACAATGTGGAGAAGATTGGTAATGTCAAAGCTTCCAATGGCAGGACAAACATTCTGAGTAAGGTTCTCTATGTACCCACTATCACTAAAAACCTAATAAGTGTAGGCCAAATAGTTGAAAAAGGCTTGCAAGTTAGGGTCACCAAACATGGAGCTTTTGTGGAAGATCCATGTCAAGGCTTCAAGAAGATAGCCCGAGGTGAGAAGCATGGTAGGCTCTTTACTTTTGAAGTAGGAGAAACCAGGAACATAGCTCTATTCAACTTTGGGTCTCAAACCCTAAGTGAGCTTGAAGTGTGGCATAAGAGACTTGCTCATGTGAATGAAAGAACCTTGAAGGATATATGCAGGGATCAAAGTGTTCTAGGACTGCCGAACATATCAAAGCAACACATGATCAACAGGTGTGATGCATGTCACATTGGGAAGGCACAAAGACAACCATTCAACCACAGAGGCTACATCCACAACAACTTATTGGACTTAGTACATACAAATGTATGGGGACCAAGTCAAGAACCTTCATTGGAAGGATCAAGATATTATGTCTCATTTATTGACGACCATAGTAGATGGACTGTTCTATACTTTATCAAGAGTAAGAATGAAGTGTTTGACTGCTTCAAGAAGTATCTTGCACATGTGGAGAATCATATAGGTAGATCACTAAAGAAGCTCAGATCTGATGGAGGGGGATAATACTTCTCTAAAGAGTTTGATGAGTTCTTGCAAGACGAAGGTATCAAAAGGGAAGTGACTACTAGGTACTCTCCTCAACTAAATGGAATTGCAGAGAGGAGAAACAAGACATTGGTTGGATCAGCCCGAACAATGCTTGAAGAGAAGAAGTTGCCACATTATCTATGGGCAAAAGCTATTTCAACTGTTGTGTACCTTGTCAATCGACTACCATCCAAATCACTTCAAGGTATGACTCCTTATGAAGCATGGCATGGAAGAAAACCTAGTCTTGGACATTGCAAGGTTTTTGGTTGTTTAGCTTATGTTCATGTACCTTCACAAATAAGAGGTAAGCTAGATGAAAGGGCAACAAAGGTAGTGTTTATTGGATATGATTCAACTCAGATGGGTTACAGGTTCTTCAATCCTTCAACCAAGCAATTCACTACAAGTAGAGATGTTGTGTTTGAAGAACACGGGTCTTGGTATGATGAAGACAAACAAAAGGTAACACTACCATATGATCTTGATTTTGACTCTCATCAATTAGGAAGGAAGCATGATACACAGGTCCAGGATCGAAGAAGTGATACAGATGATGACCAAGATGAAATTGAAAGGGATTACAAGCTATGGAAGTCAAGAGGCAAAGCAAAGATGCATGAGGTTGGAGAACGCTCAAAACAAGCACCTAGAATATCAGCAAGAGAGAAGAAACAACCAGAAAGGTATGGATATGATTCCACATTTGTTACGAAGCATTCAATCTACTTGGCAAAAGACTCTATTTCAAAGGAACCCTCAACCTATGAAGAGGCAAAGGGAAACCCTAATTGGGAAAAGGCCATGAACAAAGAGATAGATACATTGAAGGAAATGGACACTTGGGATTTGGTTCCAATGTCGCCGAATCAAAAGGTAATTGGTTGTAGATGGGTATATAAAGTTAAAAGAAATTCAGATGGATCAGTTTGCGGGTACAAGGCAAGATTAGTTGCCTGTTGGCATACAAAGCAACAGAGGAGTCATGCACAATACGGCAACAAGGCCAAATCATTTTTCCCCATGGATTATGTACAACTCAAGTGATTTTAATCACTACACAAACATTGTAAATCCCGTTTTTGGTAGAATAGACTCCATTTTGTGCAAGCCGAGGAGTCCTCGAGCTTGAGGAGTATTAGAAGTACCATCGTACCAATTTTCATAATTTTTAGACTTCGTTTGAGCCCTCAAATAAGCCCTGGAACCTAATTTTTAACTAGGCCGGACACTAGGTCTAGACAGGGCCAAAACTAGTCAAAAAACTATAAAAAGAGCTAGAGAGCTCATTTTGGAGGGTAGATTGTTTGTGAATTGAGCTTATGTAAAAGATCTTTTGATTAATGCAAAGCACTCCATTGTTCCTCTCCTTGTTCTTGCTTTGTGTGCGCGTGTGTGTGTATGTGTGTGCATGCTTGTGTGCTTCTCACTCACGCACTTGTGCCTTCACTTGCTCATAGTCTTCATACTAGTCCTCACGTCTCCACGGATTGACAATTATGAGGTGAATCTTCTCACGTTGGTACTCACCATTGTGCTAGAGTGACACCAAATTTGGCGCCGTTGCCGGGGAGAGAGCTTCGAGGACGAGCGTGTGATGGTAAGACGTCGAGTTGAGACATTGGAGTTATAGGTAACATCCTTCCTTCTCTTAATTTTTCTTCATTTTTTCCTTACTTTCGCATCACCATCATCACCATCATCATCTCCACCATCTCCCACCTCCATCTCCATCTCCACAAAAAATTTCAGTTTTTTGGTCATATTACACCCCCCACCTCATTTCCCTCATTTCATTGTGAGAGAGAGCGAGAGAGAGCTTGCATGCTATCTGTTTTTGGTGTGTTTTTGAGCTTTTGTTGCAGGAACTTGCTGTACCACCTCCTCCAGCAGTGTGCGCAGGTACGACAGGCTCTGCACAGGTCCCGGGACGACGACCTCTGTCTGTCGCGACAGACAGAAAAACTTAAAATTTTGTGAATGCATGTTTAGCACGGTAACCTACACCATTAGGGCACTCTAAATCACTAGAAGTTTCTCAAAAATTTGCGTTTTTTCAGTCTATCGCGACAGACACCGTCTATCGCGACAGACACTGTCTATCGCGACAGACAGCATCTATCGCGACAGACAGAGACCCACGACAGACAGCGTCTATCGCGACAGACAGCGTCTATCGCGACAGACCAAAATTCCGCGACAGACACCGTCTATCGCGACAGACACCGTCTATCGCGACAGACAAAAATCCACGATAGACCCCGTCTATCGCGACAGACACCGTCTATCGCGACAGACCGAAATTCCGCGACAGACACCGTCTATCGCGACAGACCGAAATTCCACGACAGACAGCGTCTATCGCGACAGACACCGTCTATCGCGACAGACACCGTCTATCGCGACAGACAGAAATCCACGATAGACCCCGTCTATCGCGACAGACACCGTCTATCGCAACAGACCGAAATTCCGCGACAGACACCGTCTATCGCGACAGACACTGTCTATCGCGACAGACACCGTCTATCGCGACAGACAGAAATCCGCGACAGACACCGTCTATCGCGACAGACACCGTCTATCGCGACAGACACCGTCTATCGCGACAGACAGACATTTTCGGCAAAAATTAAGGGGGTAAATTTTTTGGAAATTTAGGCTAAAACTTTGGGCTTAGTTGCACTCTCAAATACTCATACACTTGCAAAGGCCTTAGAAAAATGCATTAGAACCCTGAAAGGTTCTGTTTGTCTAAGTTAACCCCCTAAACCCTGAACGGTCATAACTTTTTCATACGAAATCCATTTTCTGAGCTCTAGGGCTTGTCGGAAAGCTCGTGGGCTCTAGGGCTTGTCGGAAAGCTTTTTATAAGAATAACGCGTTGATTTTCAGATAGGATATTTGGAAGTTGACACACAGAGGGGTAGAAACACCAAGGGAACTCTAGAGGAAATTTCTAGCAATACAAAAGGGGGAACAAGGGTCATTAAAAAAGTGTCTGAAAAAAATTGTCTGTCAATTGAAAGGTCTACTTGGAGCTAATCTTGGGACTTATGCAGGTCTATTGAGAAGCAATTGAGAGCGTCCAAGCAAGGGTTTTGCGCAAGCTTGAGAATCAACTTCTCGAGCACTAAAGAGCAAGGTTCGGCAAGAAAGGTCGGAATACTCTCAACTCCTCTTCGTCAATTCCTCGCTTAGGCTAAGAACGATTAGAAGTAGGAGTAAGTCAGGGCGACGATAGGCAACTATCAAGTTGAAGCATACCTAAACTTTCAAGCTCAAGCTAAGGGCATAATCCTTGTACTGTCAAGAATTTTAAAGGGAAAGAACTTAACGTGGAACGATCAACTGTAAGTGCTAAACAACATTCAAATATTCCTGACGACGTGATATCAGACAAGACCTTAAACACGATAAAATAACTAAAAAGAACCAAGCGACTAATATAAAGTAACCAGCAACGAGGTTGTACTCTAGGCAAAGAACTGTGCTACTTAGATAGGCATATGAACCTTAGATCAGGACGACATCTAGTAAGGGAGAGAAAAAGCCTCAGATCTTCAGAGGCCAGTGTTAACCATACTGCTAGGTCTTGGGCCCAGCAGTTGAGCCACCACTCGTACTACCCTAGCTCTGAGACCAGTGAGTCAGAGATGTCCCAAGGCATGGACAGACCTACAGGAAGTTCAGGAGTGCCTTACTTGCAAAGGGTAGAAGGCCCTTACAAGACACAGTTGGAATACCTTAGGACCAACCGATTAGGTGCTAGCATCTATGAGGACGGCCTAGGAAGATCCGTGGTCCAGATTAAAAACCCTGACCAATCCATAGGACTAGAGCACCCAGCTGTCAAGTTTGAAAACGGTGCATACCTGGACAAAGAAGGAACCATATACGTAGTCACCAGTCACCCAGATAGGACAGATGAATTTGGAAATGTAATCTTAGAAGCGGACTTAGGTGACTTGGAACAAGGAAACATGGGAGTAGAACCTAGAACACCCCGAGGCAAATCTGTTCTCACTAGGATTATCACACCTGAGTGGGTTCCCCAAGACAATAAGAGCATAGAGTTGCTCCTCAATCGAGAAACTGACGAAGCCTTCTGGAGGTATAAATCTAATCAGCCAACTGATATAGAAACTATCATGATCTATGAGTTTAAGGATCCGGATAGCCCAGGTAGAGTGACCTACTTAGATCACACTTCGGAAAGGATCTTTGTGGTGACAGAAAATGATAGGCATGCTTACACTTGGAAGGGTGAATTCATTTTCCCTCAACCAAGATCGAATGTATCCTATGGTCACCCTGGAGCTGGAACATCCCAAGCTCATGGAATGCAAAGAGACAGAAGTAGAGATAGACCAGAAGTAAGCTTTGCCAATCCAGTGGGCAGAGAAAGAACGAGGACGGAGACGAATAGGGTAGAACCTGAGGTGCTTAGAGCTCACAGGAACCAAAGAAATGTGGATGGATTCCCTCTGCCGAGACCTAGAGAGCACGCAAGAACTCTGAGACCGACTCAGCTAGTTAAGTCCATGAAGAATTACTTTGATGGCACAGGAGATCCCTATGATCATGTGGCGGAGTTCAAGCAAGTCTTGAGAGCTGAACAAGTGGAGGATCTATTCACGCAGTACAATGCCTTCGGTCTAACCCTTAGGAACACAGCACTTACATGGTTTCAGCCATTGGATGAGCGCCAGTTCAGGAGCATAGACCAACTCCTAGAAGCATTTATTATTGAATTCTCCAAGAGTGGCATAAGACACAATACCTCCTCACTGATTCACAGCTTCAAGCAAACCCCTCAAGAGACTGTGAGACTTGCAGGAAGAAGATTTAGGCAATACCTTGAAAGATGTCCTGTTTCGGAGCTACCCACATCTGCCAAACAAGTAGCCTTATTCCTTGATGGATTGCTGAGTACAAAATTGAGATCCTATGTGTATCTGAAAGACCCTAGGACTATAGAAGAGTGTGTACGCATGTGCATTGACATTGAAGATAACCTAGGGGAAGAACTAGAGCTTTCCAAAATCTACAAAGATTCAGATAGTGCATCTAGTCACTCTTCCACGCAATCCACATCAATTGAGGAACTCGCAGAGAAAGTAGCTCAGAAATTAGGGGTAACTAGTAAACAAATCCCAAGGTTTGCCCCTGTGAAAAGGTGCTACACTTGTGGTGGTGACCACATGGCGAATGTCTGCCCCATTATGGCTCAGCCCCAAGTAAATCCTAGTAGCCAGTACTGCACCATAGAACGGAGATACACCAATCACACCGCACAAGATTGCCCATACAACAAGCAGGCAGTTAGGCAACCCCACCCTCAGCCATACCCTCAGCAGGGAAGATACCAGAACCCGTACCCTCCACAACCATATGGCAGGCCACAACAAAATTTCCAACCTCAATATCAAAACCAACAAAGGCCTCGGCCTGTGCTAGCACAACAACCCCCAGCCCCAGCTAATGTGATTCCGGTAAAGTATACTGCTGCAGAAGAGAACCTGAATAGAGCTATAGTCCCTGTAACATCCTTGCTTTCTGAAAGTGACCCGAGTGACCATAGCTTTGATTCTACACATGTTGATAGCCCCCAGGCCTACTACATGCAGTCTCCTGAGCATGGTGAGTCCTATTATAGCGAAGAGACAAACGAACCTAGTTGGGAGTCAGATTACACGAACGTCATGTATGCAAACCCCAACCCTAGGCCTCAACCTAGGCAAGTAAGGCCTCCATTCCCAAGAGGACCGTGCTACAGATGCCAAGGAGATCACCTCATTCGTGATTGCCCCTTACCTCCACTTACACAAAACCAGTCAGTGACGATCCAAGGCTTCTGCCAAGATTGTGGAAAAGAGCATCTCTTACGAGATTGCCCAAAGAACCCCAATAATATGCCAAAAATCACGCCTATCAATGTTATTGAGTTAGTGGTAGATTCCAGCGGAAGTGTTACTTCCACTGCACCCGTACAGGTAGTCACGAGAGCTTAAGCAGTGCAGCAAAACCAAGGGGTAGGCAAGGAAAAGAGCCCAGACGCTAGCGATACTGAGAGCCAAAATAAAAAGAGAACAAGAGCTTGGAGAGATAGCCGCGAACGCATGAAAAGGCAATGGGCAAAGAAGATGAGTGAACTTGAGGAAAGTCTATGAGAAACCAAGGCTAAAATCATAGAGATCACATCTCAACCGCACTCTCACACATTCCCACCGCTACCATCCCCATCACCCTCCATCCCTCCACCCTCTAAGACACCCCACGTAACCCACCCACCACCCCAAACAGGATCAGTATTAGTTGATCCCACTCCTGAAGACATAGACATGATGCTTAAGGCATATCAGGCCAGAATCCAAGAAGGGCCAAACGTCACGGATCATGACAAGTGCTATCCCAGAGCTGACCTAGAGATAGAAAGAACCAAGCTGTGCGCGAAAATGGTCGCATTGGCTCAGACTATGTTTGAAGCCAGTCGCCTTTTCAATTACTCGGGCTCAGCCAAGACGCAATTACACTTGGATGGATTACTAGAGAAGTTAGAGGGAATAATTGCAAGATCTGCCAAGGAAGAAAAAAATCAAGAAAAAGATAAAGCAAGCAAAAACATGAACCATCCCCCATCGGAAGTTTATGTGGCCAATTCCACTAAACCAGACAACTTCCCCTCCTTAGAAAGAATAGAGAGGCTAATTGCACAATCAGAAAAGGAACCTGCCCCTCAAAGAAAGGAAAGGGCAAGAGAACGGATAAGCAAGCCTCTTCAGGAAGCCCAAGTGTCTCCTCAAGAAGCTTATCTTCCCCCCCAAAAGGCACATGAGCCTCCCTCGAAAGCTTGCGTACCTCCACAGGTTGCCAACATTCCTTCTCAGGGAGCGTATGAGCCTGTTCGGAAAAGTAATAGAATAAGTAACCCCCCCCAGGAAGCTTGTGCTCCAGCCATCTATGAGAACGAGGAGAGAGCCAACGATAGAATAAGCCCTCCTTCCCAGGTTGCTTATGCGCCTAATTCTACGGAGCCAGACACTTCTTCTTCTATGAATCGGTTTGCACTAGACTTCCTACGAGAGATTCAAGAAGACAAATGGGATAACGAAAGTGAAGTCGCCCCTCCCTTTGAACTTGTGGATGATGCACACGACCAATTCCCACAAGACATCCCATCTATTTACGGGGAACATGAGAGTACTCAGTCTCACGAAAGATTAGACTTCGAGTCTAACTCTTTACAAGAACTACCCCACTTCACAGGCCCATGGGAAGCAAAGTCCACCTGTATGAGAACACCTACAGTCATGGTAAGAAACGAAGATTCAGTCATACCTAGGAACACAGAGGTAGTGAAGAACGCTAACGTGCAGTGCAATCTCAAGTTAGAAGAGCTACTCAGGGTTAGACCTGAATTATGGAAACATGTAGCCAAACAAGTACCAGAGATAGCAAAACCTCGTTCTCAGGTAGGATCCCATAGGACAGTGCCAGAAATTCCTTTGGATAAGATAGGAGATATGTGTGAAGGTGAAGAAGGGAACACCTATCTTCCCATCACCTACCAGGAGTACACCACCAAGGCAATTTTGGACTCAGGTGCAGGAGTTGCAATTGCCACTACTTCCCTATGGAAGCGTTGGGGCAAGCCGGCACTCAGGCCAACAAGAATGAAATTGCAGATGGCCGATGGTCACATAGAGAGACCCCTAGGATTGCTAGAAGGAATAACTCTCACCACTTGTGGTGTCGAGTTTGAGCATACATTTGCCATATGCGACTTCAGCAAAAATCATGCCTATGAGATGATTTTGGGAAGACCATTTATGCGACAGTTGCAAGTGGTACAGGATTGGGGAACCAACTCCTTGTATTTTCAACACTTGGGTGTTACGACCAAAGTCAATCTCAAGGATTATTCTCATAGAGATGTCCCTCCTATCCAATGGAATCCCATCCATAGAGCCAAAGATGATACAGAATCGGTGCATTCCATAGGGTCTGGATCCTCATGGATGCATGAAGACACCCACTTATGGATGTGCAAGGTAGCAGTAGAAGAAGAGAAGAGAGAGAAAGCCAGAGAGGTAGGTGCGAAAGAAACCCATAGATCAATCCAAGACCCAGCCTATGCACCTGTAGTTTTTCCAGACGAAGAATTTGAGCCTCACGGTTGGGCAGAAATTTTAGCAACAATGGACGTAGCCATCAATGAAGAACAATGGACTCCTCACTGTGATGAGGATGGCTATGACATTTCAGTCTTCTCCATAGAGCCAATCATGGGAGAGGCAGTTCTAGAAGAATGCGAACCTAGCCCTGATGCATTTGAGGATGCAAGTGACTCCGACCTAGAGTCAATCATTATGGACCCACCATTTGAATCAGATGAAGAATACTTCCATGGAGTAGAATTTCAACCCCAGAGGCATGGAGAGCTTACAAACGATGTAAGATTAGCAACACAGGTGACCCAGAAGGAAGAAGGGAAGAAACGAAAGAAGAGAGAAGCCTCACCAGAAGAGGAAGAATCTTTGTTTGAGGTCCCAGAAAATTTTAAGAAGTATGAGATAGATGACAGGAGAGTCATGATAAGAATGCCTAAACGAGAGGCACAACCAGGAGAGGCCTATGATAACAAAGAAACCACCAAGAAAATAGTAGTGGCCCTAGAAGAAGGAGAGGAGAGATGCACGTACATAGGCCATGACCTAACAGAGGAAGAAGAGCATGCGTTGATAGCCTTGCTAAGAGAATACAGAGATGTATTCGCTTGGAGTTACAAGGATTTGAAAGGTGTTGACCCCGATATATGCTCACACACTATCCCCATGACCTCAGATGCTAAACCCTCTAAGCAAAAGCCCTACACTTATAACGATAATTACGTTGCTAAGATCAAAGAAGAGATAGATAGATTGGTTGAAGCTGGATTTATCTATGAAATTGAGCACACTGAATGGGTATCCCCCATCGTAGTGGTGCCCAAGAAGAATGGCAAGCTGCGTGTGTGCATTAACTTGAAAAAGGTTAATGCAGCCACAATTCGAGATAACTATCCGCTTCCCATCACAGAACATCTCTTAGAAAGAGTGGCAGGCAAGGAAGTGTACAGCTTCCTTGATGGATTTTCGGGCTACAATCAAGTAGCCATAGCCCCAGAGGATCAGCATAAGACAGCCTTTGCCACAGAATGGGGCATTTTTGCTTTTAGAGTAATGCCATTTGGGCTTACCAATGCACCAGCTACCTTCCAGAGGCTGATGTGCCATGTGTTTAAGGAGTTCCTGAGGAAGAGTTTAGAAGTCTACGTTGATGATCTTTGTGCTCATTCCAACATTAGACAAACCCACATCCCTGAACTCAGACAAATCTTTGACAAATGTAGAGAATATCAAGTCTGCCTGAACCCAGAAAAGTGCGTTTTTATGGTCAGGCAAGGCAAGATTCTAGGACACATAGTGTCAAAGAATGGCATATCTACCGACGAAGAAAAAGTGAGAGCCATAGCAGAGCTACCTAGGCCAAAGAATGTCAAGGAAGTACAAGCTTTCATGGGGCATTGTGGTTATTACCGACGATTTATACACATGTATGCTGTCATTGCAAAGCCCATGTACGGGCTTCTGACTAACTTTGAGTGGACGGATGAATGTGAGAATTCCTTCCAGGAGCTTAAACGCAGATTATGTTCAGCACCAATCTTGACCACACCAGATTGGAATAAGCCATTCCATGTTCACGTGGATGCATCCAATTATGCTATTGGATGTGTACTTGCACAACCTACTGGTGAAGGTAATATGGATCTTCCAATTGCCTATGCCAGTAGACAGTTGAATGCGGCTGAACGAAATTACACCACTACGGAGAGAGAAGGTTTAGGCATGGTATATGCAGTTAAGAAATTTAGACACTATTTGCTCGCAAATAAGTTTAAATTTTTTACGGATCATCAAGCATTGCTATACCTCGTAAACAAGCCTTGCAATACAGGAAGATTAGTGAGATGGTTTCTCTTGCTAATGGAATATGATTTTGAGGTTGTGGTAAGGAAAGGGAGGACTCACTTGAGAGCAGATCACCTCTCTAGGCTCACATCGGGAGAAGCCCCACAAGGAGTGTCAGATGACCTTCCTGATGCTTACTTGTTTAATTTGGAAGTTGTACCACAGTGGGCTAAGCCATTGGTACCAGTATTGACATACGGGCCTAACCATCCAGTGGTAAACACACGGAATAGAGAGGTTGTAAAAGCCCAAAAGTACCACATCATGGCAGGAAGTATGTACAAGCACACAGATCAAGGGATCTTGGCTTGTTGCGTAGAAGAGGATGAGTACGCTAAATGGTTGCAATTAGCACATGTAGGTGCGTTAGAGCAACACTACTCAAAGCAACGAACTTTACAGACCCTAAAGAGACTCGGAGTACATTGGCCAACTATGGAAGCTGACGTCCAAAAGTTGTGCAAGGAATGCCCAATCTGTTGCACTAAGCCACCTGTGGAACACGCCACTCTTTATCAAGTATCCATTGTGCCAGATTGGAGTGAACCACTAGTATCCTTCCTAAGGACGAAAGCATTCCCTCCAGACATGACTCTGGCTAGGAAAAGGAGTTTAGAACAAGAAGCCCTGGATTACTCACTCATTGGTGATAATCTATACAAGCGTGGTAAAGATGGTTACCTGAGGCTATGTGTCCATGAAAGTGAATATCTTAAAATCTTAGAAACTGCTCACCAAGGTGTAGCAGGAGGACACTTTGGACCGGATCGGGTGATCAAGGCAATACTATTTGCAGGCTTCTGGTGGCCTACCCTTCACATGGATGCACATACCTATGTGAAACGGTGTGATGTCTGTCAGAGGACTCAGTATCCTATACGCAAAGATGAGATGCCACTGAAACCTATGATGGGTGGACGTGCATTCTCTAAGTGGGGAATAGACTTCGTAGGTCCTATTAATCCCCCAGTTAAAGGTTCTCATGCGGAATACATCATTGTTGCAACAGATTATCTCACCAAGTGGGTAGAGGTAAAGGCTACGACAAAGAACGATGCTCAAACAACTGCTAAATTCTTGTTTGAGAATGTGTTCACAAGATATGGGCTACCTATAGAGCTTGTAAGTGATAGAGGCACTCACTTCTTGAACGAAGTGATTGAAAATCTACTCCAAGAATTCTTGGTAATACACAAGAAGTCTGCCCCCTATCACCCTCAAGCTAATGGGCAAGCTGAGAGCACTAATAAGATCTTATGCAATGTACTGACGAAATTAGTGAACACTAAACGCTCTGATTGGGACAAACAGTTACACCATGCTGTTTGGGCATATCGAGTTGCCTACAAAACGGTACTCCAAGCCACCCCCTTTCAGATGGTATTCGGCCAAAACGCTGTGCTACCCTTGGACTTCCTGATTCCTACATTGAGAGTAGCACAAGAGCACGAATGGACAGGTCATGAGCTCTCCTCTAGGATCTTTGACCTTGAACGATTAGGAGAAATAAGACTGAGAGTAGCTGCAGGAATATATGCAGCCAAGAAGAGACAGAAGGCATATTTCGATGCCCATGTGAAGGATAAGGGCTTGAAAGCAGGAGATCTAGTTTTAGTCTATACACTGAAACAACACGCAAGGAAGCTAGAAAAGAGAGGCTACGGACCTATGATTATCAATAGGATCTCCACGAGTGGAGCAGTACAATTAGCCACGTTAGAAGGTGATATTCTCCCAAACTATATTAGCGGTTGCAGAGTCAAGTTGTATCAGGAACCCCTCACGGAGGAAATGCTCAGCCGACTCAACACTGCTAAGAAACGCAAAGAGGAAGAAAAGCGAATTCGAGAAGAAGCTCAAGCAGAAGCTTTAGAACGCATCAGAAGGATGAAGTTACGAAGGCAAGGTAGAGATCAGCCTAGAACAAATGACTATGCAGATCAAGGATATCCTATGGCCATGTGTGAAGTCGCAGGAACAAGCTCGCATAGGATAATTGATCGACGTCCTTTCATAACCCTAGATATAGGACAAGGAAAGAGTGCAAGGACCGTAAGAGCCTTGATTGACTCAGGTGCAGCCACTAGTGCTGTTAAATTATCTTACTGTCAAGAGTTGCAATTAACTGTCAATCCTGTGGAAGCGTATCTCATAGGATTGGGAGGCGTGGAAACCCCTTGCATGGGCGAGGTGGAACTTCCCCTCTATATTCATGATGAGGCTATAACAGTTAAAGTACTAGTGTGTCAAGACGAGGATCTCACTGAACCTCTTGTCTTGGGTCAAGATTGGATCTATGACCAAGCAGTCAACTTAAACTTAAGAAGTGGACTTCTTCAGGTTTGGGTCAATCATAGTCGAATTACAGTAGAGTTAGATAATGGAGCACTCAAGGAACTAGGAAAGGCACAGACTCCTGGTCCTTCCAGGAATACACATGAAGATGACCATGTTGTTCTTGTCCAAACTATGTGTTGCAGAGGAATGATATTCGCAAAAAAGGAGTCAGGGATGCAAAGGAACTCCCTTCTTTTCCAAAGGCCAGAAGGAGGCAACAACCAAAGGTGGATCAAAGGCAGAAGAAGCAGAGTACTACCTATGTCGGGGATCCAAAGTACCTGCGCAGCAAAATGTCCCAGCAAGTGAAACAAGTGTGGGTGCGGAAAGGCGAACACCCGGTTGCACTCAAGCCAACCACACGGGCAAAGCCTCTTATTAGTAACCAACAACACGACACTAATAAGAAGTCTTTCGGAAATTCTTCTGCTAACGTGAAATCTATTTGGGTGCCCAAGAAGTCGATGAAGGCTAGCCCACAATCAAGACAAATTTGGGTGCCTAAGGCTTGCTTGCGGGCGCAAATAGCTACGCCGAAGCCACAACCTATACAGCATAAACCATTCACTCGCACAACCGGCATCCACTCGTTGTCAACACTCACGAACACACCAAGGCCCATGAGCACGAACAGAATCATTTGTAAATGGGTCCCTAAAAGGCCTCATGTTCAATCTGATACACCTATAATGTTCTCTAGCGTCTCTATGAAACCAAAAGAAAAACCAATCCACTGCATTTGGCAGCTTAAGACTTGTAGTAAACCCCCCGACCCCAATTTGTAAATTTACCCCCACTTACTAACTGCATTAGTCTCCTAGGAATACCCAAGCATTAACTACACACACTGTCTTCGTGCACTTACTAACCACTAACTCACCATCTACCTCATGTTAATGTTGTAACGGGGACAACAACGGATTTATTCTGTCCATTACGATGTTAACACATGATTCTATATTCTCACAGAATCAGAAGGCAAGCAGTAAAATGGCAGAAGCGACAGGTTCGGGCTCACAAGTAGGGATACTTACTGCAGGAATTGATGTGGATAGTCTACCTGTGGATGTGCCACCAACTGAACGACCAGTGGAGCTGCAGCACCTTCAGCAAATCCCGGTGCCGGATCCACCCACAGGGATCACAGAAAGAGTCCATGCCAATTCTCATTGGTTCAATGGCATGCCAGGTCCATTAGGAGAGGCCAAGTATATATGGGAATCTAAGTGCGAGTATGACAGATCATGGGTGCGATTCCAATTTTTCTCCAAGGAGTTCGAGACTTTACAGAACACCGAGGATCTCCAGACCATATGGCAACGAGCAGGGCTGGCAGAATACTTTGAAGCCCCACTACCTAAACCCGATCTCCTCCGATGTTACTATTTGGTCTCCACATTACAAGCTAATGAAGAAAAGGACAAACCCGGATCATTTGTTCTTCCCTCATTGCTGGGCAACAACGAGTTAAAGAGGTTTGAACTTACTGTGGAGTTGGTAAGCGACGCTTTGAATATGCACGGCACGCATGTACCCTCTGAAAAGGATGCTCTTGTTCCCACTAACATGAAGGATAGGAAACTATTGAAGCTTAAAGACATGGCAGCACTCACCCCGAATGTGTCCATCCCTCTCCGCATGTGCATGCAACATTTCGCCTTTCCCGGCCAAGACCGATTCACACAACCACACAAGAGGATCTGGTTCGCTCTCTACTTAGCGGAAGCAGGTGCGTTACCCATTAAGCTACCGGTATGGATTATAGATCAATTGTATGAAGCAAACAAATGGTCTTCTAGGAAATTAGTGGTGAATGGATGCTGTGCAATCACACGCATCATTTACCGGTGCCTAGCGTACGATGTCCCCATTGAACGTGCCTTAACTTGGGCACAATTACAAATGTTTAAAAGGCTCAAGACGTCCACACATCAATCCAAGCGCATGAGGGGTGCGATCCCTTGTGTCCAGACAAGGGAAGTTCTAACTACTCCTGAGGTATCGCCACAAAGGGAGGCCACTGTACCTCCCTTTACCATTAGGATACCCAGGTCGGGATCTGACACTACGACACAAGCTACCCCATCGGCTCCTCCTGTTCCACCTGAATTCGAATTTGCTGCCACTGGAGATGCTGAAGGAATGGACCCCCAGGACTTCGAAGCATTCCTACAAAGTACACAATTCTCCGATGTGGAGTTTTATTCAGAGGCAGAGGAACAAGGCACATCCTCACGAAGAAGAAGAAAGTCTACAGACGGTCGACATGTACATTGGAGTGACGCTCAGCAAGGTCAACAACAAGGACACCTAGAAGAAGAAGGAGCGTATGAAGAGGAGACCACTGAAGCCCCAGCCTATACAGTAGAACTCCGAAAGCTGTACCAAATTATGGAAAGAGTGCGATCACAACAACTACTCACCGAACAGAGTAGCAGAGTACTCATGACTCAGTTCTTGGAAGAAGCAGGAGTTGACTCAGAGTATAGGGAAGGTCTCTTATTGATGGTAGAAACATATGGGGTAGTGGAAGCAGTGCGCACTGCCATTCAGAGGTCTCCAGTGCAATATGACCCACGAAGGTTCCAGACACGACCACGCTCAGGGAAGAATATCCAGATTCCCATTACAGTTGCAGAAGAGCCAACTATTACATCTGAACCTATCAGGACAACCTCCCAGGCAACCGAAACGGCTAGCCAACAGCACCCAGTCACCCATGAGGAGTCCACCGAACCACTACCACCCACACCCCCACCATCACCTCCTAGAGCAGAAACAGTGGAAATCACCTCGACCACTCAACCCACCGACCCAACCTTCATCTTCCGTACTCCCATCTCTAGTTCCACCCTATTCTCTACCACTGATAACCCAATCTTTGAAGCAACCCCCATCACTGCACAATCCACCGAACCGCTCCTAGAGCCTACCCTAGGGCAACCATCACCCATACCCTCAGCCATAGGTCATCCTGACCCTAGATCCACATTCATGGGTTTCCCTGCTACCACACAACCCTTCCAGCCCCCCTCAAATTTACGACCTCAACCCCCGACCTCTCTCTCTCCATTTCTACAATCCCTCCATGACCTCCTTGCTAGAGCTTTTCAACCAGGGTCTCAACCATTTCCTGTCTTTTCAGCTCCCCACCCCACTTCGCATCTATTCACCACTTCCACACACACACCACCTACCATCCCAATGTATATGGCAGACCCCACACTCACACCCACTCCTGAAGGTATGGACATTTCACCACCCACGGCACCTCCCCCCACGATTTCACCTCCTCCCATTCCCCCTCCACCAATTTCACTCACACACACAACTTCCGTAGACACATCATTCACTGTTTCCCTTCCCCAATTCCCTTCCCATGCATCTCCCACTGTAAACACCACCCACTCATCTATAGGAAATGCATTGCACACCATGTTGGCTTGTATATCAAATTTAAGGACAGATTACATTCAGCTCCAGCAACAAAACGAACGCCTGCACGAGCACTCAGAGACACTACAGCACCGCCTTGCGGCACTAGAAGCGGAAAATGCTCGCCTCCACACACAATTCCAAACTCTCCAAGAAGCTCATGGCATATTGGAGGTACAGTTACAGAACGTAGATCAGGAAGCGGTGCAGGTGGTAGAAGGTCACCTACGGACACAGCTGGACCGCAACTCAAAACTTCAGCGAAATATGGCACTACTCAAACGCCATCTTGCGGCTGCTCAGGAAGAGAATAGACGCCTGCAAATACAAAATCAAGAGAACCTGGAGGCAGCTATTGAGAGCACACCGGGGGCACCCATCAGCCCATCCAAGTTTCAAGCAGTGACCCCCGATAATATCAAGATCATATTGGAAGACTATGCCATGCTGCTTGAAGCACATGATAAACTATCGGAGGAACTGGGACAATTGAAGCAGGAACACCAACAAGGACCAACATCAGCCTCTCCAACCACCCCCTCCGCGGCTTCACTTCTCACAGACGCAGAGGCCATAAAAGATCTCCAGAAACAGGTCACTGAATTGCAAACACGCCTACTACAATATGAGAGACCATCTTCCCCTCCAGAGGCTCCCACGGACGAAGAAGTTGTGCAAATTCCTGTGGAACAAACGTTTGACGAAGAATACGATCCGCAACCATTCCCAGGAGGCCAACAAACAGAAGAAGCGCAAGACACATTCGAGGCACCACGGCCCCCATGGCTACGTCAAGTGGAGGAAATCGGGAGTTCGCACGAAGAGCGCACAGTAGTGCAAAATCAGGCCATGAGGGTCATAGAGGAAACTGTGCTACAATCGGCTTACTTCAAGAACCTGTCATCGAGACGCCTGATCCTCTCATCTGAACTCCAATACAGGCCGTATTATATTATCTTGGCTGATTATAATGCAGAAATACAAAGAGTCACGGGTCAGATTCCTACCTTTGCGACCCAATTTCAACCCGAAGACCTTCCTCCAGAGGTGCAAAAAGGCAAAATTCGTCAACCCACATGGCGGCAGAAACTTCTAGAGACATATCCAGAAATGCTACACACATGGAACAACGCGCCTTTACACCTCCTGTACAATCCATGCTACGGTCCAGTCCCACGGCGCAGGTCTTGGAAGGCATTCAATATCAAGGTACAGAACAACGCGCAATGCAAGGAATGGCTGAACTACCCGTACATTGCGCCACCACAGGGACCACCGTCGGTAGCATATATGATGGGAACCATTCGCCACTGGATGCCGCGCTTGAAGCCCATGCAAGATGTAGCAGCGCAAATGATGCTTAAAACCTTAGATATGATGCAAGTAGTCCTGAAGACCTTTAGAAATGCAGCCGCACCACAGGTACGTCTCTCGGGGTTTAGCAATGGAAATTACGACTTAGTGTATGACATGAGCACCACCCCCAGTATTCGTGTGGCTTACGCTTGGCATGCACGCATCAAATACCTCCCTGCCTGCTACAAACAGACCTTCGAAGAAATGTTCAGATCAGGTTTCTGGGAGTATCACTCGGAGATTTTCGCACCAAAGCCAACACATCTGCTCCAACTGTTTGCTTGTGAACAAGCAATGTACTCAGAGTACTACACCACCCCGCAACCAGAGACCCCTGGTGCAATAAATTGGGATGCATTGGAAGCTGATCTAGCAAGAGGCTTAAGGATAGGAGAACATGAACTGGCCACCAATGTTATCCAATATTACATCGACCACCCGAGAGAACAAAGGTCTGTCAGGGGCGACAGACTCTAGGAAGGGGGGAGTGTTGGCATACAAAGCAACAGAGGAGTCATGCACAATACGGCAACAAGGCCAAATCATTTTTTCCCATGGATTATGTACAACTCAAGTGATTTTAATCACTACACAAACATTGTAAATCCCGTTTTTGGTAGAATAGACTCCATTTTGTGCAAGCCGAGGAGTCCTCGAGCTTGAGGAGTATTAGAAGTACCATCGTACCAATTTTCATAATTTTTAGACTTCGTTTGAGCCCTCAAATAAGCCCTGGAACCTAATTTTTAACTAGGCCGGACACTAGGTCTGGACAGGGCCAAAACTAGTCAAAAAACTATAAAAAGAGCTAGAGAGCTCATTTTGGAGGGTAGATTGTTTGTGAATTGAGCTTATGTAAAAGATCTTTTGATTAATGCAAAGCACTCCATTGTTCCTCTCCTTGTTCTTGCTTTGTGTGCGCGTGTGTGTGTATGTGTGTGCATGCTTGTGTGCTTCTCACTCACGCACTTGTGCCTTCACTTGCTCATAGTCTTCATACTAGTCCTCACGTCTCCACGGATTGACAATTATGAGGTGAATCTTCTCACGTTGGTACTCACCATTGTGCTAGAGTGACATTGCCAAAGGATGCTCACAAACTCATGGTATAGACTATGAGGAAACATTCTCACCAATTGCAAAGATGACTACAATCAAGACATTGATAAGTGTAGCTGCTGCAAGGAATTGGAGACTCCTCCAACTTGATGTGAAAAATGCATTCTTAAATGGTTTTATAAGTGAAGAGGTATACATGTCACAACCACCAGGTTTTAAAAACCCTAATCATCCATCTTATGTTTGCAGACTTAAGAAAGCATTGTATGGATTGAAACAAGCTCCAAGGGCTTGGAATTACATGTTGGTTACATATCTTCAAGATCAAGGGTTCAAAGCTAGCAGCTCAGATGCTTCTCTATTCATCAAAAGGGATCACAATGAGGTTATCTATCTATGTGTATATGTAGATGATATTATTGTGACAGGTGATGATCTAAATGGCATTCAAAGGATCAAGAGACACATGCAAGAGGAGTTCAAAATCAGTGACCTAGGTGAGCTCACATATTTCCTAGGTATGCAGGTGATATATACAGATGAAGGAATATATTTGACTCAAAGAAGATACATTCAGGATCTTCTTCTCAAGTTCAAAATGGAGAACACTAAACCTGCAGGTACACCTTTGGAGATGAATCATAAACTAAGTGTTTATGAAGGTGAGAAAATTGAAGACATTAAAGAATATCAAAGCTTTGTAGGTAGCTTGATATATGCTACTCATACAAGGGCAGACATCTCATATAGTGTGGGAGTGCTTAGTCAGTTCATGCACTCACCGAGAAGACCACACATGGATGCGGCTAAGAGAGTACTTAAGTATCTCAAAGGTACAATCAACGAAGGTATATTCTATCCTTACTCTTTGGATTTGGATATCAAAATCTACTCAGATGCAGATTGGGCTCGGAGCTAAGGATGACAGAAAAAGTACATCTGGTTACTTAGCATTTGCAGGCTCGAAGCTAGTGTCATGGAGTTCCAAGAAGCAACCAACAGTTGCTTTATCTTCAACTGAAGCAGAGTACAGAGGCTTGACCATAGCAACTCAAGAGGCAATATGATTAAAAGCATTGTATACAGATTTGGGACTTGTGAGTTCCAAACCTCACATATTTGGAGATAATGTAAGTTCCATGCATCTAGCGGCAAATCCTATTTTCCATGCGAGAACCAAGCACATAGAAGTCCATTACCACTTCATCAAGGAGAAGCTCATGGCAAAGGAGATTGTCATTTCTTTTGTTCCAACTGAAAAGCAAGTAGTAGATATGATGATGAAGGCACTTGATGGAATAAAGCTTTGTAGATTCAAAGCTATGGCAGGTATTCAACCTATCAGAGAATGAAGACTCAAGCATACTTTAGCTTGAGGGGGAGCTGTTGGAACATCAAGCTTACACTATGCTTGAGGTGGATTTGATCTACATCAAAGGCTATCGTGTCGAAAGAATATCCGTTGGAGAGTTCTTTTTCATATGCTCATTTATTGTTTTTTTTTTTTTAGAGATTTTTGATGGCTCATTTACCGTTGCAAAAGCCTTGAGCTTTACACATGTAAAGGTAGAAAGATAGAGCCCAAATCCCACGAATTTGTGGTGGTTGAAGTTGCATTCAATCAAGCAATCAACCACGTAAAAGTAGATCAAAGTAGATCTTCACTTTTCCTAGATTGTAGGAAAGTGAATTGATTCCCTCCAACAACCATTCCCACATTCATTTGAATTCAAATTCAACTTGTAAAAGTTGTGGAACACTCCTCGAGTCTATATAAAGACTTGAAATCACTTGTACATTACATGGAAGCAATATACATACACTTGTGACCATCATTGTCTTGCTCCTTCAATTCTTTGCATCATCTTCTTCGCCAACAGTAATCTTGGAGAGGCTGTTGCTCTCTCTCCAGAGCTCCAAATTGAGTGAAAGATGACTCATTGGAAATTTATTACTGTCTAGTTTATGCCTATAAAGTTTCAAAGCATTTGGTTCAGTAGATTGGGAGAAATCTGCATTTTTTTGTCTCGGGGTCAATCTCTACGTATTCCTGAAAAATAGGAAGTACCACCGGTGAATGTCCCATTCATTCCTATAGCATATTTTGCTTATTCCTTATACTTTTGTGCATTCCATACACTCAACCTTATGTGTATCACTCCCATAAAAGGATTTTTTCTAATTCTAATCACGCTGGTCGCTATGGGCATTTGAAGTTCATTGTCTCTTCCATAGATAGTAACTTTTTGAGCTAGTCGACGCGCGAACCTATCTATTTTGTATCGAATCATTATCCTTGATGCTCCAAAGTACATAGTGTGTTTCTTTGCACTTATTGCATGCCTATAAGGTCTATTTGAGTCTCCATAAGCTCAAGGGCTGGTCTTGTGCCGGTTGGCTTGACCAAACTTCGTCGCTTCGAAACACACTTTTCTACTTTCGACAAGCTTCTCCAAGTTCTTTCAACTAGAGTCCACAAGCGCATGTGTGATTACTCCTAAAATGTTTTCCGCTAGAGTCCAATAGTGGTTGGTGTGACCTCCACCATCACTTTAGCACCTTCCACTAGATTTCACTAGTGGTAGGTGCTCGCCACTCGAGTTAAGTCTCTTTGGAGTCAAGTTAACTCACGTTAACTTGAGTTAGAAGTCTCTAGAGCTCTTTGGGCAAAGCTCTCTCCCCATGCTTCCCATGGGGGTTAAACCCAAGACCACCTCCATCTCAAGCTTGAGACGTACTTAACTACTTTGCTAAGAGGATCACTTGTTTGAGATCACATGAACCTATGCTTAAGTCTAGTCCAAACAAAGTTTCAAGATCTTCAGCCATACACATGAGTGACCAAACAATGTCTGATTTGAGATCCATCTGAACTTGTCGGACATTTAGATCATAGACCTACTTTCTTAGATTCTTCCCCCTTGGAAAAGGTCCTTGTTCTCAAAATTAAAGCTATGAATAGAAATTGGAGACATACCCTCGAGCCTCATTTTCTAACCTGGAAGAACATGTTTCATCTTTGTGGTGAGATCCGTACCTGAATGATTCAAAACACCATCTAGATTTTCACTTGATTAACTGATCTGAGTGCAAAGTAGGAAATGAATAATAAGGGTGGATAAAAAAACATCCCTATCCAATTCACTATTTTCACTATGTGCTATCTAAGCACTAACATGTGAAAGGGGTGGATTCAAATTATGAGGGTCCATTTACGGGCACCATTTTTGCATGGACTTAGTAACTAAGGTGGGAGTTCTATCCCTATCAAGTCTTTAAGAACTCTTGGGTCACTTGAATTTGATTTGGAACTCAAACTAGAAGCTTGGTTGACTCAAACATCTAACTTAGATGTTTGTACTATGGTTCACTTGTAACCAACATTTACTTGATTTATTACCTGATTGGATTACTAGTTTGTCCTGATGGACTTGAAAAATCCTATGTAAAGTGTAGGAGAAAGTTTTCCATTTACTTTTGATCAACCTTACTTTAACTTGGTCAAGTCAAATTCAAAATGAAAGTTGTCCAAATTAAGACACTTTTCTCAAAGATTTCAACTTTAAGCTCTTGGGACTCTTTTCTTTTCAAGAGTGTACTAAAATCTATGAAAGTTGTTAGATTTATGCTATGTAACTTGAAGCAAACTCAAATGAATAAGTCAACTTAGACTTAACATCTTTTTGAGAATGAATAGGTTCTTTTATAAAACATCTATCTAGGATGTTTGATTCAGTTACCTTGTTCCGATCGACTAACACTGATCTTTCTTGAAAGGAGCCAGATACTCTATCTGAATCAGACCCAAAATCTTCAAGAAGTAGAAAGGAAAACTAAAACTTTGTACAAACAATTCAAACTTTTAAGATATTGTTAACTAATTAGAATCAAATTGATCAAAAGCTCACACAAACAATACAAGGAAAAAGAGAAAGATTAGGAGCACAACACAAATTGTATTATGAACTATAGAATTTGCAAAATTAAGAAGCCCTTTAGGGTTATCTCCATATATACAAGTCAAGCAAAAACATTTTAAAGAAGAGCATTCATGTTCATCATTATCAAAATATACTAACATGTTAGTTGACATAAATAAACTAATGATTATATGTGAAAGAAGGATACCTAAGGGCATACCAATCCATTATGAAAGGGATGTGGCACTATTCTATTTGAAAGTCTATTTGAAACTCGGAGTATAGTAAGGCTTCCACTAGATGATTTACATGACGTGATAAGTTATAACCCACAATCATTCTTCCTACCACTCTATATGAACTTGACTATACCAATTGGTAATGCTCACAAAAACTACTGCAATTGTACCGGTTAAGATCGAAAAGAATTGGTCTTTTCAATTTGATGCCCTTATTTTGAACCACCTAAAGCTTTTGGTGATTCTTTATTCTATCAATTATTGTTTGTGAATACCCTTTTTGGAAGGACAAGTGTGCAAGAAATCCTTAAAAAAAGGGTCCATATGACAAGGTGTAGGTAGCTATATATGGAGATTTGGCAATGTGCATACATATTATGCCATACTGGTTAGAAAGCTAATTGTAACTTGGTGGTCATTAGTTAGGTCAATCTTTTGATCCCAGTGTCTGCGTCTAACATACGCTTAACCTCAAAGTTCACTTAGCACTAGTTTTAACTTATTAGGTCTTCCAATCTGGAGTCATAGCTTTGTTATATTAAGTTCAAAGTTTGAGTTTCAACCTTGTTTGCAAGTTGCAGAGAGTGCACTCCACAGCTCTTAGGATAGTAGCTCTCTCCGAAGGATAGGAGCCTTGAACCTTTTTGCAATCTGGACATTAATAATGATCCTCACAAAAAGTAAAGGACATTAATAATGATCCTCATAAAAAGTAAAAAGATGCCTGTTTAGTCCAGACGCCTGGTTTAGTGGTTGGATCCCTCGCCTCTTGAGGCAGGGGCATGGGTTCAACCCCCTTGTGCTATGGGATAGATTTGAGCCTTCGGGAGTGGAAAATATGGTGGTGCCTTCGGGCAAAAAATCGTGTAGTGCCTTCGGGCCAGTTTAAATCCCATCTATTGTAAGTCCTTCCCGGTCTGAGTCTAACCCCTGTTCTTGTGGGATAAGGGGGGTCCCATGGGTACTAAGCCCTTCCTTGTAGAATTGCAAGTTCAAAGTTAAAGTCGGGGGAGTAGGCCTCGGCTGAACCTCCTTAAAAAAAAAAAAGATGCCTGTTTATTAATTGTGCCTTCAAAAAATCGACAATTTTTATTTCTTGCCTTTAGAAAATTGCAAAAAAATGCTCAATTAGGTATTTTGATTGGTTCATAAAAAGGTTTTTTGTGAGCACTTACGACTGATCAACCAATGTGCTCAAGTTGTATCTTGCGCCTATGTGAACCAGGCCTATGTCCTCTTCTACTTGCAAGTTGTAATCGCCCCAATAAGAGATCTCTCTTTTATATAACTTGAAGCTTTTTTTTTTTTAGAAAAAAGAAAGCTGAGACACGCATAAAAAGCGAGAAAGACCTTTTTCTGAGGATATTTGTTTTTGTATCTGGATATGACATCCACGCCACACATTGTCAAAAGACAGGAGTACACAAACGCTTTTTGGATAGGGCAAATAAACTGCTACCAGCCATCGTGCAACTGTGCATTTGCCAAAAGCCGGGCCCCCGACACGTGGAAACAAAGTGAACTGCATAGACGCTTTTTCCAGTCCATCTGTCTCCGCATTTCGAAGTTGGAGGATGATATCTCGTAAAGCTTCATCCATTGCTCTCAGAGATAGCCACAGAGAACCGCAGAGGGAGTTTGAGAAGGATGGAGACCATAGCCAACGGACATCTACGACATTTTCCATAGGCAATTCGTGGTGTCCCTTTTCTTAAAGTTTTTCATGCGTCCTCCCTTCATCTTCGGTCCCGCATCTGCACTTGATTCATGAAGGCGGTTTCCCCATATTTTCTCTACGCTAAGCATAATGGAGGCTCTATTATTGCTGCAGACATGGACTTCGCTTATATCTGCAGTTTTATGTGAAGGCTAATTTCATTATGCACAAAGTTACGTGCTTATAAGCATGGACTTCTCAGATGTTCATATTGTTTTCTGCGACCATGACAAAGAAACAGGGTCTTCGACGTTGGCTCTCCTTCAGAAATGTACTTATAAAGGTAATTCTAGTATCCTCGGAACGAGTTTGAAATGAGACGCAGCCTGCTTTATATATTTATAGCTTGCCCGGGAGCAGGAATGGCTGTTATTGGTATTCAAATAGGCCTAGGAATATTTTGCTTTTCAGAATTTTATTTTCCCATGAAGAATTTGTTTCAGCTTCCATATGGATGCATTGTCTCAAGGAAGGGATGGAAACTTCCAATTTCGCTAGATCTTATCAACCTTCTACTGCTGCAGTAACTATACTTCTGAGAAAAGACATGTATACTGCATTCTTTTATTGTGTGCAATCGGTCTACGTAGGTGCGCATATTAAAATTGCTCCCTATCATGGACTCCAAAGCAGGTGTACTGCATGAACAACTCATTGCAACAAAAACATGGAAATACATTTTTCTGCTTACCATCGAAGTCAATGAAAGTTCTTTATAATGATAGTGATAATAAATAATATCATTGATAATTTTTGCATTGAAATTTCAGTTGTATTAAATGAATATGATACAAGAATCAAACTCTCTAGAGAAGGTCGCAGAATCACTTGATGGTGTACCAGTTCCTGGGGCGGAAACCCAAGTCATCTTCTTTTATGTAGAAAGACGGACTTCCCTCTTTGGAGTGTTTGAACGTGAGGCCAGTTTTACAATTATTGATTCTCCTAGCAAGGATGGTTAACGTTCTCTTAAGCAAAGGGGAGTTCTTTCCTTGTCAAGGTTGTTTGATTTCTTTGACTCGAGATTTCCCGTAAAAGCTCTCCGTCAATTACATTTGATACCTTTGCGGGTCAACGTAGCCAAACATGCTTGTTTCCAAAAGAGTTACTGCTTCTAATCTAGGATGACTTCTTTAAGTTGTCTTTCAAAGTACGATACCACGGGCAAGAGAAAGTGATGAATTGATTCCTTTCTGCACCGCATGCAGAATTGACTTCGAATTTTTCTGCCTTCACATTGGACCAGATATCTTGATCAGTAAGCAATGACATTACTAAAGATTTTTCGCTGTCAAGCAGACGATGAGAATGACTTAAACCCCAAGTCTCCACCTCGCTTCCATCCCAAGAATGGGGGTGATGTTTATCAAGTTTGTTGTAGAGACTGGGCATTTATGCAACAATCTGACATTTGAGAGCTTAAGGACTCCTTCCAAATAGATCCCGTTTGTACAAGGGCTGATTGGTATTTTGAGAAATCGGCAGTGTGATTCTCTCTCGCTTCCAAAGGGTTATTTTGCTCCTATTAAGAATCCAATCTTCATGTTGAACCTTTAATTGGACGTGAAGTCAACTTTTATTTAAGCAGTATTCGCTCTTTTTTACAAGTTTGGTCACTCCACACTTCAGAATTTTGATGCATAATGTTCCAGCTCTTGCAAAGCCCGTTGGCCCAGCTGGACGAATGTCTTTCACGAGCGACCATATAGAAGTCACCTAACAATTTGAAACCCTTGGTCCACAATGTTTAAGCTCTTATTTGATCCTTTAATGGTCCGATTGAATGATTGTTTCTTATGGAAAGCTATATGGAATTTCTTAATCCGGTCTTTGGATCACCTTAAATTACAGTTTTCGCTAACTAGGTGAGAGATGAATGATCAAGACTACAAAGGGGGTAATATATATAGACTCCACAAGGGTCAGATCGACCATTAAGCACCTTAGAATTGTCAAACCGACTTATGCCAGTTGAGTCTAGGTCAGTTTAGTTGACTTAGGTCGGTTCAGCTGACCTAACAAAAATGAGAGTGTCCTTAGTTGGATAGGGAATATTTTATTTACCATTAGTTGGCCACTGCCCCCCCGGGGACCCAAAGCTGCTCTCCTGAAGCCTAAAAATAGGAGATTTTGGTTAACTCTTTCCCTATAACATATGTCACTTATTTGCCAACTTAATAACTCTACCTAACCCAAAGCTTAGATCCACAAATGGTCACCTTTTTGCAATCTGATCACATAGACGTCACCTGACTATCTAGTTAGGACTGGATTGAAGTGTCCAGACTCAGAACATGGTACCTTCTCATAATGGGGGCCTTACGACTTGGAGCATCATGGATCACTAGTGGGCTCTTATCAGGGTGGAGCATTGAACATACCTAACCTTATTTAGTTATCTGCTCGTCGTTTAAGGTTCAGGTGCTTCACAAGTCCAGTTTTCTAGCTCTTTAATTGGTCAAAATAGCTGAAAAAGACCAACTACATCAGTATCAAGGTTTTGTACATCAAGAGATGCCAAAGGTTTTGGAATTTTAGGCCATCCTTCCGAGTCCTATGAATTTCCGAAACCTTTTATTGATAATCAGGCAAAGTTGCAATATAAAGCTTAAACGTTAATAATTGCTTCATTATCAGTGCCTGCTACTTATTTCACCATTTGTTTTAGATCTGCCTGAACTTTTGGATGCCTTTCCAGTAACTCTGGTGATGTTTTTGTCTATTCGTAGTTACTGCAGTGAAGAGTGCTCGAGATGTAATTGAAATTCTCAAATCAAAAGCTGCAGATGTAGATATCATCCTGACTGATGTTGAACTTCCCCAGGAAAAGGGTTTCAAGATTCTGAAACACATTGTAAGACAAGAAGATCTTGGACACATCGCTGTAGTGGGTAAGTTTATCAAACATGAGCATGATTTGATCAAGTTTTCCAGTTGATTTAGGCATGTGAAGCAAAATTAGTGGAAGGAAGAATCACTGGTTCATGTCCTTCTGTAGCATTACTGAATTAATTCCCTCCCTCCCGTTTTGGAGTTGTTCAGGATTATGTTTGTTTCATCCTTTGCTATCTTTGGCACATTCCTTCTTTGTTGCCTTTTCAGTAATGTCCGAACAGGATGATATGGCTGTGGTTGCGAAGTGCTTACTTCTGGGAGTTGCAGACTATCTTGTGAAGCCATTACGGTCAAATGAAGTGATGAATTTATGGACACATATGTGGAGGAAAAGGAGAATGGTAATATACATAACCTGATGCCAGTCTTTTGCACTCATTGTCATTCGCTTATGTGGTTCTTGGTCGAAATCAGACACGGGAATATTTAGTGTCCTTTTCTGTTATTTCTGAGTTGGAAGACTTGTAGACGTTAAACCCTTTTTTCTCTGTGCAGCTCGGCTTGCCCAACAAGAATGTGGGTCTTGAAGGGATGAGTTTCCTCCCATCATTGCAGAAGCCAACAAAGACAGCTGACTTGTTATCAGGATATCGGAACTTGGATCATTTCCAAGTTTCAAATACACATCAACCTTTTTATTCACGAGTAAAATTTTTATTGCAGTCGAAAGCAACATTGTTCCAGTCTTCACTGCATTATGTGTAATCAGCTAATGGCTGTTTTCAGGATGCCACAGTACAGCCAGAGCTGGAATTGTCATTAAGACTGTCTCTTAATTACACTACCGAAAAGTTACATAAGCATGCCAACATAGGTAAGAGGTTTGGAAAAATTGCTATGATTGATTGGATAATGATATTGCAGCCTCAAAGGCCATTTTGGGTTGCATATATATTTTCTAAACATTGTTTCTGATGGGTTGATATGTTTGCAGTTTAAACATTGTTTCTGATCGGTTGAAATGTTTGCAGTTCCATTGGCAGCTCAGACTTCTCCTCCCAATGGAAGACTCTTCCACCCATCAGCATTTCCAGCTAATCTTAACTCGTATAACTTTCAGCCTGATGAACAGTCTGGTACAAACGCGTATTCTCCAAGTAGTTCATGGTCCAAGAGATCGGTAAATTCGCAAGTGAATTCAAATAATGTTCCTCAGGACATACAGGAGCTAGTGAATGAAGTGCCAGGTGATCATGTCTCTAATAGCACTTACAAAGAAACGTCAATGGTTGATGAAACTAGGTCAGGGGATATAGAGAGTCAAATGTGTGATGAGCCTGAAGGACTTCGTGTGGACCAAGTTCCTATTCCATGCATTACCACTGATGATAGTATAACCAGTGGAGGACAGACATCCACTAAAAATATACAAGGATTTCAGTTGCACCATACCTACATTAGATCATCTCCAGTGTGCATAGAGCAGAGTGTGGCCTCCAATGTACAGAAAACAACTGTATCAGGGCATCTTTATTTAACTTGCAACCCACCACAGCAGCAGCCTCTTCCATACTGTCATGAAGCTGGCATTGCTAACATTCCTCAAGTAGGAAATAGTTACACCTTTTACCCTTCGGCACAGGTGGCAGTACCTGTTGATAGCTTTTCATCGTGGCCTAATGTGTTCTCTCCCCCTCCCTTGTCTGGTGGGAAACTTGTTCACTTAGAAAGAAGAGAAGCAGCACTTAGCAGATTCCGGATGAAGCGTAAAGGTCGATGTTTTGAGAAGAAAATAAGGTATGCCAGTAGGAAGAAATCTGCAGAGCAAAGGCCGAGGATTAGAGGCCAATTTGTGAAAAAAATTATCTTATCTAATAATGTTATCTCAGAATCTATCGCCGATGAAGAAGGAGAAGCAGACGATGAGCAAGGACATAGTGAATGGAACAAAAATTCCTTTCATGATTCCCCTAGAGAGAACTCCAGAGCTGATTGATGTTGTTTTTTCTGTCAATCTGCTTGACAGAAAGAAGACTTTCAAATGGTTGCATAAACATGTTCAGGGGAGAACGAGAGTAGAAGTTATCAGCAGAGAAAAGGCAAAGACTTCTGGGCGCGTCTTTAAAAAAACGTTCTACATATCAATACTGACAGGAAACCATCCATGCTGAGGAACAAGATTGATTGGTAAGCAAAAGTGAAGTAGATTGAATGACAGTGATTGCCAATTCATTTTAGAGGAGGAGACAGGTGACTAATATCATTTGTGTACCAATCTGCTTGTCAGAAGATACCTTAAAATTGTTCCTTAGAACAAAAGAACCACACTAAATCAAGGAGCGAGATTGACGGGATGGTAATGGGATGGCTGCAACGTGTGCTCTTAGCGGATTTGAGCATGTCTGAATACGGGCCTCACAGTAACCTCTCTTATAGAGGAAGAGCAAGCTTCAATTCCTTGATGGTTGGATGTGCCAGACCTGCTTCCAATAGGGATGCTTGACATGAATGGCCTGCTCGCTTCAATATTCAGAAGAATGATGACGTTCGTAGCTTTGTGTGGATTCTGGAGCCTTCCTTCACCTGCTAGTGGCAGAAAAACGTTTTTGCCATTTTGCACTGAGAAGGGATTGTATTATATTTACATCCCTTCATCCTAAAGCATAGATGTTGTAGCTCATTGCCTTTTTCCATTTAAGCGTATATATATACCCATCAAGGATAATCTTGGTGCATGAAAACTTGTCCCATCCCCGACACATACGCCCGCCTGTACACAGACACACGCACAGAGAGATGATCAAAGTTCAAACTGTATCAAAAAATGATGCTAGAATCTGGGCTTCCAGAGAAGCTTTCACAGCGTCTTGATCATTTCCTCATCATCTTCTGCCTTTTATCTGGAGAGACTTTTTGAGTGTCTAAACTGGCCATTCTTATAGGAAGGATGAACAAATATGGTCTAGAATAATGGAGAGTTTTATTCTTCTTCGAAATTTGCTGGTCATCTATAGTCGTGTTCGATAGCGCTTTGCAGTTGAGGCATTAGATGTAAGATGGCGTCTCCTGTTACAACCATATTGCGATAATTAGGGGAATGAGGGAAACACATGAAGGAAGTCCGCGTTGGCTTCCTGTTCCAAACCTATTGTGATACTTTTAGGGTACGAGGAAACCACATATTAACCTCTTTTGCAACGCGCTCTTGATCCGCAAGTTCTGCCCCTAGTCACATTTTTTTTTTTTTTTTTTTTTTTCAAATGGAGGTTCAGCCGAAGCCTACTCCCCCAGATTTTAACTTTGAAATTGCAACTGTACAAGTGAATGGGCATAGCACCCGCGGGACCTCCCGTATCTCACAAAGCAGGGGTCACATTCATTTGTATTATTTTCCTCCTTTTTAATTAAAGTTCTGGAGAGTAGGCCACTACCGAACTTCTTTTCGAGAGTCCCATGCCACTGTCCGGATGGTTGGACCTCTTGCTTTTTGAGGCTGGGGAGAGGGTTCAACACATGTTGGCAGCACTTGTGAGGGACATATAAACTTTGGAATGATGTAACATGTGGCTGATGTGCCACCGCATGTTTTGTCCCGCGGTAGTTGTGAACGCCGTTCAACCCAGTTATGTAAACTCCTGTTCTTGTGGGATAAGGGGGGTCCCATGGGTACTATGCCCTTCCTTGTACAGTTGCAATTTCAAAGTTAAAGCCTGAAGGAGTAGGCATCGGTCGAATCTCCATTTAAAAAAAAAAAACTTCTTTTTTATTTAAAAAAAAAGTCATTTTTCACATTTCTGGAGATTTAAGCGTAGGGTCATTTAGTCTTCTCGTTAGATTGTTGGAGTGCCTGAACATACGGTCACAACAGAGGGAGAGTTCCTTCTATTATCGAAGTTGTCACATTCTTTTTGGACCCGAAATTTTCACAACCTCTCCTCTTATTCCAGTCTTGGGTTTCGTTGGGCTCCAATCAACACCTCCTACAACTAGATTTTATTTCCATGAGATTCATATCCTTTTATAGTCTATGATACACCATGAACTTGTGGGGGCAATTACAAATAGATATTGTGGTTTCTTTCTGCTTCGCGAATCATCTATTTTCATGGGCTTTCCACCTTGAAATGTTTCCCCTTGCATTGATCGACATTATATCTGATGCCATTTCAGACGATGGGAATATTAGCTTAATGTTTGGTAGGTTTCTTATAGATCCATAAGCCTGAGAAGTCTATTGCTCCTACTTTACACAGAATCAAGCCTGGTTGTATCATAATCCATCTTCAAACATATGAATCCAAAACTCAAGGTTTGTTGGGTGCACGTAACCATGTACTTGATGATGATGGAAGAAAAATACGAAACACATAAGACTACAGAAGATGACAGCCACAACCAAACATGAAGCGATGATGGAAGAAAATATGAAGCACATGAGATTACACAAGATTAAAATCCACAATCTATAGGGAAAAATTGTTGAAAATAGTTCTTGAGCTTGAAATGTTCATATCTTGTTCGTTTATCAAAAAGTTATACTAGGTTTGTTTTGAATATTTTGTAAACGTATATACATAATAGTCAGGATGCACCATTTACATAAACACAACTTTATGTTTTCATCGCAGCAATGAAACCATACCTACGGGAAAAAGGGGTTAGGGGAGGCTTAACAGATTGATAGCATAATAGGGTGAGAACAGAAATCAGTTCAAATTGGACTTACGAAAAAAAAAAACCTTCAAAGAAGAAGAAGAAAATGCTCTATTTTACTTCGTTCAAAAATCTAAAAACTGTTTTATACCTAGTTTTTTTGTGTCCCTCTATATTTGGGTGGCCAATTGAGAAGATTAAAAAATATAAGTTATTTTAAATGGGAGTCTGTAGCTCAGTCGTGAGTAGAACCTCCTTTAATGTCAATCCGGGAAGACATGAGGATGATATGAAGACCTCGAGCAAGTGATCTGCACAAGTGGTGATGGAGAAGCACACAAGCATGCACACACATACACACACACGCACAGATAGGTAAGAACAAAGAGTGGAACAACAGAAGCTTTGACTAAGATCAACAGACAATTATAAGAGCTCTTTTTAGTTCAAACTACAATTTGCTCTCCCCAAAAGTGAGCTCTTTAGCTCCTTTTATAGTTGTTGACTAGCTAGTGGCCCTGTCCAGACCTAATATCCGGCCTAGTTAAATGGCTTATTTGGGGGCTCAAATGAACTCTAAAAGTTATGAAAATTGGTACAAGGCTGGATATAATACTCCTCAAGCTCGAGCACTACTCGGCTTGCACAAAATGGAGTTCCAAAAAGGTAAAATGATATTTACAATGGTATTCATTGTGTGTGTAGGGTATGATTCAAATTTTTGCATACACTTCCTTGGAGCTCCCTACACGCTCCTCTGTTTGAGAGTTACCTTCCTTATTGATCTTATTTCTCAGTCCTTCTTTGGCTTATTTATCTGCTAGGATCTGCCTGGCCTTCACCCTGCCTTGTGCTTCCTTGTCGTATCATGCCCAAACTGCCAACACTCCCCCCTCACTCGTGTCTGTCATCTCTGACAGACCCTTGCTGACCCGAGCGTTTAATGTAATATTCAATCCCATCTATGGCCGATTGATGTTCCTTGAGCCTGAGTCCTCTGGCTAGTTCTATGAGTAAAGCGTCCCAATCTACTGGTCTACGTACCTCACGATGTGGCATACGCAGCTTGTTTGAGTGTAGGATCTGCTCCATGGCAAATAAGTGTAACAAATGAGAGGGTCTGAGAATGAAGATTTCTGAGTGATACTCTCAGAACCCTGTGATAAACATTTCTTTGAATGTCTGTTTGAAGCATGCTGGGAGATATTTGACACAAGCGTGCCACGTGTATACAACATCTATGGATGGAGTGGTGCTCATATCATATACTAGATCGAGGTTGCCTTCGTTAAAGCCTAGGTCCGAGAGGTAAGGCTCTCTAACATTTTTGAATGTGCCGTTACATGTGGTACGTTCTTGAACCTAATGCTCCAATGCCTAATGGTGGAAATCATATATGCAACCATTGCAATACCAGGTGGCGGTGCCAGATATACATAGTTAAGCCACTTGTCGCATCCTTTGACATTCTTTACTGTGTTAGCAAACTCCGGCCATGATCGTCCTCGAATGACAGGGCACTAATAGGGGTTATACTTGATATACAAAGGCATGTTGTTCCAGATGCACACCATCTCCGGGTAGGTTTCTAGTAATCGTATCCTCCAGGTAGGCTGGAAGATGGTGCCCTGTGTCCCACTCTCAGGAATGTCCTCAGGGGCAAACTAGGTTGCAAAGGTTGGCTCCTTCTTGGTGTGATGCTTGATCTCTGCATTATAATCTACCATTAACACAAAATGATACATAATGATCGTCGAAAGTACCAATCCACCGATGATGAGATAAGTGCTTGAAGTAGTCGGATTTGATTACGATTTCTTCCAGATGAGACATGGATTGTATCTGAACTACCACTCTGTCATCATGAGTGTGGCCAAATTTTTCTAACTTCTGTAGCCATTCCGGAGCTTCAATCTCGAATGTATCGAGCCCTTTCTCTGTTTATCGGCCTCCAAGTGTGGGCATGGCTTCGTAGCGTTCCTCAAATGTCTCTTCAACTTCAATCAGGACTAGCTCTTCAGGTTCTGGCTCCACCATTTGAGAAGGTTTCCATTCATACTGTAGAAGTTGAGTCTGCAAAGTGGCCACTTGTGCTTTCAATTCAGTTACATCTTCAAGTGTGGCGGTTGTAGGTGCTGCTTCCTTTTGTTACTCTCTTTGACTAGCCAATTGCCTTCGTAGTTCATCATGCTCTTTTTCTAATGCATCATATGCCTCTAGGAGGTCTGCATGTGTATCCAATATTGTCTGCATGGTGGTTGAAGGAAGGGCTGTGAAGCACTCCGGGTCGATCTCTAAAGGTGAACCTTCCATTGCCGCTTGTAGATTTTCTTCATTCTCTTTTTGGAGTCTTTTGTTCTCTTCTAATGTTGCGGTGTCGGGAAGAATCGGTTGCTCGGATGATGGATCAAGTCATCCGCCAGTACGGTCGGCACACACTGGGTGTTTGAGACAAACTCGAGTAAATTAAGTATACTTACAGACTAGGATAAATGAAGGTTCAAATAGCTCTAACTACTTAATGTATGAAAGATCTAATAAATCTCTAAACTTAACCAATATGAAATGCTTATTACTCTATCCTTCTATGGACAGTATGGTTGAGCTTCCCTTTACCTAGCAATAGTGTAATTCACCCATGCATATGTACTTAATAAACTAAGTAAATAAATAATTTATATGAATAAAATAAAATAATACACTTTATATGTATTTCTCCTTCTCTCTCTCTCCATGATCTCTTTCTCCACAATCTCTTTCTCTCTCTCCATGATCTTTTTCTCTCTCTTTCTCCACGATCTTTCTCTCTCTCCATGATCTCTTTCTCTCTCTCTTTCTCCACCCTCTGAGCTTTCTGAAACGTCGCCAAGCTCTGAAGCCGACAGCGCAGCCGATTGCCAATGGGGCTCCACTCTCTCTCTCTTTCTAAACTCTCTCTGCCTAACAGAGTTGCTGGCCCATGTGCAAGCTACTACCAGAAGACGTGTGAGGAAAAAAAAAAAGATTATCATCTCTATCTATCTATCTAATCTTTCTAACTTTCATCTAGTCGTGTGTTGCCAAATACCAGTGCCCTCTCTCTCTCTCTACATTCACTCCAGAGCACGATAGCAACCGTCTTCTTTCTCTCTCTTTCCTCGGAGTCCGCGCACTACTCTTCAGTTGCCATCAATCTAGAAGGAGGGGGAAGGTGATTACTCTCCCTCTCTCTACTAGCCTAAACTTTTGCTCATCCTCTCCGTTCGTGAAAACAGCGCCCGCCAGAGCCGATCTCCATCTTTCTTAGCTTTTCCTAGTGGGTCATGCATCATCAGTTGTCGAAAAGAGAATAAATCTCTTCCTGAGTGATATATACCGTCGCCAAACTTGTCAAAGAAGTAGATGAACTTTTCTCTAACATCTCTCTTGGCATCAAGGCTTCTACGTTCTGCTGTGTGTGCATCTGTCAAGTGAAATGGAGCATAAAAAAAACAACTCTATCTAAAGAAATAAGAGAAAAAGAAATAGAGAATCTTACCTGCAAGAAAACATTAAAGAGAACTCAAGCCCAATACATATAATATACTTACTCAACACATTTATAAACCACACTTTTGGTTTTGCTTTATTTCCTTAACCACACTTTAAATCATTAACACTCACCACACTTTTCATTTTACTTTAACCACTTTAATTACACAACTCTTCTACTCCTCTCTTTTCATCTACAACAACTCACACCATTCCTTTACCTTTCTTATGCTTTAAATGCACATCTTTTTCTCACCATTCTTTAATATTGACTCATATATACCACTCATTATTTATCATTTTTAATTAAATTATTCTTTAATTTAATAATTCATTAATACTTTAATTTTAAATATACACTAAGGTTTTAATACCTTAATTATTATAAAAACTCATTAATAAAATCACTAATTAATGCATAAAATAAAATAATGTAATTAATCTAAAAAATATATGTGATATTAATTAAATGTATCCATATCATAGTTAAATTAAAGGTTCAGTCATTTCATTTTAACATCTACACATACATACATACCCTCAGAAATCCTAAAAAATAGTCATATATATACTTTCATACCCATTTATCTAGCTAAACATATATGTTTCTACCCATACGCCTATATTCTAGGGTACATTTACACATTGAAATGGCGTTTTAGGATAAAACCCTAACATATACACATTTAAGTTTTAGTAAATTAAACTTGCAGG
The DNA here is from genome assembly GCA_020310875.1 of Ceratopteris richardii. Lineage (NCBI taxonomy): Eukaryota > Viridiplantae > Streptophyta > Polypodiopsida > Polypodiales > Pteridaceae > Ceratopteris > Ceratopteris richardii. The sequence continues at coordinate 175,196,038 of CM035413.1, forward strand.
CACTCCCAGTGAAAATCGGTCAACTCAAAGCAAAAAAGGGGTTTAGATATCAACAATCAAAAGTATTTTTATTTCCCAGAATATCAATTTGAAGATGGAAATCTTTCCGACATTCATCCCCACCAAATCTGCAAATCGATGATCATCTTGAAAGCCAACCATAACATAACATCAATTATTTGATGGGCCAATTTGCAGATCGAGGGAAGCAATATTTGTGATGATCATCTTGAAAGCCAACCATAACATAACATCAAATCTTTTATAAATTAATTGCAAATTTCTCAAATATAACAATCTTTTATGCAAAAATGCTCATGAAGTTTATTGAAGTTCAATCTAGTGATGAAAACATATCAAATTATAAAGTTAAGCTATCAACCAGGTCAATCAACAAAAGATTAATCTAAATTTCGACCATTTATAAACTTTGTAAAGATCATTATAAACAAAAGTCTTCTTCATCTACTCAAAATCCGGTCTCATCATATACATGCACTTACATATAGGCAATCAAACATGGCAAAGAAATCAACTAAATCTACTCATACAGACATCCGCCTTGTTTGCCCAATTTTATTGACTAGATGTGTTTTCTACAACTAGCTTTCTTCATCTTTATATAGGTGATATCTTTTTGGAATGAAAGAAGGTATAACTTCCGATCATCATAATGTTTTTCTTTTCTTTTCATTTTTCTATTTTTCTATTTTTCTATTTTTTTCTATTTTTGTTACATTCGTAACTTTTTTGTTTTGAAGGGGAAAGGCTTAACCCCTTATTCCGAGCTAAGGTTCTAGATATATGTATAAGAAAGACCTAGGATTTCATAGACATGGATCATGCATCTATATGCTCCTACATATATATAATTACTCCCATTATTTGAAATGAACTACAAATCCTTTTCCCAAAATGAAATTTCTCACTCCATTCATAAACTTAGAAACCTAAATCATGTTTGTTTTCCTACTATGATTAAATAGATTTTCTTTATAATGTGATAATCTTCATTCCAGATTTTATAATTTTATTTGTTATTATGAATGCAAATGACATGCATAAATAAAACCATAAAGAATTTAAAACATAGAAAAATACAACATGAAATTAACTTCCCCTTCAAGCTTCTTATCTTCAGCTTTATCATAAAACAATCTTTAATTTATTTGCACAAAAGCATCTTCAACTCCTGCTAAAAATCAACAACAACTAGACTCACAAGTAAAATTAGTTTTCATAAATAAACTTTTATCTTTATAAGTGTAAAAGAAAAAACACATTTGAAAGAAAATTCATACATCATTTCTATTAATTAAAATTTATTCATCATATTCTTCATCATACAATATGTCATAATTTTCTTCATTTCTTTGTTTGAATAATTGAACTCTTTTACCTGCAATTAAATTCTTAAGAGGTGTTCCATCTAATTCTCATAAGGCATACATTCCATTATCATAAACTTTGAGTACCACATAAGGTCCAAACCAACGTCATTTTAATTTCCTACGAACATCATACTGGGAATCAAATATGGTATCATAAATCAAATCCCAACCATCAATTTGTATTGGCTTTGGCCTTAACCTATGCGATTTATCAAAGTACTTTTTATTCTTTATTCAAGATTCTTTTAATTTAGCTATAGCTTCCTCTATCTTTTCATTCCCTTGTTCAAGTTGCTTAATTCGTAGAGCTAAAAGATTTGTTGTAGACAGCTTATCATGCCATGGAAGATTAGTCCAAGTAAGTATTTACGCATGAACAGGAAAAATAGGTTTTTGGCAGTACATTAATTCTACTGGCATATATCTCGTAGTTCTAGTACAGATCATTCTATTAGCCCATAATGCAAATGGTAGATATTTCAGCCAATTTTTAAGATCATCATTGCAGGCTTTAGAAATCGCCTTAATAATTGGAGAATGCTCTCTTTCTATTTTCCCGTTAGCTTCAGGGTTATAAGTAGTGGTAAGGGCTAAACAAATTCCATGCCTAGCAAAGAAATCTCTAGCCTCCTGTGCATCTAATTCTCCCCTATCAGCTACTACCTTTTGAACATAACCAAATCATAAAATTACATCTTTAAGAAGAAATTTACATACATTGAATGTGGTTTTAGATCGTAGAGCTCGGCCTTCTACATGGTTTGTAAGATCTTCGCGTGCAAGAACTATGTATCTCATCCTATCTATACCTTTGGGCATGGTCACTAAATCAACTACCCACTTATAATGTATACATGGTGGATAGGTAGGGTGCAATGGATCCCTATGCTTAACTGACGAATGTAATTGACATATATCAAGTACTTCTGGATATTTATCTTTTGTAGGTGATAAGCCCATCTCATGGTCTTCAAAAAAGAAACCACCGCAACTATCACTTGATGATACATGTGAACCTTGGCTTATAATCACTTGTTCATTTACCGTTGTAAAAGATTAAATTCTTGAAGAATCTTGTAAAAGCTTGTATCTCGTGGAGTTAGGAGGAATATTGGTTATGAATTAAGCTTAAGAGAATAACCCCAAAATCAATGGAGTCACCTTTTAGTTGGAGCCAAGTTTGAATTCAAATTCAAACTTAGAAGAAAACTCTGATAAAAAAGCCTTTGTAAATCTCACGGCTCTTTGGCCTCATTCAAAGCTCTCTCCTTGATCATTTGTAGAAGTCGAGTGGCTCACACCATAGCTCACTCAATCTATCATCATTGAGCATCATTAAAATGCCAATGATCTTGTACAATCATGATGTATAATACATATAGTTCATTAAACCTCTCTATCTATGTCTTTGCTATGACTACTCAGAATAGTTAACTTTCTCTGGTCATATCTCAATGAATAGTCAACAAGTTTTTAGAATCTTTGGATTCTTGGAAACCAATTTGAAGTCTATTTTGTGCTATCAAAATCTCAAAGCATTTTGTTTAGCCATCTGGGAGAAATGTTCATCGACGTGCTCACTGGTAATCTACTGGTTAGTCCCTAGAAAATCAGGGGTAAGCCTTGGATTGCTAAATTTATTTCTTAGAGCATAGCTTATCATTTTTTATGATTCAACTTGCAATCATTAGCTATATAAGCTAATTGAATTCCATCAAAAGGAATTTCATCAATTGTTAGTCTATTATGAGTTTTGAGCAAAAGAACCAATATGTGTATGGACTAAAATAGCAAGTTTTGTGACACTAACTATTCTTGAAGTAATTTGTTTTGGTTCAACTCAAAGTACATAGGTACTTTCTCGGTGTCATTTGCAAGCTAAAATGGTGTACAATATAACTCTGAAGTGTATAGGGCAGGTACAAAGCACGTTTTAACAATATCACCTCACTTCCTTGAGGTATCCATCCATCTTTTCCAACAATTATGCAATGTGAAGTTTTATGATGATGAATCTGTTATTATCAAAGAACTTATGGAATATTATCAATGGCACTTATTCAAGGCCAAGAAAAGTCGGAGAAGATGTTGCTTCATGTTCTAGAAGACCTGTTGTTCCTATTTCTGCTCAATAGGAGGCTAGTGAAGAAGAAGAAACTCTTTCATCATTAGGAGTCTGTACTACTACCAGAATACTTTCTACAGAAGAGCAATCCAGATGGGATTCAAGCGATGCACTAGCACTTTCATTTATTGCTGTGGGAGTCAAAAGGCATATTATACCCCAAATCAGGTCTTGTAGAACCTCTCGTCAGGCTTGGTTGGAGTAGAGAATCTCTATCAGAGTAGAAACCCTGCTAGGAAAGCTCATCTAAGGAGACAACTAGCCAACACAAGGATGAAAGTTGGTGAATCAGTTCAGACACATATTTTGAAGCTTAAAGATTTAGGAGATCAATTACTAAATGTTGGAGTCAACATTTCAGATGAAGATATGGCAAACACACTTCTAAACTCACTTCCATCTACGTACCGTGCTTTTGTTAGTTCTTTATCCCTCTCTACAAGAGATAGAGAAATTTTATTTGAAGAGCTATAGTTCCTATTACTTCAAGATGAATATCAACAAAAGGGTATGGAAGAGAATGATGAAGCCATGTTATCATCATCAAAGGGAAAGAAGAAGAAGGAGACAAAGAAGGAGTAGAAGATTCAACAATCTAAGAAGGAAAGTAAGTCTTCTAATCATAAGTTTTCTACTTCTGCCCCTAATGCTTCCTCTACACCCAAAGAAAAATCTCCAAGTACATCTAATTTAAAGAAAGAAGTATGCCATTATTGTAAGAAACCAGGTCATTACATAACAGAATGCAAAGCAATGATTTTAATGAGAAGAACAAAGCATGAGGTAATAGTGTTGAAGATGATCCAAAACCTAAATCTTCAAAGGTAGATTCAAATGCATGTGCTACTATTGAAGAGATAACTTTTGATCAGGTAGCGTTAAATGCAATCTCAGATAATCCTTTGATTTTTTATTCTAGAGCTACTAAGCATATGACAAGTTGCAGAAAGGTATTTTCTTCCCTTCAAAAATCTTTAGGTAGAAGAGTGACCATTGTAGATGGTCATGATTTGGATGTTGTTGGTGTTGGAGAGGTGAACCTTATGTCTAGAATAGGTGGAAATTTCACAATTTCCAATGTTCTTTATGTTCCAGAAATAAAGAAGAACTTGCTCTCTATCTCGGCTTTCTTGCCAAATGGTTATAAGGTAGTTTTTAAGAGAGATTCATGTCAGATCCTCTCACCTGATGAGGAGCATTGTCTACTTCAAGTTGAAAATAGAACTAGCATGTTTGTGTTATCCAAAATAATTCATGCTAATGTTGCTAGGTCTACTACACCTAAGGACAACATGAAGTTATGGCATGCTAGATTTGGCCATACTAGTTACACAGCTCTCAAGCATATCAAAGATCAAGAAATAGTGGAGCGTGTTAGATATGCTCAATACTCCACCCTCATGTGACCACAAATGATCCATGGTGCTATAAGTTGTAAGGCCCCCATTATGAGGAGAAGCCATTATGAGAGCCAGAACATTTGTGGAACCCTAACTTCCAAGTTAGATGAGGTCTATGTGTGACTGTTGATGGTTGTAGATGATCTTTGTGAGCCTAACCATTAGGTTAGGTAGGGCATAAACTTCCAGGCCATTGGGTTGCCATTTAAGGTGAGAATAAAGACCCTGTGGTGTCGTGCGATTTTCCCATAGAACCTTAATGGGGGGAGTGCAGAGGGGGGCTTGTCCCCTTATGTAGGGTTCAGGGGGCCTATCCCCTCGACCCGTAGGGCCGAGACGTTAGGACTTCTGGTCATGGAGATATTGTTGGATCGTATATTTTACTGACCATTTTGTATCTCCCGACTATGTTTATCTATACCGAACCGCCTTGTAAAAGCTATATAAGCACAACGTAGGTTGAGCTTTAAATAGTATTGCGCACTAGTAAGCCCTTCATCTAGAGTCTATCTAGATTTCCATCTAAGCTCCACATTGGGAGCGCACGGGTGGACAACACCATCAGTGTAACTGCATTACGCTCGACAATCTAAGAATTTGAGTTTTGTATCTTTCAGTCTGTGTCTATCTTTGTTTGTGTTTTTCTCTCAACTCTGTCTACAAGTCTATTCCATTGTGTTGTTATTTTCTTACATGGTATCAGAGCTCAGGAGGCTGTGAGTGGTGCAAAAGCAGAAACGTAGAGGTTGCAGAGGTCTGAACAACAAAAGAGAGAAGATGTCAAGCAGTGCATCATCATCTATGACTCGAAGTCAAGGTGGTTCATCAAAAAGAGTAGATGGCGCACAAGCAAGAGCAGCAATGATGCCGGTCATCCCAACATCGCGGATACGGCCACCAACCTTCATAGAAGGTAAACTTGATGGTAAAAACTACACTATGTGGAAGTTTAAAATCACTTCTATACTTGATTCATATGAGCTTTTGGAGAATCTTCTGTTGGTGCAATTCACAAGCCTACACATTTGGCTTGAAGGATAGCTTGAAATCCATACACACATGGAGAAGCATAGGAACATATTCTAGTGGTTAATTACCACTTTACCTCTTTGTAAAAGTCACATTTGACTTGGAATCTTTGTAAACACCTACCAAAAGGAATCCATGGAAAAATGGTTAGCTTTGATTGATAGAATATCTCCTAGGATATAGGAGCTTGATCATATGAAGCCAAAAGTTTGAATTTGAATTCAAATTTTTACTTAATCACTATAAAAGTGATCATAAAAAAATCGCGGTTAGAACTCATCACTCCCGAGCTTCTCATTATTGTTTCTGAGTGTGTGTGAGGCCTACACTCTAGCCCACACCTATCTACACCATTAGCCAATGATATTCATTCCAATGGTATTGTATACAAGTGTTGATTAATACAAATATCTTCATTGTTCATTTCTGAGTTCTCTGTCATACTACCTGAAAGTCTATCAACTTGTGAAAAGCATATCTCAGTCATTTCTCCACCAAATTCAAAGATAAAAAGCTTGTTGGAGCCAGATCAAAGTTATCTACATTCTATCAAAATTTGAAGAGATTCTATTCAGCCATTTCATAGAAAAGCTTGTCGAGGTGATCACTGGTCAAAGTCTACAACAGTCCTAAAAAATCGGGGGTAAAGGTTTACTTGCTAAATTGATTTCTCTAAGCATAGTTGATCTTTTTATATCATTCCACTTAGGAATAGTTAGCTTGCTAAGCTAATTAGATAGCCCTAAAAGGAATTTTTCCAATTGCTACTGTGCTGGTCATACTGAGCAAAAGATCCAACAGGTGTCAAGACATAAATAGAAGGTTTTCTTGAGATCTTGAGGCTCAAAATTATCTGTTTTGATTCAATCTTTAAATACACCATTTCCAAAGTACATAGGCCATTTTATGGTTTCATTGGAAAGCTAAGGAGGTCCACTTATCAACTCTGAAGCATCAAAGGGCTAGTACAAAGAAAGATTTGGGAGTACCTACTCAATCTCTTGGAGTGTCCATCCATCTTTCCCAACAGTGGTATCAGAGCAAACTAAGGTAAAATGGAGATGGTTTTCCTTCATTTATTGATAAATTGGACAGGAACAACTATCAGGCATGGTCTCTAAGGATGAAGACATACCTACAAGGAAGGAGTCTCTATGGATATATCTCAGGAGATGAGGAATTGCCCTCATTCAAAACAAGAGGATTACCAAGAAAGGAAGAACATGAAAAGCTCAACACATGGTGTGCTAAGGATGCATTAGAAAGGTCTTATTTACTCAACTCCATCTCTCATTTTCTTTTGCCACATATTAGGAACTGTAAGACATCCCAAGAGACTTGGGAAACCTTGTCATCTTATTTCTCTTCGAACATAAGGGCTATAAAAAATCAGTTGTGGATTGAATTCACCACATTAAGGAAGCAACCTAAGCAAGCTATTTCAGAGTTTGTAACCAAGATTAAAGATGTAGCAGATAAGTTAGCAAGCATAGGAGAAGAGATTGAAGAAGAGTAGATTGTAAGGCAAGTGATCAATGGGATCAAAGTTGATGACAAATGGGAAAGCTCCACCACTGCCATGGACCTTTACATGGACATGCAAATTCCAGATCTTACAACTCTCATGGGAAAATTGTTCACTCATGAAGCAAAGCTCAACAAGAATGGAGACACATCCAAAGGTAATAAATCTTCTGCTCTATATACTGAAAAGATGTGTAAAGATAAAGGCAAGAACAAGAAGGTGGAAGATGAAGGCACTACCTCCCAAGCCAACTATGCAGGGAGAGGTAGATCATCAAGAGGAAGGGGCAGAGGAGGTAAGCAAGGTAGGGGGAGACCCTATAACTCCTCACCATGCAACATTTGTGGTTTATCAAATCATACTACAGATGAGTGTTTCAGGAATTACGAGAATCAGAGAGGAAGAGGATACCAAAGAGGTGGATACTCACAGTCAAGAGGAAGATTCAACCATCACCAAGGCTACAACAACAATTACAACAAGAACTACAATGGCAATTACCAAGGAGGATTCAAATCCAAAAAGGACTACAACAACTATACAAAAGAGCAAGATGATTCTCTTTGATCATGAACATGACTTCAAAACTAGGTACAAATGATGACCACCTATTCTACATTGACTCAGGATGCTCAAATCATGTGGCTGGCAATGTAGCACTACTCTCTGATCTTGACGAACCAAAAGGTAAGCATCAAGTACAAAGAGGTGATGACACCAAGCACTCAGTAGTTAAAGTTGGAAATGTTAAGACTTGTGATGGAAATCAGAACTTGTTGAGTAGGGTACTTTATGTACCAACCACTACAAAAAATTTGATGAGTGTTGGACAGATTGTGGAGAAAGGTTTGCAGGTCAGCCACTATGAAGACCCTAACAAGGTATCATATGTGTGCAAATTGAATAAAGCTTTATATGGATTGAAGCAGGCACCTAGGGCATGGAATCACAGATTGACCACTTACCTTCAAGACCAAGGTTTTGTCATGAGCAAGGCAGACACTTCTCTATTCATCAAGAGAAGTAATTCAGAGGTAATATACCTATGTGTTTATGTTGATGGCATCATACTTACAGGTAATGATGTTAATGGAATCAGACAAATCAAGAGCGAGATGATGAAGGAGTTCAAGATCAATGATCTTGGTCTACTAAAGTATTTGCTTGGGCTTGAGTTAATATACATTACTCAAAAAAAGTACATACAAGATATGTTGAAGAAATTTCATTTGCAGGATGCCAAAGTTGCAAGTACTCCAATGGAGGTAAACCTTAAACTAAGTGCCCATGAAGGTGATGAAATTAATGACATTACAGGTTATCAAAGCATGGTGGGCAGCTTGAACTATGCTACCTTAACAAGGATAGATATTCAATATGGAGTTAGTGTGCTAAGTCAGTTTATGCACAAGCAAAGAGCACCTCACTTGGAGGCCCCCAAAAGGATATTAAAGTATCTCAAGGGTACACAACATCATGGTTTGTATTTCCCTTACACTTCAGACTTGGATATTAAGATCTATTCAGATGCAGATTGGGCAGGATGCAAGGATGATAGGAGGCACTTCTGGATACATTTCATTTGCAGGTGACAAGCCAATATCGTGGTCTTCAAAGAAGCAACCTACTGTTGCTTTATCCTCTACAGAGGTAGAGTATAGAGGATTGGCTAATGCCACTCAAGAAGCCATATGGATCAAGCTATTGTTTATAGAATTGTGTTTATATACTAGGTCACCAATAATCTTTGGAGACAATCCAAACTCACTTCACCTTGCAGCTAATCCCATCTATCATGCTAGGACCAAACATATAGAGGTCCATTACCATTATGTGAGAGAGAAGTTATTAAGCAAAGACATTCAACTAACCTATGTATCAACCAACATGCAGTGTGCAGATTTGTTGACTAAAGCTTTGGATGGAACCAAACTTTGCAGGTTCAAAGCAATGATTGGATTGGAGGATATACATGAAGATTGAAGATGAAAACCAAGTCAAAATGTTTGGCTTGAGGGGGAGTTGTTGGTGCAATTCACAAGCCTACACATTTGGCTTGAACACATTTGGCTTGAAGGATACCTTGAAGTCCATACACACATGGAGAAGCATAGGAACATATGCTAGTGGTTAATTACCACTTTACCTCTTTGTAAAAGTCACATTTGACTTGGAATCTTTGTAAACACCTTCCAAAAGGAATTCGTGGAAAAAAGGTTAGCTTTGATTGATAGAATATCTCCTAGGATATAGGAGCTTGATCATACAGAGCCAAAAGTTTGAATTTGGATTCAAATTTTTACTTAATCACTATAAAAGTGATCATCAAAAAATCGCGGTTAGAACTCATCACTCCCGAGCTTCTCATTACTATTTCTGAGTGTGTGTGAGGCCTACACTCTAGCCCACACCTATCTACACCATTAGGCAATGATATTCATGCCAATGGTATTGTATACAAGTGTTCTTTAATACATATATCTTCATTATTCATTTCTGAGTTCTCTGTCATACTACCTGAAAGTCTGTCAACTTGTGAAGAGCATATCTCAATCATTTCTCCACCAAATTCAAAGATCTAAAGCTTGTTGGAACCAACTCAAAGTTATCTACGCTGTCAAAATTTGAAGAGATTCTATTCCGTCATTTTAGAGAAAAGCTCATCGAGGTGATCACTGGTCAAAGTCTGCAACAGTCGGGGGTAAAGGTTTACTTGCTAAATTGATTTCTCTGAGCATAGTGGATCTTTTTATATCGCTCCACTTGGAATAGTTAGCTTGCTAAGCCAATTAGATACCCCTAAAAGGAATTTTTCCAATTCTGTGCTGGTCATACTGAGCAAAAGATCCAGCAGGTGTTAAGACATAAATATAAGATTTTCTTGAGATCTTGAGGTTCAAAATTATCTGTTTTGATTCAATCTTTACATACATCATTTCCAAAGTACACAGGCCATTTTATGGTGTCATTGGAAAGCTAAGGAGGTCCACTTATCAACTCTGAAGCATCAAAGGGCTAGTACAAAGCAGGATTTGGCAGTACCTACTCAATCTCTTGAAGTGTCCATCCATCTTTCCCAGATTGATCATGAGCTCCAAGAAAGACCTGATCCAAATAATCCTGGTTGAATGATTCCTCCTGATGCTGATCTTCTATTTGCTTGGAAACATAGAAATGTAGATGCACATAGTTACACCACAAAGGTGTTAAACATAAAGAAGCAAGGTCGCATATATTTTTACAAAAAGAATTTTCTTCAAATAGGAGGAAAATACAAGAATGATAAATGGAAGAATTTACTTCAACAAGTAGTGGAGCCAAAAGAGAATCAATCAAAAGAGAATCAAATCCAAAAACTGAACTAGAAGAGGAGTGGTTGCCCAAAGTAGTGGAGAAGTTATGGAGAAGGCCTCTCAAACTCATCATGAGAGCTCATGGTAATTTGGCTATAAAAGAGGCAAGGGAGGATACTCAAGAAGAGAGGAAGAAGGCATGGAAGTCCCCTTGTAATGGAGTGTCTGATAGCTCATTTGAAAGCTATAAGTGTGTAGTTTGAGTGACAAGAGTTTCAAGTTCATTGCAGTTTTCAGTTGACACCAGTTTTCATGTGAAGCTTCTGATCCTGAGAAGGTCTTCTACACTTTCCGCTACAAATAGGAGAGGAATTCTCCAACAATTGGTATCAGAGCATTGGAGCTTGACGAGGCAAAGCATTGGAACTGAAGTGAAACAAAGAAGAAGCTACAAATCACGGGGGAGCTTTGTAAAGTCAAGAAAGGGCGTCACAACATATTTGAGGTAAACTTTGATCTTGGAAGTTTTCAATGGATGGTTTAGGACAACTAGTTGAGAAGTTAGACAAAGATAATTTTCAGTCTTGGAGATATAGAATGACAATTAATTTAAAGGTAAAGGTTTATGGAGTCTAGTTATTGGAGATGATCCATAACTGGTGGACCTTCAAGATCCCAACATTACTCCAGCACAAAGGAGACAAGTTGCTTGCTGATTGGAAAGAGAGGAATCGAAGGGTGATGTTCCTCATTTCACAAGTTATTTCTAAGACTATGATTGGTCATCTACAAAGCTTAGAGACAACCAAGGAAGTTTGGGAAGCATTGAAGAAGGTGTATGCTACCTCAACAAGGTCTCGCAGGATGCAACTCAAGAACGAGCTCAGCAACATGAAGAAAAGCTCAAACCAAAGCATTAGTGAGTATACATGAAAGATCAAGGAGCTTCAAGATCAGCTAGCATCAATTGGATGCAAGATAGAAGAGGAAGGCGTCGTCCAAATAGCCCTCAATGGATTGAGGAGTGAAGAGAAGTGGAAGCCCTTTATCACAAACATTCTTTATAGAGACCCTCTACCACCATTCGATGCGATTATACCAAGAAGAGGTTGGTCAACAAGAAGAAGGCAACAAAGGTAAGGACAGCCATAGTCAAATGTTATATGCAGGTCGAGGTAGATGAAGGAACTCAAGAGGAGGCTCAAGAGGAAGAGGAAGAAGCTACAACAACACAAATTCCATCCAACACAACTCGGAGGACAACAAGGACAACTCAAATGACAACACACATGGAAGAGGTCGAGGAAGAAATAGAGGAAGAGGTCAAGGTTCATACAATCCTCATAAAGGTATAACGTGTTATCATTGTGGGTAACTAGGACATTATGCAAATGATTGTTGACAAAAGAATGGAAGGTTGAATGGAGGCAACCAAAGGAGCCAAAATAACTATGCGAGTACATCAAGTGAAGGAGACAAGCAAACCATGCTTGCCATGAAGCATGAGTACAACATCCCGAGAAGTGATGATGAAAAATGGTTAATAGATTCAGGTTGCAGCAACCATATGACATGCCACGGAGATTTATTCACAAAGTTACAAGCTCCAAGTGGAAAAGGATGTGTGGAGAGCAGTGATGAAACTCAACACACAATTGAGCATGTTGGAGACATCAAGCTTGGAGACAAGAAGGTATTGACTGATGTTCTTCATGTTCCTACTATTGCAAAGAATTTGATTTCAATAGGAAAAATGGTTGAGAAAGGATATCATGTTATCTTCAATGAAAAAGGTTGCTTTATAAAGAATCCAAAAGAAGGATTCAAGGTCATTGCTCAAGGAAGGAAAGAAGGTAGGATGTTCACTTTGGACATTCAACAACCACATGGAAAGGTGATGTATCTTCAGTTTGAAAACAAGAGGATTGTTGAAATTGATTTGTGACACAAAAGGTTTGGACATATCAACATTCCCAAGCTCAAGGACATGAGCAACCATGAAGTGGTAAGAGGTCTTACAAGATTCAATGATGTTCGACTACATGCGTTTTGTGAAGCATGCCAACTAGGAAAGCAAACTCGACAACCATTCAAGAAGAGCAACTATGTGGCAAGGAATGTCCTTGACTTGATACACACGAATATATGGGGACCATTACAACAACCATCGGTGGCTGGTAATAGATATTTTGTCACTTTTATTGATGATCATTCAAGAAAAGTATAGATGTTCTGCATAAAACAAAGGACAACGATGGAGGCAAAGTCAGAAAAATGTATTTTCATTGGATATTCATCGAAGCAAAAGGGATACAGGTGCTAGAATCTGGTGACAAAGGAGCTATGAGTCTCATGAGATGTGGTATTTGATGAGCTAAGACCATGGTTTGGAGACAAAGGAAAAGAGAAGATTCTTGAAGAAGATTGCAAAGATGATGGAGGGGCTGTCCAAGAAGAATTTCAACAAACAAGCACTCAATGTTAGGTTCAGAATTCTCTACATCACATGGAGAAAGCTCAACATGGAAGGGGAGACTAAGGAGTCATTCCTCATCACCAAAATTAGTTTATGAAAGATTTGAATCTAAAAGTGTTGCCCAAAATAGTGATTCAAATGCAAGTGAAGAAGAGTATGAAGAGGTGATTACACCAAAGGTAAAGTTGAATCAGTTGAAGAAGCAATATTCAAAAGGAAATGAAAGGAGGTCTTCAAAAGCAAGGTATCCAATTCAAAGGCTGAGCTATGATAGTTTTATTGCAAAGCATCTTGCATATATGACACAGGTGGTCAAAGACAAAGAATCGGATGCATATGGAGAAGCATGCAAACAAAAAGAATGGCAAGAAGCTATGCAAGAAGAGATAAAAGCTCTCAAGGACAATCACACATGGGAGCTAGTTCCAAAGGATGAAGGTATGAAGATTGTTCCAAATAAATGGGTGTTTAAAATAAAGAGAAATGCTGATGGTTCTCTAGCTAGGCATAAAGCTAGACGAGTAGCAAAAGGATTCAAGCAAACTCATGGCATCGACTATGAAGAGACTTTTAGCCCGGTTGCAAAGATGGGAACAATTAGAACCTTGATTGCAATGAGTGTAGCAAGGAGATGGCCATTGTATCAACTTGACATAAAAAATTCTTTTCTCAATGGTGAACTTCAAGAAGAGGTATACATGAGTCAACTGATTGGATTTGAAGATAAAAAGCATCCAGATTTTGTTTGTAGATTGAAGAAAGCTTTGTATGGGCTGAAGCAAGCACCACGTGCTTGGAACCAAACATTGGTTGAGTATCTCACAAGGTGTGGGTATAGTCCAAGTAGTGGAGATCCCTCTCTCTACATGAAGAAAGAAGAAGCCAAATAGGTATAGATTTGCATATATGTTGATGATCTCATCATAACAGGAAGTAATGTTATAGGAATACAAGGAATAAAAAGAAAACTCGATAAGGCGTTTAAATTTAGATCTTGGTGAGCTGAAATAAGTTTTAGGCATTGAGGTAGTTTATGGGAAATATGGCATCTACTTGATGTAAAGAAATTACCCGCTGGATGTTCTTTTCAGATTTGGAATGAGTGAATGCAAACCACTCACTCAACCTATGGACACAAATGTGAAGTTATGCTCAACTAATGGAGAGAAGTTACATAATGTAACTACATATAGGAGTATTATAGGTTCATTGATGTATACTACGATCACAAGACCAGATTTGTGTTACATCATTGGAGTTCTTTCTCAATTTATGCAAACTCCAACAAGTGAATGAACATTAAATTCAACCAAACCAGTGTTAAGATATGTGAAGCACATAGTCAGTCATGCCTCGTTTTATAGATATGATGAAGAATTGCAGGTAAAGGGCTCCAATTATGCTGATTGGGTTGGTTTGAAGGAAGATAGAAGATCCACTTTAGGTTATGTGTTCATGATAGGTAGCAAACCTATCACATGGAGCTCAAAGAATCAACCTACTTTTGCACTATCATCTACAAAAGTTGAACATAAAGGATTGGCCTTTGCAACTTGTGAAACTATGTGGAGTAAGAAGCTCTTGGCTGATCTTGACGTGTAGGTGGAGACCATTCAAATTTATGGTGACAACATGTCAAGCATTCACTTGACAAACAATCCAATGTTTCATGCACGAAGTAAGCACATAGAAGTGCACTATCATTATGTTCCAGAAAAAGTTTTGAGCAAGCATGTGGATATAAAGCTCATTAGAACAAATGACCAGGTTGCAAATATGTTTACAAAGTCTTTCGATGCTTCTAAACTAAAGAGGTTCAAGGATGAAATCAATTTGCAGGATATGGTTGAAGGTGCAAGCTCACATCTGAGCTTGAGGGGGGGTTGTTAAAAATAAAGAAGCAAGGTTGCATATATTTTTGCAAAAAGAATTTTCTTTAAATAGAAGGAAAATTCAAAAATGAAAAATGCACCTCCTGTATCATAACAAATAACTCAAGCTTTGTTTCTGTTGTGTTGGCAGACTCCTTGCCCTTGCCACCTTTTGAAGAGCCACTCTTCTCTTGTGCCTCCCTGATGGGATAGTCTTGGATTCTGTGTCCTTTCTTCTTGCAGTGGAAACACTCTCCCTTGAACTTCTTTTTGTTGTTCTTCTTTTTGTCGCCATCTTTTGAAGAGTTTGTTTTTCCCTCTTTGGCATTTGCTGTGAATGCAACATCTCCTTTGCTACCACCACTCCTTGCCTTGGGCCGCAGCTCCTCCTCCATGAGTAAGGCACTGAATCCTTCAAAAGTTAGTGGTTGAGGTCTGATTTGAGTGTTAAGAGCAATTACCAAACCATCAAATTTAGGTGTACAGATTCGAAGACAGCGCCAAGCTAGCTCCTCACTTGACTTTTGAACACCTGCTCCCACCATTTGATCTCGTAGATTCTTTATGTGAGTGATAAACACCTCTGAAGTCTCCCCATCAGCAAACCATTCTGCTGCAAACTGATTCTCCAAGTTCTAAATCCATGTCTGATTATGCGTTTCATATTGATTTCTCAATATGTTCCATGCTTCACATGCCTTCTGTTGAGAATTCCTCTCCTATTTGCAGCGAAAAGTGTAGAACACCTTCTCAGGATCAAGACTTTTACCAACAGCTGAACCTTCAAATGAAAACTGGTATCAATTGAAAAATGCAATGAACTTGAAACTCTGGTCACTCACAATAGACACTCATATATTTCAAATGAGCTATCAAACACTCAATTTGGAGTAGTTTTGGCTTGGAAACTCTTTGCCTCAAAACAGGCTGCTTGACCACTCAGTTAGGCTAAAAACTGGACTTCACTAAAAATTGAATGACTCACAGAGCATAAAGAATTTGATAAAAAACTTCTAGATAGAGGAAGTAATAAAGATAAGCTTTCCAAAAAAAAATTTAAACTTTAAAATTGGATACATATATTGAGAGATATGACTCTCACAATCAGGCTACCCAGAAATTGGTATGCAGCTTGACATAGTCTATGAGACTAAAGAGAACGAAATGATTGAAACCAAATGAACTACCTACAAGGGGACCTCCATGCCTTCTTCTGCTGTTATTGAGTGTCCTCACTTGCCTCTTTTGTAGCCAAATGACTATGAGCTCTCATGATGAGTTTGAGAGGTCTTCTCCATAACTTCTCCACTACTTTGGGCAACCACTCCTCTTCTAGTTCAGTTTTTGGATTTGATTCTCTTTTGGCCTCCACTACTTGTGAAGATTCAAGAACAGATGACTCATGGGTGTTGGTCAGTGATGCATCTTGTCACATGACTAGTAGAAAAGACCTTTACATTTCCGTACAGCCTCTAAAGGAACTATCATAGTAAAGGTAGGGAACAATGCAAGATGTCCTGTAGAGGGTGAAGGTACCATTTCTTTCATTAACTCTAATGGTGATATTAGAAAGCTTTCAAATGTGTTGTATGTTCCACACATAGAACAAAATCTACTTTCAGTAGCTTCTATAAGTGATCAAGGTCATCAAGTATCTTTCAGTAAGACAAGAGCTAAGATTATGGATGGTAACAACAACATTGTTGGGATTGGCATAAGGAGGAACAACCTATATGAGTTGTGTGCTCTTACATCCACTACAAATGTGGGCACAAGTAAGCTATGGCATGAGAGATTCGGCCACGTTGGATACCCTGTACTGAAGGAGATGCATCATGGGGGTATGGTTGCACACCTACCATCGATTGCAGAAATGAAGGAACCATGTGAAGCTTGCGTGATGGACAAGCAATAGAGGAAGTCGTTTCCACAAGAAAGCAAGAATAGGGCAAGCTATCCTCTAGAGTTGGTGCATGCGGACTTGTGCAAAAAAATGCCTACATAGGCCTTGGGCAGATCTTCCTATTTCATGTTACTTGTTGATGACTATAGCAGGAAGATGTGGGTGTAATTCCTTTGCAATAAGGCTGAAGCTTTTGGTAAGTTTAAAGAATGGCTTCAGCTTGTTGAAACTGAAATGGGGAAGAAGATGAAGAAATTTAGGACAAACGGTGGTGGTGAATTCACATCAACAGAGTTTGAAGATTTCTACAAGAGTAAGGGAATCAAGCATCAACTCACAGTGGCACATAGTCCTCAACAGAATGGTGTTGCAGAACGTCGGAATCAAACCATCATGGAGATGGCAAGGTGCATGTTAAAAGGAAAGGGCTTGCCTAATCAATTTTGGGTAGAGGCTGTCAACACTACGGTCTACATCTTGAATCAAAACTACACCAAGGCACTTGATGGAAAGACTCCACAAGAAGTCTACACTGGTAAAAAGTATTTGGAAGTGAATGTTATGTACATGTTCCAGATAGGGAGAGAAATAAGCTTCAACCAAAAAACATCAAATGTATCTTCTTAGGGTACATCAAAGATAAGAAGGCTCATAAACTTTATGACCTTGAGGCTAAGAAGATCATGCCGAGTCATGATGTGGTGTTTAAGAAGGAGCAGCCACATGCAGTGGAGGAGGAAAAGAGAGCTTCCACTTTATCATCAGGCGAAGGAAGTGTGTCTAGGTATAAAGCTAGACTTGTTGTGAAAGGGTTTGCTCAGACATATGGTATAGATTATGATGAAACTTATAGTCCTATGGCAAAGATGACAACCATCAGGACACTCATAGCTATTGCTGCATGTAAAGGTTGGAAATTATGTCAATTAGATGTGAAGAATGCTTTTCTAAATGGTTATATTTTAGATGATGTTTTCATGGAGCAACCACAAGGATTCAGATTGAAAGATATCTAGATCATGTATGTAAGCTCAAGAGAGCTTTGTATGGCTTGAAGCAGGCCCCAAGGGCATGGAATTATAGACTTGTGAAGTTCTTGAAAGAACTTGGATTCCAAGTGTCTAAAGCAGATAGTAGCTTGCTTGTTAAAGCAAGTGAAGATGGGTTTATTTACATGTGTATATATGTTGATGATATAATTCTTACAGGTACAGATGAGAAATGCATTCAAAGTCTAAAGAAGAAAATGGAGAAAGAGTTCAAGATCAGTGACTTGGGAGATTTGTCATATTTCTTGGGCATGGAGATCTCATACACTCAGCATGGAGTGTATGTAACTCAAGAAAGGTACTTGAAGAACTTGTTAATCAAGTTTAAAATGGATGATTGCAGGGTAGCACCTACTCCAATGGAAGTGAATCACAAATTGAGCAGATATGGAGGAGAAGAGTTCAAGGACATGAAGCTATATCAAAGTTTGGTTGGTAGTCTGATCTATGCTACTTTAACTAGGCCTGACTTGTCATATGCAATTGGAGTATTGTCTCAATTCATGCATTGTCCTAGGAAAGAACATTGGATTGCAAGACAAAGAGTGTTGAGGTACATTAAGGGTACACTCAAAGAAGGTTTGTATTATGGTTTTACAATCAGATACAAACATCAAGATCTATAGTGATATAGATTGGGTAGGTAATCCTGATGATAGGAGATCAACTTATGGATACTTTTCTTATGTGGGAGATAAGTTAATTTCATGGTGTTCAAAGAAGCAACACACAGTTGCTTTGTCATCTACAGAAGCAGAGTATAAAGGATGGTGGAAGCTGCAAAGGAAGTGATATGGCTTAAGACTCTTATGAAGAGTTTTGACATCATTCAGAGTACACCCACTATTTATGGAGATAACATGAGTTCATTGTATTTAGCTGCTAATCCTGTTTTTCATGCCAGTACTAAACATATTGAGATTCAGTATCACTTTCTAAGAGAGAAGGTGATGGATAAAGAGATTGAAGTAATACATACTTCAACAAAAGATCAGATAGCTGATATGCTAACCAAGAGCTTGGATGGAACAAAGCTATAGAGATTCAAAGATATGGCAGGCATAAAGAAGATAGAGAAAACCTCAATTGATGATTGAGGGGGAGCTATTGGTGCAGGGCAATCAACAATTGAGGTTTTGATGAAGGTTTGGAAGTCAAGGACTGAAGAAAAGATCAAGTTATGAAGCTTGAAGGAAATGCATATTCAGAAGATGAAGATGTGTACACATATGTACATTAATTCAGAGATAGTTTACTTATACTTTTGTATAGTCATAAGCTTGTAAATATTTGACTATATATACAAAGGAAAAATATCGGGGCAAATGTATGAGAATATAGAATACAAGAATTTAGAAGAATTAGGTGTGATTAGACACTTGAGAAGTATGAAGATTAGCTCTCTTATCCAGATGTAAAGTTTTCTAGTAATGTAAGAAAAATTGCACCCGATGTTTCTGTGCATTCTCCTTCTGTGCTTGATCATTACAAGAATCCTTTTGTAGACATCTAATTCCATAGTTAATGAGTTGATCCTCTTTTTCTTCGATGGTTACCACAATTCTTTTGGTCTTTTCTTTATTATCATATGATTCTCCTATGATGGCCTCTCTCTTAGTCATTCATACCAAAATTTTTTGGTCTTCAACTTCATATTTCTTGAAATTTTCTAGAACTTCGAACAATGATTCCTCCTCTTCTTGTTTTACTGCTTTTCTTTTCTTTTTCTTTTGACCTCCTTCACTTCCATCCTTTGAATTTACCGTTTTGATGCTTGCAAGAGGTTCTTCTTCTTTTTGGGTAAACACTCCTACAGCTTCTAGATAATGCTTCTCTGAGTAAAAGCAATTATCCATCACAATGGATTCTAGATCGTCATCATTCTCTTCTTCTTCTATGAAGTCACTAGGGTCACATTCTTCTAGCATGGGCTGACACATGAACACTAAAATATCATAACCCTCCTCATCACAATGAGGTGTCCACTGTTCTTCATTGACAACAATGTCCGTAGTGGCCAAGATTTCTGCCCAACCGTGAGGCTCAAATTCCTCATCTAGAAATATCTTGGTGTATAGGCTAGGTCTTTAACTTGTCTATCTCTTGGAGGAGTTCCTTCCTCTCTCGCTTTCAGGCATTTTTCCTCTTCATGTGCTACCTTGCACATCCACAAATGAGTATCTTCATGCATCCAGGATGGATCAGGTGAACTTTCAAAATGCACACAGATAGAATCTTCTTTTGCTTTGTGGACACGATTCCGCTGTAGGGGTGGTACATCTCTAAATGTATAGTCTTTTAGATTGACCTTGGTTGTGACCCCTAAGTGTTGCAAGTACAAGGAGTTGGTTCCCCAATCTTGTACTATTTGTAGTTGTCATAGAAAGGGCCTTCCCAAGATCATCTCATAGACATTATTTTTCTCAAAGTCACATATAGCAAAAGTGTGTTGAAACTCTACCCCACAAGTGGTGAGAATTATCCCTTCTAGAAATCCGAGAGGTCTTTCAACATGGTCATCAACCATCTAAAGCTTCATTCTAATTGGTCTTAATGTGAGCTTGCCCCATTGCTTCCATAAGGAGGTGGTAGCAATAGCAACACCAGCACCTGAATCTAAGATTGCTTTGGTTGTGTAATCTTGGTAGGTGATTGGAAGATAAGTATTACCTTCTTGACCTTCACTCATGTCTCCTATTTTGTCTAGATGTATCTCTGGTACTTTTTGCTTAGAGCTTGCTTTTGACACATTGGAATGGAGTTCAGGAGCTTGATTCACCACATGCTTCCATAGCTCTGGTTTTACTTTGAGTAGCTCTCTACGGTGAGATGACATTGAACGTTAGTGTTCTTCACGACATCGGTGGTCCTTGGGACCACTAAGTCTTCCTTTCTTACTAGTATTGTGGGAGCTCTAATATGAAGAGATTCGGATTCCCATGGGCCTGTGAATTGTGGTAACTCTTGTAAAGAATTAGATTCAAAATCTAATCTTTCATTTTCTTTTTGCTCTACTTGGTCTCCACAAATAGATGGGATGTCTTGGGGAAACTGATCATGAAGATCATCAATATCAGGAATAGGAAGAGGATACTCTTCTCTAGGTTTGCAGGATCGGCAAGAACTAACCCTGGTTGTGGTTTATTTACAATGGGTGGTGGGGTGGGATGATATGGTGTGGATGGAGTTTCGGCATGCGAGGGGCTTTGAGAGGCAATATCTTCTATTTTTGTTTTTGCATCTTTTAGGCTTTCTTCTAGTTCGGATAACTTTTTATTCCACTTACGATTGGCCCTCCCTGTTATCCTTCCATGTTCTTGTTTTCCTTTTACTAGGCTCTCCTGAATCACTTGACTCCAATTGTTTAGTTGGTTTTTCCTGTTTTAAGGCTTGTGCCCTAGTAACTGCCAATATAGGAGCCACATTACTGCTACTTGAACTTGAATACACCACTAAGCCTACCACATTAATTGGTGTAACATTGGGTGCACTAGAGGAATTCTTAGGACAATTCTTGGAAGATGTTCTTTGCCGCACTCATGACAAAAACCTTGTATTGTGATGTTTTGTCCTTGTCCTAGAGTTGGTGAGTGGGGACATTCATGAATGAAATGGTCACCCTGACATCTAAAACATGGTCCTCTAGGGGCTTGTGGTCTTACTTGTCTCAATCGGGGCCTGGGGTTAGGATTCATGTACATGACATTAGAGTATTTTGGCTCCCAATTTGGTTCCATAAGAGGTGCTTTGTACTGATACAAAGAAGTGTCACTATGCTCGGGTGACTCTCTATAATAAGCTTGTGGACTATCTTCATGGGAATAGTCAGAACTATGAGCATGAGAGTCATGATCTAAGACCAACAGGGCTATTGGCACCAATGCTCTATTAGGGTTATCTTCTGCCACTGCATACTTAACTAGAATCACATTGGCAGGAGCTGGTGGTTGGTTTCCTAGGACTGGTTGTGGCCTATATGGTGCATGATATTGCTGTTGTGGCCTATAGTAGGGCTTTTCGTATTGATTTTGATACCTACCCTATTGGTAAGTTTACTGATAATTTTGTCTGACAGCCTGCCTATTGTATGGACAATCTTGAGTTGTATGGTTTGTGTATCTTCTGTCAATGGTGCAATATGGAGCATTAGGGTTTCCTTGGGGTTGAGCCATCATGGGGAAAACATTAGCCATGTGGTCTCCTCCACAATTGTAACATTGCTTCAATGAGGTGGCCGTTGGTGCTTGTCTATTTTGGACTCCTAGCTTCTTGGCAACCTGCTCAACTATCTCATCTATTTCAGTGGAGGTTCTGGAGGTATGACTAGTAGAACTATCAGAATCCTGATAGAGTTTGGACAATTCTAACTCCTCACCCAAGTTGTTTTCTATGTCTATGCACATTCATACACACTCTTCTATGGATCTAGGCTCTTTCAAGTACACATATGATCTTAACTTTTTGCGTAGTAAGCCATCTAAAAACAAGGTCACTTGTTTGGCTGGTGTGGGTAACTCTGGAACAGGGCATCTTTCTAAGTATTGTCTGAACCGTCTTCCTGCAAGTCACTATTTCTTGGGGTGTCCACTTGAAGCTGTGGATCAAGGATGATGTGTTATGCCTGATGCCACTCTTGGAGAATTCTACAATGAATTCTTCTAGCAGTCGACATATATCTCGAAAGTTGCAACTATTCAGGGGTCAAAACCAAGCTAATGCAGCACCCTTGAGAGTCAAACCAAATGCCTCAAACTGTGTGAACAAGTCCTCAATCTGTTCAGCTCTTAACACTTGTTTGAACTCGGCCAAATGATCATAAGGATCTCCTTACCCATCAAAATAGTTCTTCATTGCCTTGACCACTTGAGAGTGTCTAAGGGTTCTTGAGTGCTCTCGGGGTCTGGGCAATGGGAAATCATGTTCATCTCTTTGATGCCTATGTGCTCTATGTCTCTCTCTTTCAGGTCTTTCATTTTCAAATCCTAATCGGTTCCTATCCATAGTGTTTGCAAAAATTACCTCATATCTCTCTTTGTTTTGTTTTCCTTGGGTTTCATGAGCCTTGGATGATCTTGCTCCTTGAAGGCCATGGGAGACATTGGATCTTGGTGGAGGGAAAATCAATTTGCCATGCCAAGTGTATGCATGCCTATCATGCTTTGATACCAAGAACATTTTCTCCAATGTGTGATCTAGATAGATAACTTTGCCTAGTGTCTCCGGCTCCTTGAACTCAAAGATGGTGACTATTAGGCTAGGTTGATCCGGCTTAAATCTCCAAAAGGCTTCCTCCATTTCTCTATTCAAGAATAGTTCCATGCTTTTGTTGTCTTGAGGGATCCAATCTGGAGTGATCACTCTGGTCAAGACTGACTTATCTCTAGGAGTCTTGGGTTCTTGTCCTAGGTCTCCTTGCTCTAGGTCTCCTATCTTGTTCTCTGGAATGCTATTTCCAAAGTCATCTGTCCTGTTTGGTAAGCTTGTAACCACATACCTGGTTCCTTCCTTATCAATGTATGAACCCTCTTCGAACTTAACCACTAGGTGTTCAAGTCCAAAAGGTTGATCTGAATTTTTGAGTTGGACTGATCGCCTCAAACCATCCCCATAGATGCGAGCACCTAATTGGTTGGTCTTGATTTATTCCAACTATGTCTTATAGGCACCTTTTGGTGTTTGTAAATAGGCCATGCCTGAACTACATGTGGGTCTTTCCATGTTGAAGGACATTTCTGAATCACTTGTTTCTGAACTTAACAAGTAGGGATAACCACTAAGTTGTAGTGCCCAAGACATAGTTGTATTGTTGACACTGGTCTCAAGGGATCTAATGCTTTGTCTATCCTTGCCTAGGTGTCTACCAGATCTCAAGTTCATAAGCTTTGTTTTCTAGTTCCAATTTTCCCCTTGTATTGCTCACAATCCTTTGGAGCCCCCTTGGTTTCCTAGTTTCACTTGAATGTCAATTTCAAAATGAGCTTTCCAACGAATCCAAAATCACTACAAATTGATTTTGTATGAGAAAGTTATGCCAGTTCAGGATTCTGGGGTTAAAACAGGGAAACAAGATCTCTCTAGGAGTGCTTCAGAACAGACAATACGATACTAGGTGATCATGATACATGATACCACTGCAAATGATACCACTGCAAATGATACCACTTTAGGCGATACGATACTACCAAGGCGATACCAACTTCCATGATACGATACTACTATCAAGACAATACGATACTGGAAGTGGTCATGATACAATACCTCTACACTGACGATAGGATACCACTTGACCTCACGATACGATACAACTAGGTGGAAAATACGATACCATCAGCTCATGATACGATACCACTTGAACCATAATACGATACTGCTTGTGCTATGTGATAGGATACCACTGAACTGACACACGATACGATACCTCCTGCTGCGCGATACGATATCGCAAGGAGCACGATACGATACCACTTATACGTAATCGTGATACCTCGATCTGGTGATACACGATACCTTGATGGTATCGTGATACCTCAAGGAGGTGATACAATACTCGACAAGTATCACGATACATCGGAATTCTGGTATCACGATACCAAAACGCAACCAGACACGATACTTGTAGCTTTTGACACCCAAATTCAAAATTTTTTGTGTATAGGTGTACCTTATGCCCTTCTTGTCACTCCTATGTGCCTGTAGATGCAAAAACTTTCACCTATTCCACGATATTTCACTCGCAATATGAGACGCAAGTCCTCTCATGCTCTGTGACTGTCACTTACTTATTTGGGGTATTTTGAGGGTATTTTTCAGTGTTTCAATTCTGCATCCCCTCTAGGATTCTTACTCACAACCACAAGTGAAAACAAAGTGAATGTTCAGTCAAAAATGGAGAAAATCTGAGAAGATGAAGGTGGGAGGGAATGGTGGTGATGGTGAAGATGAAGATGAACAAAAACTCAGAAACTGAACTGAAAATGGTGATCTTTTTACCTTCCAACATCACTACTCTACGTCTTACCATCACACGGTTGTCCTCCAAGCTCTCCTCGGCAACGGTGCCAAATTTGGTGTCTCGTCTCTAGCACAATGGGAAGTACCAACATGAGGAGATTCACCTCATAAACGTCAATCCGTGGAGACGTCGTGGAGATTCTACTCCATGTGCGACTTAAAGATGTTCATTCAAAGAACTTAATTTGTGGAAGCACTTAGTGCATTTAAAGAGTGAACGAGATCAATTAGTGTGTTCGGCCTAAGAAAGTGATTTTTTCAAACAAAAGATAAGTAGCTTGAACATGCATTGTGTTGCATGGACTAAAGTTATTTGCCAAAAATTTTGTTTAGATCTTTATAGAACTTCTTAGCGAATGGATTCTACAAAAATCAGGTGAATTGGTGGCATTATAATTGTTGCAAGCTAAGGATGGGATGCTACTACTCTAGAAGGTGTCGATGTGTCACTTCAAGGCAGAAGATACCAAGGAAGGGCCTCGAATCATATCGGGAGAAAAAGGAAAGAAAAGGTGGCGCAAAAGAGGAAGCACGCTACTCTCACAGGGGGCTGAGACATATGCAGAAAGAAGGGGAGGAAGAACTTCAAAAAAGAGATGAGGCTCACGGGCGTATCAGGGATAGAGGCACACTATGAGGGCCTGTTTTCTTCTCGAAGGAGGGGAGTGCCGAGAAACAAGTTTGGCCGTGCAAAGAAGAAAAGGGACAGGGCAGTCTTCGAGGAAGGAAGAGAGTTCAATGCCTCTTTCATGATGAGAAAACCTACATACATACAGTGAACAGGTGTTTGTTCCCCTCTCTTGGAGTTCGTTCCATGGCTAAGCTGCTTCTTGAAGAACGATGTACAGAAAAACATTCGGCGGCATGAATCAAAGAACGTGAAGTAAACCAATACCGTGATTATGAGTCTGTGCATTGGATTAGACAATGAATAATGAGGTTGCCGAACGTGGATGAGTGTATCATTGGATAGAAGTGCAAAAAATGGGTTTGTTTTCCTCCTTTGAACTGGGTGTTGATAAGTTGCTGACTGTGGAATCATGAAAGCTAGAGATTAAGTCTAATCATTCTTATGGAAGCATTAAGGATTGACCGCACACTACTTAGATATTTGCTTTTCGAGAAGATTCATTTACTAATAGTTTATTTCACTTTGGATGATATCTCCATTAACTCTTTTAGCGTTGGCACTCAAAGGTTGTTCTCATTGTATGTACATATGTATGGTCTGCGTTAATGTTATAGAAATCTTGTTAAAATGTTTCAATCCTTCTGCACTATTCAAACTCTTGACACGCATTAATGAATTTTTTTCTTCTTCAGTACTATATGCTCATAATGTGATGAAGTTGTCTTACTGTCAAGTGACGAGGGAGTTTTGGTTTGCTGCAGAAATCGGACCTTAGATTTAATGCAGTCCTCTGCTTTCTTGAGTCTGAGAATGCTTGTAGATATTCTGCTACCCTTACAATATTGAGCCAATTGAAAAAGACAAACCTCTTCGTAAAGTTGTTGTACATACATTAGAATTGATATGTAGGCATCTTTTTTTTGTATCCGCAAACTTTCCATTGAAGAAAGAAATGGTGAATAGAGTGTCAATGAAAGTTAATTTAGTATGAAAATTTTGAGTAATGTTACTGTGTTGATATGAACAGGAAGAGAGAAACGTCTCTCATCCTTGTCTCTCTGTACGAAAAAAAAAGAGTTGTGTGAACAACAAACAAGTGCACATTAACATACTTGTGTTAAGTGCAGCAGAGGAATATGAAGCATTAGGACAGCTATAGTCTAATTGGTTTTGCTTGGAAAATTTCCGTGTTTGACACATAATGAGAGCCGATGTGCCAGTTTAACTAGAATTGATACAGGTCCTACAAGAACTTGCAATGAAAATATGTCTTTTGCCTCAATATCCATTGAGGCAATCTCAGTGTTAGTTTAGATTCATGCAATTACTAAAGCATTGAAGTTCCTTCATCTAAGATTGTGTGTAAACTGCGCTAAATGTGTTGTATGAGGATAACGTTTTCATAACATTTCACAATAACTGAATAAAGGGGAATAGTGTGTATGTACTTCGGTACATTCATGTTCATAAAATCCTCCACGTCTATATGCACAGTAACGTCAGCGCTTTCCACTAAATTATTTGCATGACTCTTTAAAAAAAATGTAAGTTGAATAAGCAGTGATTGTTTCATATCAAAACCGTCCTTTTCTAAACTAAACGCTAATTAAGATCGAATTCTATTTGGAAGAAAATTCGTAGATGGAAGGTTTGTAAGCA